>JAQQZU010000016.1:253328-273062 GCA_030068025.1 Parauchenoglanis punctatus | reverse complement strand
GACGGAGAATTCAAACGCGCTACGCGAGTGGCCGAGTTCATCAGGCGCACTCGTGTGTGCCAAGAGAAGCGGTTCCTGACAGTCACTCATTTTACGTTTGACAAACCAAGTTAACTTCAGAACTAGAGAAAAACAATTCACATGTTAGTCATACAGAAAGAACAATGTCCTACTTAACACTGTTACAGAACAATCCTCTACTTCACCCATGATACAGTTCCTGAATACAGTTTACATATGTAAACTTAGGCTGAGATTCAGGTCAGGGCTTTGTGATGGACAGTCCAATACTTTTCCTTTGTCTTTAAGCCATTTTTTGTGACAACTTTGGCAGTATGCTTAGGATCATTGTCTAAAATTCAAAGTTTGTTCTTCCCCAGGAGTTAAATTGTGCCTCTTTTCTGAAGGATGCTGTATTTGTATCTTCTGAATATTTGTATATTTGTATACAAATGCTGGTACAGATGCTTGTAGTACCTTCAGTTAATTGGAAATTGTTCCTAAGGAAAAATCAGACTTGTGGAGGTCCACTTTTTTTTCTGAGATCTGAGCTGAGTTGCTTGGATTTTCCCTAATATCAAGGGCAAAAAGGCACTCTATCTAAAGGTGGGCCCTTAATAGCCAGAGGTGCAGTCAATTAACTCCTAATTAAGACAACTGGCCAATCATATGCTTCTAAAAGTTATTACATACATTTTTGTAATTTCCCAGATTGTTTAAAGACACAGTCAGCTGTGGGTATGTAAACTTCTGACCCACTGCAATTCTGATATAGTGAATTAAAGCTGAAATAAGTCTGATGCCTCTGATGTGAACAAAGTAGATACTCTAATCACTTTGCTAAAAGTTAATGGGATGGTAACATGAAATGTGTGGAGTTCTGAAACCGAGACTGAATATCTTTAGTCTGTGTGTATTATACCAATTCAAACTTCGTGTTTACTAATTAAATTTTTGCTTAACTTTTTCCACTGATTTGTTCAATGCACTGCTACTGATCCCAGAGAAATTTTCAGGCCATATGAGGTTCCACCTCTGCAATAGTAGAATGAAGACCTTCATATGTGTGTGAGAGACCAAGACACAGGATGTTTACTTTCCAGTGTTTATTCTCATCTAGGTGGAACCTAGCTGTGAACCTGTCACTACTTGCCTTCAGACAACTCTGCTCCTTTTCCCTCTCACGCAAATGAAGTCACGCTTTCACATTGTTTCTGGGTTTCGGTAATATGACGGTATGGGGTTACGGCACTGCATATTACATGCTCCATGCCATATTTGGTCTTCTTTCATGTGCCTTGTAGCCCTCAACTGCTCAGATATGCTTAGGCAGAAGAAAATGTTTTTTAAAATAGTGCCTGCTAAATGAAATAATCAAACTAAATAAAAAAAAAGAACTAAAAGTTGAACTAAAAAGTCATTTGCAATTCACCACATTTAGCATGTGTTATGTTTGCATCAGCATCTTTTCATAGCATATTTTCAGGTTTCCCACACCTTTACCTGATACTGTGGGTCTGACCTCAGCATTTTAATTGCTCTCAACTCTTTACATCGGATTTTGTATGTGGTGACTCTGCTGTCAGTAAATTACCATAAATTTCAAAGTAAATTTTTTATAGTGCAGTGTTTTCAAAATATTTTCTTAAAATTATGACATTTAAGCAATGTCACATGATTAAAAGTGCTATTGTACTAAATATCAGCACAGCTGTGATTCTGCTGTAGGCACAAGACTGCACATAATCCCAGCCATGGTGATACTCATGGTGAAACAACAGCACAATTGTGAGTGTGATATTGCTTTTATACAACAGTTCTATAAACAATATATTAATTTGGAGTAACTGACATTTCAGACATAAAATGTCCTGGCCAAATGTTTTGTTTATATACTCATCAAGGAAAATAATTCCTGAAAGAGCCACAGTTAGATCCATTGTTGCATGTTGCCATGCCAACACCCCCAGACTCACTGACCGCCCGTAGTAAGTGTAGTTACAGTTTCAGTATTACAAACAGTTGCTAGAATTGAAATTTTATGCAGCAAACACAGATGAGTGGAGTGATATACACACACACTGAAATGTACCAGTGCTGTTGTACTAAATATCTGCACTCTTGGCTACACTGCTTTTGCAATCACATTCTTGGACTGTAACTAGCTATTGTATAAAAGATTTTGTACCGTAGGTGTTATGGCAGTATGTGTAATAGCATGTATTAAGCCATATGCTAGCTAGAGCACACTTAATGCCACATACCTAACTGGCTAAATAACAGAAAACAATTCATAATAAGGAGATTTTAGTAAATGAACTTGATTTTTTAAAATGGGACACAAGATGTTGTTATACATTATGTGTAATAATATCTATCTCAACCATTATAACACCCTAACAATTAAATAATATAATGTTATGACTCTTTATGACAGCATATGACATCAGGTCTGAAAGGTGAATAACATGGTTATGGTTATGTGTAATGGCCAAGGGTTCAAGTAGAGTTTTATGAGCCAGCAACCACACACAAATTTGATGCAATTAGAAAAATAATACAACTGACATCTGACACAGGACAAAAAAAACTAAACATTCATTTGTTTAAATAAAAAAAACCCACAAAGCCGGTATGAGGATGTGAGTCAAAACTTCTTTCAGAGTGAATGGTAAGCAGGTTTGTTTTCTTCTGATCCACAATAAAATTGCCCTACATCTAGTCACCCTCATGGAATATAAGATCTTTACTATTTATATTTCATTGAGAAATGCTGTACTTTTTTTTTAGGTAACCACCGTTTTCCTAGTCCCACAAGTGGTGGTGCAGTGATGTTATGGTCCAACTCATGATTATGAGTATGAATATGAGTAGGAATATGAGCAACATTTATGGGAATCTCAAATGCTCAGTTAGAAAATGTAAGTGCACATGTGAGGAATTTTGAGGACTTTAGGACAATGAAGCTGTTATCCATGTGTGTATCATTATCAATGGCTATTATTTCTATGTCCATTCTTATTTTGCAAGGAGATCTTCCAGATGGAAGACTTTTGTTTACAGGATGGTTTGGATCCTCATGCCAGCACTGCCAGCATTTCCACCTTCTGACATATAAGCCATATAAGGCCACTGATAGACTTATCTTCTATACTGGCCTTGCATCTAGCAATAATATAACCTGAATATTTTCTCATACACATATAAGTTCATGACACTTTAGTCAGCCTCACATCCGTTCCTAGTACACTAAAGATTGCAAAGTATGAGACCACATGCCAGTCACATTCGTAAAGTCTAAACTTAGCTCCATGCCACCATGAAAGAACAAGCAGAAGGACTCTGAGATGAAAGTTTTTTTTTTAAAGTGTGTGAATCAGAGATACATTAATTTAATCATGATACTGTTCAAATTAGACACTGAAAGGTTCAGAAATCAGTCATTGGTTTCTATCTGAGGTATGATTCACAGTTTCTTTATAGTAACTTAGTACTTCACCATCATCCAAAAAATAAATAATAAAAAAACACTAATAATTTAATGAAAGTTTCACATGTCTTCTCCATGTCTGTGTTTTCTTAATGCTATTAGGTGCACTTTGCTAAATTAAAGTGCATATATGAATACATCAGGGAAAAATGCTAATAGGGTTTGTTGATAAAATGCAATTCGCATAGAAAAAAAGGAACAAAAACAAGTTAAGGATTCAAACTGACATATGATGTTAATTATTAATATATTAAGTATTATACTATCATTATAATTATGGCTCTATAAAAATGCCACAGTGATAAAATAAATCTGTTGAGTTAACCTCATAACATCATGAAAGCCACAAACACTGTTCTTCTTAATGATCCTTTACAGGTGTGTCATGGACAAGTCTTAAGTAAATAGCATACCTCTCTGCCTACTCAACGTAACATTTTTTTACATCAGATTTCACAACTGCATTGAAAGACAATGAAATGTTTCACTTCCATCTCTTTGTGTTTCAGGAAATCTATAATACTTATACTTTACTGTGACCTTTTTATGACTATTAAGACGTTTTATAATTATTAAGGTAATTCTCTGAGATCAGTCCTAATAGGGTTTTTTTTTTGTTTGTTTGTTTGTTTACGTTAGCTTGACTCTTTTGAGTGTTTGTGGACAGCTCAGAGTGGGAACATTCTCAAGATTTCATTGAGGTTAAACAACCCAATATGACAAGGAAGGAGAAACCCCCTTATCTCTGTGAGGTAGTTTCGGTCTGGCTTCCTTTGTATTGATCAAATATACAATCAGTTCACACTTTCTATTTACTAAAGGAGATTAGTAACACTATTTTTGGACATTAAGACTGGTAGATGACAGCTAAGTGATTGATTATTGTCAGGACCTGCTCCTCATGGCACACGCGAGTGCGCCCGACGAACTCGGCCGCTCTCGTAGTGCTTTTGATCTCTCCGTCGCGTGCAGCGCGGAAGCGCGCACTTCCGCATTTTGGCGCGAGCGACGGAGGACTACAGCCCCCACAAGCACACACTCCCAGCCTGATCACGTGACCCGTAATTGGACGCATCTTCGTCTGCATTCAATCCAGAGACAATCATGCCGTGTTTAAAAGGGGCTCAGTTGCGCTTCGGATTTGCGAAGCATTAGTTTAGCCGACGGACGCTATTGCCAAGCCCTAGATTAGCCATGTTTGCTTTCAAGTGTACTGGACTCTGTTTTCTGTTTCCTGTTCTTTCTATTTTGGATTATCTTTGATATACTGTTTATCGCTCGACCTTGTTTGTGTTTTGGATTATTCTATTGCCTGCCGATTTGGTACCTCTGCCTCTTGTGTTTTAAAAATAAACATCATGAGTTTCACAATGCCATCTTCTCACCTGCGCATGTGTCCAGCCACACCCCGCAAACCTGACAGAATGCTTTGCCGGAACCGAGACGCAGCAGGAGAACAGGAAGATGGCCGTATGCACACCATGTCGACCTTCTTCCTACAGAAGGTAGGATTATACACCCCGGGACCCAATGATGGAGTGGAATATCCTCCAGGCGGATTTCTACTCCAGTGCCAACTCTTTTTTTTGAGGACTTACCGGATCCCAAGCCCACTGATAACATCTGGGTGAGATGTACGATACACTGGCTAACTGGACCTGCCCGCATATTCGCTGAGAGCCTCATTGGTATGGAGCATCCCTGCCTACAGAACCCAAAGGACTTCGGGGATGCGCTCAGGGTGCTGTGTGCTATGAGGTCAAAAAGGAGGCAACCGCTCCAGAGCCCCCTCCAGTGCCTAAAAAGGAGGCAACCTCTCCAGAGCCCCCTCCTGTGGCAAAAAAGGAGGCAACCGCTCCAGAGCCCCCTCCAGTGGTGAAAAAGGAGGTCAAAAGGGAGGCTACTGCTCCGGAACCTGTGCCAAAGCCCAAGTCCAGGTCCAGGCGGAGGTCCAAGTCAAAGTAGATGTCCGTGCCGGAATCCGAGTCCATGTCTAAGTCCATGTCAGTGCCAGAATCGAAGCCAAGTTCCATGTCCATGTCAGAGTCCAAGTCAAGGTCCGAGTTCATGCCAGAGTCCATGTCTGTGCTTGAATCCAAGTCCAAGCCTGAATCCAAGTCCAAGCCTGAATCCAAGTCCGTGCCGGAATCCAGGTTTGAGTGTGAGTCCGAGTGTGAGTCCATGTCCAAGCCTGAATCCGAGTCCGAGTCGGCGTCCGAGTCCAAGCCTGAATCCGAGTCTGAGTCGGCGTCCGAGTCAGCGTCTGAGTCCGAATCCGAGTTAGAGTCGGCGCCAGAGTCCGAATTCGAGTCCAAGTCAGCGCCAGAGTCCGAATCCGAGTCCAAGTCAGCACCAGAGTCCGGGTCCGAGTCGGCGCCGGAGTCCGAGTCCGAGTCGGCACCACAGTGCGAGTCCGAGTCAGCGCCAGAGTCCGAGTCCGCACCAGAGTCCAAGACCAAGTCTGTTCCTGTTTCTCGTTTCGCTCCTGTCTCAGCCAAAGTTGTTCACAGGGAGCCTGTTCACTTCATGGCCATAGAGACTGCTCATGTCAAGGAGACTGTTCACGTACACATATCAGCACCTCTCCCAGTTGTACGTTGCAACGCCTGTTCCAGTAAGAACACAAGTTACAAAGACCATTCTAGCGAGAGTGCAAGTCAGAGAACCTGTTCCAGCACCCGTCACCAAGCCTGTTTCTGTGCCAGTCATAGTCCCAGTACAGGTCATAGAGCCTGATCCTCTCTCAGTCACAGAGCCTGTTCCATCTCAAGCCAAAGAGACAGTTCACGTCAAAGCCACACGAACTTATCCAGCTACTGAACCAGCTACAGTTACATCAGACATCATGGAACCTGTTCCAGTAGTAACAATTTCTAAGCCAGCGCCTGCTCCTGTCACACTCATAGAGCCAGCGCCTGCTCCTGTCGCACTCATTGAGCCAGCACCTGCTCCTGAGCCAGTGCCTGCTCCTGTCACAGCTCCATCCGCAGAACCAGTTCCAGTCACAGTCTTGGAACCTGCTCCAGTTCCAGTCACAGTCTCGGAACCCGCTGCAGTTCCAGAGTCTGTTCCTGTCACAGCTCCAGTCACAGAGCCAGTTCCTGTCACAGATGCCGCTCAAGTCACCGAGCCTGCTCCTGTCAAAGTCGCGCTCACAGCCCAAGTCACAGAGCCTGCTCCTGTTCCAGCCATGCCTGAGTTCATGCCTGAGTTCCTGCCTAAGTTCCTGCCTGAGTTCCTGCCTAAGCTAAAATTCCGCGTGGGGGTTCCCGGTGATACGCCTGAGCCTAGGGGCCCAGGACCACTGTGGGAAAGCCGTGTTAGGCGCTCCAGGAGTAGCGCCTTTGGGGGGGGACCTGCTCCTCATGGCACACGCAAGTGCGCCTGATGAACTCGGCCGCTCGCGTAGTGCTTTTGATCTCTCCATCGCGTGCAGCGCATTTTGATGGAGGACTACAGCCACCACAAGCACACACGCCCAGCCTGATCATGTGACCCGAAATTGGATGCATCCACACCCTGCAAACCTGACAATTATACTGTTCCACACTTTTGATTTTACGTTTTTGTTTTATTTTTTTTACTGCTTCATGCCCTTACATGCTGCAGTTCTGCAATTTTTAATGAAAACAGAATATGGACAGGTTATATTATAACAGTGAGTCAAGGTAATAAATGTAAACTACTTCTGTCCCTTTTAGTCTGATTCCTCTCCAGAAATAGAATATTAGTCGGCTAGAAAACAGACTGCTAAAAATATTTGCTATATTCAACAAAAAGAACAAAAAGAAATTTTTATATAAAGTACTTCACAATGTTAAGACTGTCTGGCTGGCACAGACAATGTAGGTTACCCTTTTTTCTGGCTTTCCTAAATTCCCTAAACACACACAAACATGTTTTACTGTAGTTATAACTTCAGTAACCGAATTTTTAATGAATGAATGAATCAATTAATTAATTAATGAAAATTAAAATAATAAAAATGTCCCCTCGACAAGATTAAAACTGTCACATGGAGATATATAAACATGCTTTCTCTAGGTCTATTGGAATTATGACTTATTATAATATCATTAACCTTGTATGTATTTCTATTTCCCTCTGGCATGCATGTGAATCATGCACATTATCCTTCAATGAATATCGGAGTCATTATTTTGTAACCATGGCCAATTTCCATGCTAGAAGAAATAATGAAGCATGTGATGTTTAAAAGAACAATAAAAAAACCACAGGGAAAGCCTGAAACTAGCTGCATATTGAGGGCACGATGACGATGCCTTGATTGTAATGTACTTTGTGTTGGCAGATGTTATTACAACAGAGTAACTAATAGAAACTACTACTTAAACTGCTTCCCAAATGGACCATGAAATTTGTTTTAGTAGGAACTGTGCCAAAATAATGCCAAAACCTAATTTAAGATTTATCCAAGCTTTTAAATATTTTACATAATGTAGTTCTGCATGCACAGTTAGTCTTAAACATAAAAGAATGGTTCCGTAATGAAAACAGTGATTGTTTTCAGTCAGTCCTCAAGCCTGGCAAACTGGTTGTACCTTGAATCCTGTTTCATTATACATACAAATGTACATACTATTATATTCAAAGTTTTGGAAACCCATTGTCTCTGGAAACAAACTTAAATATGGACTGTAAGCCTGCAGTGGTATTATTTATTGTTTTTAATAGATTAGAAAAGTGGAAGGGAAAAGGCATCCAGTGGGCCTCATTTATCATGCTGTATATGAACAAATTTATGAGTAAATTGAATTAAAGTCAATTAAATTTTTTGTGTAGCACCTTTAACAATGGACATTGCCACAAACCACCAGCTTCACATAAGTATATAAATTCAGATTATAAACTTATATAAACTGGTATATATGGCTACTAATAAATCATTAGTACACGCGTTTACACAAGAAATTTAGTATTCATGAAAATCCTGCAAATCATACCCTACTCATGCTCCTGAATGTATTAAAAATTATATCAAATAAAGAAATCATATAATATAACTTGCATGCATTATTGCACTTATTTACACACAAGTGTTTCTGAAAGATTGATAAATAAGGCCCAATTTTATTGTATAAAGATGTACAATGCAGTGATTCTCAAAGTTGGGTGTCAGGAATCTGCCCCTTGTTGCAAGCGCGGCGCGCATTGGGGAAGCAGCCGCGCTTTGATAATCTCAAAAGATGCAGAAGCGAGCCCTTCTGCATGTCAGCGCAAGCAACGGAGGACTACAGCCCCCGCAAGCGCCTGCTCCCAGACATTGGGACTGTTAAGGGGAGACAGGTGTATCTCGTTGCACGGACCTAATAACGCCGTGCTTAAAAGGACTGCCTTTTGCGCTTCGTCCTCGCGAAGCAGTGACGTTCCTTTGTATTGTCTGCCAAGCGTGATACCCGTGTTTTGTTGATTACTGTGTTTGACTTTGCTCGTGTTTTTTGACCACCATTATTTGGATTACCCTTTGGACCCTGTCTGCTGATCGCTCGACCTCTGCTTGTCTTAGGATTACTCTTTGCATGCCGTTTTTGTACCTCTGCCTGAACTGTGTAAATAGTGTATATAGAGTGTGTATATATAATAAACTCAAGATGAGTTTCACTATGCCATCTCCTTTCTTACACTTGTGTTCCAACCAACCCCGCCTTCACGACATTGGGTCCATGAAGCATATTCAGGGGTTCAATGATTTTCTTTATCTAGTTACAGTGGTGGAAATCACAACCAAGCATTATTAAAAATTTTATATTTATTATTACTGAGTTATTGGAGAAAAGGGTCTCTTCTTATTGTCATCAAAAATATCCATTTGCAAGAAAGCCTTGGCTGCGTATTTTAGGACAGAATTCTTTAAATGTTTATACTTGAGATTTCATGTTGTTGTTTTTTTGACTAAACATACTTTGTAGCAGGTCTTCTGCACACTGACATGGTCTATGTATTGCCTGGTCTGCTGTGTGTAGGAGCACACAGTCAGATGATTGATGGCTTATTTAATAGGGAAATGGTAACAGTGACGTGATGCTTACAAGGGAGCAAATGCTAGAAGCTTTATGACTTCAGCCGGAAGATCAGGAATGATCTACTTAGTATTGTGTATACAAACATAATGTACAAATCCACACACACACCCACACGCACATATTAAGAAATGCATACACAACATATACAGCAAATACTACAGTACTGTATGTGATTAAATATCTTTATTAGGTTTTCCAAAATTAACACAACGTATACCTACATATTAAGGAAAAAGTGTCTTATGTAATATAACATTCATTTTTCAGGTACACAGCAAACATGATGGATGGTTCTCAACCTTTTGGTAGCATAAGTTTTTCCATGGTCAAGCAGTTGAAAAGCTTTTAAACCACTGTAGGTACCTTAGTGCTCTTCCAAGTGTTTGCAATACAGTGTTTAGCCTGAAGTGAGCACAGGATAAATATTTTTTATCAGTGCCTGATAGGATGAGGGAAAACTGGCAGTTCAATGGAGATGATGACAGATATAGTTTGTATAAACCTTTACCAGAACTTTTTAATTTTTGGACAGCTCCAATGGCAGTGAAATTCTATACCCTTTTCAAGACCACATTTAATTGAAAAATCTGAATGATTATTATCTAAGCAATGTAACTTGGAAGGAGTGATGTATGTGTGCATAAGCCAATCAATCAATTTAAATCTAGTGTTGTGCAAGTCTGAGCCTTTATTAATCCCTTGCTCTGCCCAGGATCTAAAGCCAGGTTCATCTCTACCTAGAGAACATCTATGGTTTCCCCATATTGGTGTAAAACCAGACAAATCCAGCACTGTATCCAAATGTGTCTGTATTTTGTAGCAGACTCTAATAGTATTTCTTAAAAAACAGGTTATCAACAGGTTGTTCAATGTATCAGAATACAAATAGAGCATTGGGGATATAGTGACATTTTCTATTATGACTCAGGGTATAGAAGATTTGTCTGAAAAGCAATGCATGGCTACACTAATCTGGGCTGCCCAATAACACCAGAGGAAGTTTGAGACCTGAAGTCCTCCCATTTCGTATGGCAAGTAAAGTAACATAAGTCTAAGTCTTGTGCACTTATTATTCCAAATAAAATTGATGGGGGTTGTAAAGGAATGGATTGAAACAAATATTGAAACTTGTGTGGAACATTCATTTTAACAATATTAACAAAACCAATTAAGGAAATGGGAAGATCTGACCATCTTTTAAGGGAGTCTGATAGATGTTAAAATTGATTATAATTCTCTGAAACTAGGTAATTTATGACTGGAATGATTGGTACACCCAGATAAATGAAGCCACCAGGTGGATTAAGAAATTTATTCCCTACTGGAGGATTCTCTCTTTTAGTCTTATTAAGATATAAAATATTAGACTTTGCATTATTTACCTTGTAATCGGAGAAACTCCTGAAGGACTCCAATATGTTTGTAACTGTTGGTATTGAATGTACTAGATGTTTTAAGAAAATATGATATCATCCACATAGAGACCAATATGATGTTCATAGTTTCCTATTGTTATTCCAGTGATTAAGGGGTGAAATCTAATTGTTTACGCTAGAGGTCCGATTGACAATACAAATGCAAACAACAATACAAAAAAAGAGGGGTGACACTGGGCATTCCTGACGAGTTCCCCTGGTCAAGCTAAAGCATTTTGATATCATGGTATTAGTGAGGACTTCTGCACTGGGATTACTGTTCATTAGTTTTATCCATCTAATGAAATTTTCTCTCAGGCCAAATCTGGGCAGTATGTCAAATAAATATAGCTATTCCACCCTGTCGAAAGCCTTCTCAGCATTGAGGGATAAAATGCCCATATCCAAATTTCATAATGAATAATTAGTTTTCAGTTTTCAGAATGAATAATATTGAGTACTCTTCTCAAATTATGAAATGCCTGACTAAAAAAGATCCATTTTGATCTACATATATAAGATCTGGCAGACATCCTTCTAATCTCATTTATCATGCCTTTCACTATTAATTTAGTATCTGAATACTAGAATCTTTAAACACATGTTCGGATATACACATGAAATAAACTTCAGATGACCTTAAAAGTGAATTATCTTCTTACACTCTCCTATAAACATAATGTCATTTTAAATATGAAAACATTAAGCTCCTGTTTTGTTTTTTTATTTTGTGCGTCTACTTTTCACAAGTTCACTTTAAAATTTTCACATAAAATTTGTTGTTCGTTATAAACCTTTTTTACTGTTTGGCAATGTCTGGTGTGAGCTGTTGTTCTTTCATTTATAAGATTGTATCATTCATAGATTATAATATGAATGCTATTTGCTCTAGATCATTCCCTTATGTTTATTTTTTCTACAATCATTCTGCATTTGTTGAGCAATATGTGAGAAAACTATGTAAACGTAAACTCAAAATAGATCAAATGAGACTGGAAGTTTGCACTTATTCAAAAAAATTAACTTGCTGCAGTTTATAATCATAAAAATGTTCAGTGTTAACACCCAGCTCAGTGAAATTATGTTTTGAAGAGAGCATTTTCTTCTCACTGCATGCCCACAGTGTCACCTAGAGGCCTCAAGGAGGACTAGGGGATTGAATCCATGAGGATGTTTTTATGTATGTCTTGAGAGGGGCTCCAGAGACAAACTAAGAAATATAACTGCAAGCAGCAATTAGGGGGCCAAGCATTGGTTAGTGTAGCTCTTGTGTTTATGGTATTGCCAAGCCTTTTGTTCTGTGTTTGTCATTCCTGGTTTTCACCCTGTTTCTACTTTTTGGATATTTGCTTCTGTTTTGCCTGCTCTACTCTGCTGATCACCTGAACATTGTTTGTGTTTCGACTGTGAGTTTGTCTGCCTATTTTTGTATCTTTGCATTCATGAATTCACATTTGCTTTTATTGCTGCCTTCTACCTGCACAGGTGTCCAGCCACACACCAAGAAACAATTTCTGGTTTGTGTAAATGGTATAAAAACATTGCTGAGCTATAGCCTCACATCCTGTTTGGCGACCTAGCCGTTAAATCCATTTAAGATTATAGAGCAAACATCACAGCTACTAAAAATCTTAGAAACCTTGTGTTTAGTCTGAACACATGATGCTGTGATCCAAATTTCTCTCTTTTTTCTGAAAAAGAGGAATTATGATTACAGGTTATGTGGTTAAAAAATTATGAGCAGTTTTGGCATTAGGCAAAGTGAAGCTTTTTGAAACACTGAAATGTTCTAAACAATTGTGCCGGAAACACCATCTCCACAGTGACACCTACTAGCCACTTTTGCTATTGTCACATGTTTATCTTTGTTTTAGCTTTATCTGTTGTGTTGTGTTTATTAATATCTGCGAGGCTATTTTTGTTGCATAGGTATTTCCGTTTCATGTGAAAGTCATAACATTTAGAATGATAAGCTAGTGACAAAAGGCCTCTATGTTTATTGGGATAAACAACCACATGGGTTGTGTAAGTTTGAGCATACTTTGTAGCCTATGAAGTGCATGAAGTGTAGCCTATGAATTCCTCTTTAGCGGAATTAAGTTTCAGTGAATGTAGCTAATTGTACTTATGGAAAATGAAGCTCCATGGTAAAATTAAGAACACCGCACTCTGACAGTGATGTAGCTTGAATCCCTGACCTTCCGCTTAAGAACACCACCCATTAAACTGCTACTGGTCGTTACTTCCCACGCGTCACTCAACTCATCACAGTCGTATGAATGAAATGCGCTGAAGTTTTGGTGAGCCATGTTCATGTGGCATGGGTGTTTTCAACCACGCTCTGGAGCAGTGTTTCAAGGCGCCTGCACTTCGGAAACTCGACACAGTGTCGAAACTTTAGTATTGAGTATTCCAGCTCTAGCAGCTTTATTAATATGTGAATTACAATGCCCCAATAGACAAACACATCTTGATTTGATGTTGAGCAGTTCAAAAGTTATTAAAAATTATACAAATATGTGAAATATAGAACCATCTAGAGGTGAAGTTAGAAACACTTCTTGGAGTCACTTAGCATTAGGTTCTTTCATTTTGTACTATGTTTGGTCAAAATACATCACAAAGTTGATGAGATATACCCTCATATCCTGTTTGGAGACATTGGCACAGGCACAGGAATGGTAGGATGTCACATATTGAACATTGGCTTGCATATTTAGCATGGATGAGCTCATGCGTTCGTACTGTATGTGGATGTCCTATGGCTGGTGTGGTGTGAGCCCTTGAGACACATAGGTGAGACAGAGGGGACATGCTGGGCAATAAGACAGGTTAAAACATGTGACACCATCATGCTTGGAGAGGGTATAGGAATTTTGTCATGCACAGATACTACAGGTTTTTATAATCTGTTAGGATTGTGAATGGATGTGCTGTGCATTCCAGCCAGTGCTGCTACTCATAGTAATATATCATAATATCATAATTCTGTTCAGGGAGTGGGGAGATTTCAGGAGAAGAAAACCACAGAGTGAAGTTTAAGTTTCTCACAGAAATGCTGGGACATGATGCTCACCCCTCACTCCTTGGCATCCACATGAAGCATGAATGGTCTTGTCAGATCTGAGTAATATGGGTGCTGCAGTGAACCTTCAGCATATTAAATGCATCCTTAGCTGCCTGGCTCCACCCAAATCTTTTGGGGCCCTTTTTGAGGAGTGCTGTGAGTGGGGAGACAATGGAACTGAATCTCTGTATGAATTTTCTGTAGAAATTTGCATGCTCCTAAAATGCTGCAGGTCCTTTATTGTGCATGGAACAGGCAACTTCATCACTGCCTGGACTTTGGTGTCATCCATCTTTATTCCCTCCTGGCTAATTATGTACTCCAGGAAGCAGATGTTGGGAAACTGAATAATGATGTGAACCGATATCATAGATGAAAATATAATTGATTACATATCTTACCAACACGTTTCTCAGCACATTGTTGTTAAAGAGTTGGAATACTGGGGGGCCTCACAAGAGTCCATATGGCAAAGGTTTCTTTTTAAAAAACATTCCTCTGAAATTGTGGCATTCCTCCGGGATGTGGGCAGGAGAATCTTGGTCAGGGCTGACAATGGAGGTACTTGCCAGCATTGCACAAGGACATAACATACAGCAACAGAAGCAATACTCTGACCATTTAGTGAGTTCCTTGCCTGCCCATGATACCTGTGGATTGTGTCTTTGCATCCAGGGTAAACCCAGGATGAGCGGTGCTTGGGAGTGATTGTGACATATTGGATTATATTTTCTCAGTGCATTGGTTTGGTGCATTGAGTGATAATTACTGTGCCGATGGGCCCCCCCATCAATGGTACTAATTTTGCAAAGGTCACATTGCACTCACTGATGGTCACATTGCACTCGAAGTAGGCATAGTGGCAGATTCAGCTTCAGTGCAGTGGCTCTGCACTTGTAATGTGAATGGTTAAAATGATATAGAAGCATTCTGAAACACTGGGAAGATGCATGAAGAGGCTGAGGCTCCCTCAGACAAACAAGGTTTTGTGGCAGTTTTTCTCCAAGTGGGGCAGCTGGCGATGGTGTGGCCAGCCTCTCCACAGTAGAAGCAGAGTTGCTCCCATCTTCATCACTCTCTCTTGGGCAGGTGCAGCTGATCTGCATAGGCTCAGTTGGTTCATAAGTCGGGCCAGAGGACAAGAATGAGGGCAAATACTGGCAACAAGTTGTTGCACTCAGATTCGGAAACCACGAACCACGGCAGAAACAGGAAGTGGGTGCAAAACACGGTCAACTTTTTATTAATTATATAATATAAAGAAACAAACAAAGGGAAAATAAACACGGGGATTAACTCAACGATCAATGGGAGGGGAGTGTTCCGGTGCTCAGTGAAATAAAGGTGCAAGAAATCTCCTATCCTCGCTGGGGAAACGGGTGGTGACACACGGGTGAAGTGAAGTGGAGTGGCATGGTCTCAGGGTTGTCGGTGTTCCCAGCCGACGCCACTCCATTGGATTCCCGATGGGGAGGGGTAAAGCATGGAGCTGCAAACCCAGAAATGCCACACCACCAACAGCTGCTCTCCAATCTCCTTACCCTTCTAACCCTAACCCTAGCTTCATGTTGGTTTATCCATTTTAACATCAAATGCAGTCTTCACAGGCATAACCCAGGGCCCAACATAGTAATATAGTAAAGTAAATATTTAGGCTATCAATTGTTAAAACAATCAATCTAACAGGGCACACCTCAGCATAAGTCTTTCTGTCACATATTCCAATATATTCTTGATCACTCAAAAATGGGTGGGTTCACACAAAAGGTGCCATGTTCTAAGTGGTGAAACATATATAGATGTAAATATCAGTAAGTGAAAATTTAAATTCTGTTCTATCATTTTGTTGTCATCTTTTTCATATCAAACCCAAATGGCTTCAGTGTACAATACTTTCAGTGGGTACTGTATGTGGACACCTGATCATTTAACCCATATGTGCTTTTTGAACATCCCAATCCAGGTTCCCAGTTCCCCTTTGCTGTTATAATAAACTCCAATCTTCCTGGAAGGCTTTCCACTAGATTTTGTAGCATGGCTATTGGCATTTGCCCATTCAGCCACAAGATCATTAGTGAGGTCTGGCACTGATGTTAGTCTAGGATGCCTGGGGTGAGTAGGTGTTAGAGTTCATCCCAAGATGCTCAGTGGGGTTAAGGTCAAGACTCTGTGCAGGATATTCCACATCCACACCAAGCAAGTTCATCCATGCTAACCTTGGCATCCCATATCTTCTTTGAGCTCACTTTGTGCACAGGGTTCTTTCAATTACCAAGAACCGTTTTGCACTCAAGTCTCCATTAGTGAACAGTTGATAACTTCTGCCTCCGCTGAGCCTGAAACACAGAGAGAAACAGCAGGAAAAGCAGGAGCATGTTTTGTCCACTGCTTTCATAGATTTATGTAATATAACTGTGTTTCAGCTCTCTTACCTGGCTGCTGTAGACAGTAGTTCCCTGGGCCTACTCACTCCACAACGGTGTCGGGGCCTTGCCAGCATGCAAGGAATTTGCAGGTGGCACTGGAAACAAGCAGGAGGACTTTTTCCCCAGGCTGAAATTCACGGTGTTGGGCCAGGCGGTTATACGTTTGCCACTGTTCGTCTTGAGCCTCTCTCATGTGTTCTTGGATGATGGGCCCCACCCGGTTGATGCACTCCTGTATCTCCCGGACATACTCCACTACAGAACATTAAGGGGATGGCTGTTCCTCCTAGGCCTCTTTGGCCACATCTATCAGGCCCCAGGGGCACCACCCAAACAGGAGCTCAAATGGCATAAAACCAGTAGAGAACTGCAGTGTCTCATGGATGGCAAACAACAAGTAGAAGAGGAGTAGGTCCAAGTTCCACCCCTCTTCACTGACGACCCGGCAGAGCATGCACTGTTGGTGGCTTTGCCTTGGGGGGTGGCCTCTGGCCACTAAAGAAAAATCTCATATTTTCTCTAGTGTGTTGCAGGGCCCCAGATGTCTTCCTTAAAGGTGGGAGTGGGCCAGGTGCAAGATGGTCTCCATTTTGGGGAGGTCTGGGCATCTGGCGGCCTCTGGAACACCCCCCCCCCCCCCCCCCCCTTGGAAGCACATCCTGGAACCCTGGCCAGTCTCATCTTACAAGTAGAGGCATAGGAAGACTTGGAATTAACCCCACCATTACAGGCCAATTATGCGACCGGTGCCCTAAGCACACCTTGGCCGCCAGGACTTCCTGGAAATTCCTATGGACCCAGGTCACTATCAGGCAACCTTCTGGCCGGGAAGTCGAAGGCAGCGCTGAGGGCCACACCAGGGTGATGAAACTGCCGGTATCAAGGAGTGCTTGTTAGCACTACACTTTCCCAGGGGATTTGCTTTAATTAAGTCACACCATGACATTATGCAGTATACTGTCTCCCTCCCAAGCTTTGGATGGGCTATTCTGCCAACAGTGGAATTCTGTCACCACCTGCAAAAAATATTATCATGTAACTTCTATACATTTACTTATGGATTGGGTCTGAAACTTGGAGAGATTACTCTTCATTCTTGCCCAGGGCACCAGCTGATCTCACCTCTTCCGCAGCTTGGATGTACATTTGGCTGTTCTGCTGAAGTCTACCATAAACATGATCAGAGTGATTGTGCATCCCATTGCAATTTCCAAGTCCTGCATGGTAAAGCACATTCACAGTTTTGGACTGACCTTTAAGTGTTCACGAGTTTAAATCACCTTGCATACAAGTCAGTTTTCTTTCATTTAGCTGCCTGGATCGGTTCCCATATTGCTCAGCAGTATTCCACACACTCTGGATAGTCTTTTTTAAGGATGACCACAGCTTTGCCACTCAGAGATGATTCTGTTGCTTCCAGGCAGTTCTCATTAGCATCCACAAGAGCTCTTGTTGACATTGACATTAAGGTTATCCCCATAAACCCATTTTAACATTTTAAACTCTTTACAGGACATCTAGAGGCATTTTAACATTTTTAATAAGTCTTCATTTTTATGAAACATTTAACATTTATAACTATGAATTTATCAACTGCTAATACATGTATTCCATTTTCTCACAATGACTAAACTAATGTACTAGTTTCTTAATAAAATCAACATATCACATCTGTGCTATTGGGATTTAAAAAATTAATGCTTCCAGAGAGAGTAATTATTGAGTATGTGAGCTTCTATGTGAGAGAATAGATCCTGGCTGTGATTAGATACTTTAAGTGCCAAAGATACAGTCACATTGCTAAAGTATATAAGTGAAGGTTGAAAAAGCAAGTTTCCAAAGTTCCAAATATTCAATGATTTAGTGATTATATCTAAATATATTTAAATATATCATTTATTTAGTGTGATCATGGAGTGGAAGAGCTAAATCAAGCGATCAGTGACACGATAATTGGAGCAATTTAGATGGCAATACCAATGAGACAAAGAATAGAATTAAACTTGTCCCATGGTGGACAAAGAAGTATCAAGATGTTATAAGTTATAACTTACAGAGGCTACTGGACTACAAGAAGTCACAAGCAATTGTGAGGTGTACAATACAAAGAGCCAAAAGAGAATACTGTAGGAAGTTTTATGAAACCATTGGAAGGGACACTTCACTGGACAGGATATGAGTATGATTAAGAAGATGAATTGGGTTAAATGAGAATTTAGCTACCCAGTGATGATTGGGGAACATGGTATGGCTGTTACCTGTAAGGACAAAGCTAATGACCTAATAGCTCGAACCCTTGTGGGAATCTACAGCAGGGGGAATTTGTCCCAAGAGGAGGTGAACACAAGACATGAGACTAAGGAAAAATATGGACTGAATTTGTGGAATGTAGGTGGAGGGGAAGGGACATTGGACACTTTATTCATGAAAGAGGAGCTCAACCATGCCTTGAGGAAAGCTAGAAACCAGGAAAGGTTGGAAAAAGCTATGTAATGCTGAAGAAACTGAGGGCAAGGAGTTGTTGTTGAAATTGTACAATAGGTTGTAGACAGAGGGCTTGATACCACATGCATGGAAGGAATTGGTAATAATCCCCATTAGGAAATCAGGTAATGAAGCCAAGTTGCCAAGTGGCTATAGGCCGAAAGTATTGACTTCCCATCTGGGGAAAATTATTGAGGGGATGGTAAAGGACAGATTGTCATCTTGTCATCTTGTATCTTGACTGGGAATTATCAGAGTGGTTTCAGGAAAGGGCAGAGTACAATAGACCCAATAATCAGTTTAGAGGATGAATTTAGAAAAACACGAATGAACAAGAAAACTGTAATGGCAATTTTCTTTGATTTTCTCTGAGAGAAGGCATATGATAAGAAGTGGAAGGAGGTTGTACAGCTGGGAGTGGAACAAAGGGTGTATGGATGGGTGAAAGACTTTTTATGGGGTACAGAAAATAATGGTAAGAATTATTGGAGTATTGAGTGAGGGGTACTTCGTGAAAATGGGATTCTTCAAGGGAGTATTATTAGGTCGTTACTGTTCTTGATTATGAAAAATGCTATATTTAGAAAGATGGAACAGCCAAATCTGTTCTTAACAAACTGGACATAATACAGTAATGATATTAATAATGATGAATGTTAAATATGAATGTTAGAATGAAAATCTTGTCCGTGTTGTTTAAATTTGATCACTGTCCTTTTCTGCAATTTCGTTTTGTGTCCTGTTTCTGTTTGAGAATCAAGGCCTTTATGACAGGACAAAATGTGTTTAGATTAGCTATCGTAGAGAA
>JAQQZU010000016.1:213802-226834 GCA_030068025.1 Parauchenoglanis punctatus | reverse complement strand
GTCTGTTCCCCGTGTTAAACAAAAATGTAGAAATGCTCAAAAAATTTGTTCTAATAACCTAATTAAAATAAATCTGGCTTATACTGAATGCACAGCCAGCACCTTTGATCTAAAGCTAGGACTATTAAATGTTAGATCTCTTATATCTAAAGCGCTTATTGTTAATGAAATTATTACTGATCAGCAGTTTAATGTACTGTGTTTAATAGAAACATGGATCAAACCAAATGAGTACGTAGCATTAAACGAAGCTAGTCCACCCGGCTATAGTTATATACCTATATTTATTTAACCCTGGTCACACATCAATCTCGATTTCTTTAGCAATCACCCTACTTAAAGTTAACACTATGATTCTCACCAGTACTGACTAATTTTTCAGTGCCTGTCTTCTGGTATGCTTGCCAACTGCCAAACAACTGAATACTGGAGGCATTCAGATTTTATGGTACCCTGAACACATAGTATTGGATAGGGGATATTTATGTGATATTTATAATATTTATATCATGATTCTGGCATGCCTTTTGCATGTACTGTATTATATCTTAAAAAAGAAAAAAGTGAAAGGGTATTAAACAAGTTTTCATAATTGCACCAGTTGTTAAAAAATATAAACATTTTTTATATTGTTATATTGATATTTTATGATATGTATACATAAAAATAGAAATTAAAGTGGCTACATACATATATATGAGAGGTACTAGATATGCATTTTGTCTTATTTTGGATTTTTTAAGGCTAAAACAATCGCTGTGTTATGGGATGTCCTCCCATGTCATGCTCACGCCAGAGGTCAACGAGGCGGCCTCTTATGTCACACTTATGCCAGAGGATGGCAAGGCAGCCTCCCATGCCAATCTTATGGCAGCGGCTGATTGTGCAGCCTATCCAGCCACACTCGAAGATGTCCATGCCACTCTGCCTTCTGACTCCGGCAAAGACATTGTCAGTTCAATGTTAGAATGTTGTTGCTTTTCCACCAGACTATGGCAAGGACTTTTTCACTCCACCTCATGGCTCCTGCCAATCTGTCCTATGTCTGGTTTCTTGCTCCTCTTGCAAGTTCGTACATTCTGAACAATGCCTACCTTGGAACTCTGAGGAAATTGCAGGCTTTTTACTCAGGAGTCCAAGACCCCCTTCTTGACTTTTTTCAGGCTCTATCATACATTCCTTGTCTTTCCATGTACTGCACATTAGGGCTCTCAGTGCATCGCAGCTGTCATTGCTACCGATTTTGCTCAATGTAATGGATTTGTTGCAAGATTTCTTAATTAAATTTTCGTTTACCTACACGTGTCTGTTCTGCATCCTGACAAGAACATGCTAGCATGACTTGAGAAAATGTTACTGCTAATATAATGTCACATAAATGCTCCCCACACCATGCTCCATGTGCTGCAGCTCGCAGCACACAGAGCACAGTGCTGAATTTCAGTGTTGCACAATATTTCTTTACGTCGCCATGTTTTTTTTCTGATTTGTGTGGAAATTATGATGGTGTCGAGTTCCCACCTGACAAATTTCAACTGCAGTGCAGCTTCTTTTCCCAGAGCTTCGTAGATCTGAAGCAAGCTGGGAATATCTGGGTTAGGTGCATGGTTGGCTGACTCACATGGCCAGCACGCCAATGGGCCAGGTACCTCATCACCATTGAGCACCCATGCCTCATGGACACTATAAGGACACTAAAAGCTAAAAGAAGGAGGCAACTGCTCCAGAGCCCCCTCCAGTGGCCAAGAAGGTGGCAACCGCTCCACTCACGGTCTCCGCAGCCACAGAGCCCAAGCCAGTTCCAGTCTTCAGGCCAGTTCCAATCTTTGTCTCCAAGTCTGCTCCCATTCCAGGCACCAAGCCTATTCCAGTGCTAGTTTCCAAGCCAGTTCCAATCCCACTTCCCGTTCCAGTTGGAGCCCGTTTCAATTCCAGTTCCAACCACTTAACCTGTTCCTGTTCAAGCCACAGAGCCAGTTCCAGTCACACAGCCTGTTCCTGTTCCAGTCTCCACAGTCTCAGAGCCTGTTCCTGTTCCAGTCTCTGTCTCCCAGCCTGCTTCCGTTCCAGTCACCAAGCCTGCTCCATGTCCAGTCTCCAAGCTGGTTCCAGTTTCCTCAAGCTCCAGTCATGAAGCCTGGTGCTGTTCTAGTCACAGAGCCTGTTTCGGTCCTCATATTGGTTCCTGTGCCCATCCTGGTCGTTAAACTTTTTCCCGTACTTGTTCTCATGCCCATGTCCATGCCCAAGTCCAAACCAGAGCCCATGCCTGGGCCCAAGCCCATGTCCTTACCAAGGCCAAAATCCAGCGTTGGGGTGTCCAGTGTGGCCACAGGTCCAGGCTCACCGGAGAGAACTTTGTTAGGGACTTCAGGACTAGCAACTTTGAAGGGGGTGCTATGACTATGTGCTGTGACTCACAGCCCACAGATCACAGTGCTGACTTTCAGTTTTGTGCAATATTTCTTTACATCACCATAGCTTTTTTGTTTTGGTTTGTGTCCTGTCTCCTCCCTTGTCTTGACATTGGTTGTTTTTCCATATGTACATATGATCAGGCTTACCTGTTTTCTTTTACCTTTTGATTAGTCTGCCTATTTAAACTGGCTTCTGTTTGTTTCTTTGTCTTGTGTTAATGGTTTTGTTGTGTTTCAGTTTGCATGTTACTTTTGGTTTCGTGGTCACATATTACTCTGATTCCTCAGCCTCTAGTGTTTTGTTTATTTCTGATTTTAGGTTCTGCATGATAAATATTGATCTGCACATGAATTCACCTCTCACCTCCATGTCTTTGATTTGTGATATAATTTGTGACACTATGTTTATGCCCAAGCATGATGGAACAGTTTGTGGGACTCTTCTGGTTCTCTTCCTGTTTAACCTGTTGAACCTGATTTTAGGTAAACAGTTGTGGTCAGAAGTTTACATACAGTCATCATGGACATGAATGTCATGGCAATATTGGGCTTTCAATGATTTCTTTGAACTTTTGTACCTCTGGAGAAGAATGTACTACTTACATCACATTTAATAGAAAAAAATATTACATTATTAAAAAAATAGTTGCATTTAATAGAAAAAACAAGAATTTGGTGTACAAGTTTATGTTGGGTTTTCTGAAATCAGGAAAATCAGGAAAAATTCTGAAATACAGGGCCAACATTATGCATACAGGGTCAAAAATATACATTCATCCTTTAAATTATTAATTCAGTGGAGCTGAAAGTTCCAAAATGTCTTGCCGAGGCCTCTTAACTTCCTGTTAATGATCATGAATGACTACATCTGGTACCTTCAGAATTTTCCTTCATCACAAAACTCATCGGCTAAATGATCCTGTTTACAAAAACAAAATCCTCTCTTTGTGAGTCAGTTTGAGGTTACTGAGGTTTGAGGTTATCAGCCTTATTATTTGAGGCTACTTTAAGGCTACAAACTTGAGGTTGATCAAGTTTGCTTTATCTGTGCAACTCTTATGCTACTTGTTTTCAATGGTGATTCCAGCATAACTTTCTGCTATAAATCAGTGGTTCAATAAATAAGACAAAAATAAATTTGTGATTTTTACACAAAAAAAGCATATTAAAGTTGCCCTGCTGTGCATTTCTTTCTTCTTGTTTATGAAGGAAGATACAGTACATCAGTGTGACTTGGAGACATGCTAGGACTTTCTAAGTGGGCTGGTACTAGGATTGTACACGAGTATGGGTCAAGCAATCTGAATCAAGAAGATAGGGCGAAACATCTATACATAGTTCTTCAGCAAAACAACAAGCAGAGATGTCAGGGAGTAAACATACATGTGCTGTTCCAGGATGCAAAAATAAAACGGAGTCAGCTTAGTCTTTCAAAGAAAGATAATAAATAAAAGAATGACTGAATTTTATTTTTGGGAAAGTCCCTGAAGATTTGCTTACCCATGCTGAGACAAGGCCTGGATGCAAAGCTAAAGCCTCAGAGATCTGTGCCTTATGTTGAACAAAAACTTGGCTAACCAAGGATATACCAAGGATAAGGAGATCAGTTATTCATCTACAAATTCATTCCATGCAGCACAGCAAACGGATATATGGACCTGATAAGAGTAGGAGTAATGGTGTTTACAAAGTTTAAATTTACAAATCTTATATTGGAAGATAGAGCTGTGCCAACTTGGAACCGACCGTCAGTCTTTAAACTGTAAGTAAAAGATTCAAGACTTCTAATAAATCAAACATATATGCTGTATTGAATATTGTAATAGATTTCTCCTAACATTAGTTAGCTTGCATGGCCAGTCAAAGGCCTCAGAAAGCGTTAGCTTGTCAGTTAATGTTAATATTCTTTCCATGAAGGAAAATTGAGATAAAACATGTGATTTTACATATGTGGCTTGCTAGGCTACATTATCTGATTTAACCACCTCCCTGTTGTGTGATTTTGATAAATTTGTTAGGCATCATACACTGAGATGATCTCCAGTAAGTGCTAACTTTATCAAGGATGGTTCTTTTTCATCACTTTCTCAAGTTTATATATATGTATAAGTTAAAAGGTAAGCTTTAAAAGGGACAACACTTCACAATTTTTGCAAAATTATATTTTAAATTGAAATAAGGTTTCAATTTACATATTTATCACAACATGAGAAATAAAAAGGCATTTTCTCAATAAAAAAATCTTGCTAACTTTACAAAGTTAGGCATGTCAGGGAATAGTAATAAATAATTGCAAGCAATATAGCAAGCATGTGGCATTACCATGTTAATAGAATTTCTTAAATGATTAATTTCTGTACAAAATTTATTATTATTATATATTATATAATTATTATTTATGTAGTAAAACCCCAAAGAGTATATTTCTAGTGTATTGGGTTAGGTTTACAATTATTCTGCAATTGCTTTAAAAAGGGGGGGGGGATGATAGAAAGGTAATGATAACTTGAAATTGTTAAATCCACATTTGTTATATTTCCCAAGATCTCTCACAGCATACAAACATGGGCAACACTGATTTAGAGTTCCCAGAAAACACACGCTCCCGCTCACCTGAGTACTAATTACTTGCAGGTGTTACACATTTCAGTCAATCACACACAGTATAAAAGGACATTAGTTCATGTTTACAACTGTTCAGTACATTTTCTCTGACGTTGCCAAGCCATTGTATGTGTGTTTACCTGGTTTTCTACTTTGCTCTGTTTTTGGGTTTTAGTCCTGTTTGCCAATCACTTGACTTTGTGCCTTTGTGCCTTTGTGTTTATTCACTGAACTGTGCTTGCTGATTTGAATTTGTTTGCCATAGACTGTTTCTAATAAACTGCTCAACCACACCTGCATCCCTGTCCGTCTGCTCTGTAAGCATTTCAGAATTAATAGAATACTTCAAGGCATTTCTACATGCTTCACATGTCTAGCAATACTATGATTGAATTTATATAGTTGTATAATATTGTAGCTAATTGTGGGTGCTTGGCTTTTGAACTTCATTTATATGTGGGTCTGAGGAACAAGATTTAAAAAGGAATTTTTTTTGTGTTTTCAAATTTTGTACAATATCAAGTTTTCTTAAAGTGAAGATCACCCTCATCATGTTTCTCAGTCAGTTGTGTGTGCTTGTGCATGTGTGCAGTATACTTGTATTTAGCAAGACATACCAAGGCATCCAGTGGCCAATGGTGGTTTTTACAATAGAGAAAAAACAGATGTCTCTTAGTTCATAAGTTCATATCTGTGTGTTCTGTTTCATCTGTGGGTCTGGTCTCCTGATATTCAATTTCACAAAGTATAAACACTTTGGTAAGCATTTGATTGCTGCATTCATCTACATAGATCATGGTGGGACAGGAGGCAGGTTAACAAATGCAGTGTTGGGCCTAAAGTTGTCTAAATGCTTGCTAGCTCCGTGTGATTTCCTCACATGGTGAATTCTCTTTGATCAAGTTTTTGAATAGTCACATGGCATAGCAAAACAGACATAAGTTTGTAATCATACAGGCAACAATGGGCCCAAACTCACAGAAAATGGACAGTTCAAGATCGGGAAAAAGCCCAGGCAACATTATTCCAAGCTACAAATGTCCAATTTGGCAGAGCCTGTGCCCACTGTATCCTCAGAATCCTGTCCTGGTTGATGAGTGAAACCCAGTAATCTTTTGCTGTTGTAGTCCATCATCATCAAGGTGTGGCAAGTCTTTTCTGATATGTTTTTCTGCTCACCACAGTTGTAAAAAGTGGTTATTTGAATTTATCATAGCCTTACTCTCAACTTGAACCAGCCTGTTCATTTTCCTCTGACCTCTATCACAACCAAGAAATTTCTGAGCACAGATTGGATGGTTTTTGTTTTTGCTGCACCATGTGGTGTATATAGAGGCCATCAGTAGTTCCTGAAATATTCAACAACCATTCCACAAATTCAGGGAGATCACATTTCTCCCTTCTCCATTCTGATGTTTGATGTGAATATTAACTGAAGCTCTTGACGTGTATCTTCAGGAATTTATCTGCTCTGCTGCCACATGATGACTGGATAATTGCGTGAATGAACAGCTGTACCTAATAAAGTGGACAGTTAGTAATTAATTGTGAATTGTGTGATACAGAACGATATTGTAAAAACTCAATTTAAGTGGTCAAGTTTATAGTTTTCATGGTGCTTTTAAATATATGTATATTATATATTATTTATACATATAAATCATTTCACTGAATCATATCCCTATCATCAAACACCAGGAGGTACACTGTCTTTAAGCTGTTATAGAGAGCCACCTAATGGTCATTTCCATGCCACTACACTTACCATCCACTAAGCCACAGGTTCCCAGTTCTAGTCCTGGAATTCCCTCTGGCCGGCACATTTTAATGCGTTCCCTGCACTAATGTGAACACTTCAACTCAGGAACGGCTCTGTTAGAAGCAGGGAAATCAGGGGACACTCCAGAACCAGGGTTGGGAAGCTGCGCACCCATAGTGCTAACCACAACATCACTCTGCTGCCTGCTGTATACAATGTGAAATATAAATGTATATGTTGCAGTAATAATGGAAGAAAGAAGCTATTTAATATTATGTGTATATTTTGTAAATGTACTGTTGGACACTGAGTGTAAGCTATCTAAATTTTTTATTATTTCACTGTACTTTACTGTTGTAGTGTGGTTCATAGGGAAGCACATGTAATTTGTCATTTGACACTGCAGTCATTTAAATGCAAAAAATACAGTATAGTAGTATGTAATACAGTATACACTACCAAAATCTGTTACTGTTGTGTAGTGAAAGAGGAGGTAGCAGTAACTCCTAAAAAGCTCAAAAAACAGAACATTTCATCTGAAACATTTGTACAGCTGAAGTTTCCTGACCACATATATTTTGTACTTTGCATTTCATATCATAAATTTGAATTTGAACATTTTGAATAAGTAGACCTCCATTGAACTCCACTCCAAACTAGGCTTCCCACCCAGACAAATATATTGGGGGAAAGCAGAAACAACTGTCCTCTGAAGAAGCGAATAATATTTCGTGAAATGTCAGGACAACCATTCCTGCAACTTTTTTTTGTTCTTCCTTTTTGTGTTTTTCTTTGTGCAAAAAGGACTATCTTTTAAATAGACCACTGAACAAACCTGGAATCAGGATTCGGGGGTTGCATCAGTGGACTACCTGAGATCCAGAAACCATTAGTTGGCAGCAGTCTGGTAAGAATAATACTTTCTGTTGCAAATATTGCTTTTTCCTCTTTTTGTATCATGCAACAGATTTGCCATTTTGGAGGACCTGGAATCTTAGGGGTAGTTACACACAAACACCACATATTTCACCCATACAGTCACCTTTAACATTAGCAAAATTATACTGTATGTAATTCAGTAAGTACATACAGATTACGATTAATTTGAGGTTATCTGTGATAACCTCAAATTTCTTAATGAACTCTCTCCTTTAAGGTTTATGGTTGAACTCCACAATTTTATCCATTGAACCAAACAACTGCAGGAGAAATCATGACTTTTTGGTTAGATCAGTTAAAATATGAAAGCCCACAATGTGTACAACAACAATTGAGAACATTCTTAACAATGTTATTAACCTTTTGAAAACCTTTTCCAGTTCACATACACAATAGGACCTGTTGAGCAAGGGCTCGTCCTTCATCCCGATGCCATGGGGGGATGAGGGGGCACCAGTGGGAACTCCTCATGGGGGATGTCCACGCCTTTAACGGTCAATAAAAGCTTTTAGGTCATTTTGGCTATGCATCTAATACCAACTACGCACAAACATGTCCACTTAGGAGCCACCTTTGTCAACTGTTACAAAATCTATACAGACACTTAAACAAAATTATAGATCAGTCACCCAGTTTAATTGGTCCACAACAAACCAGGGTAACCTACAGTTAGAGAAAAGCCCCAAAACAACTCAAAAACAATGAGTGTAGGGGACTTTGGAGTGCAGTCATTGCTGTAGGCCTCCCCGGCGGCCTGCTGCTCTACTAGAAATGTAAATGTAATAAAAACACCACAGGATGTGTAATTCCAATATATACGAAATTTATATTCAAATACTTGTGTGAGCTCTCGAGCTGGAGCGCGACTGAACTGCGCCATGCTCCACTATACTGTGTTTGTTATAGCCTAAGTGCCCTGAAGATGGCGCTAAAACAATGAAAAGAGCGTAATACACCACAAATAGAACTAAAGAAGAAGCGAGAAGAGTCGGCGCAAAAGGACTGAAAAAAATATAATGGCGGCAGTACTGCAACAAATCTTAGAACGAGCTGAGTTGTCTAAACTCTCCAAGGCACTGCAGGGAAAACTGGAGAAATACTTGGCGGAGCAGCAGAGTGAGATTGATTACTTTAAAGCGCAGTATGAGCAGCTTCGAGTGGACAGCGGTAATTATGCTATTTATTTCGTCACCTTGACCATTCAGAAGGCTAGTTAGCCGGTTAAATATGCTAGTTAGCCAGCTAAGCGCAGGTAAATGTGAGTGTAGCGTTTCAGCATACAGAAAAATAACACGAAGTTCCTCAGACAGTTTGTACACAACAGCAGCAGGGGTTGTGGCTTATGACCAGCATTATATGGTTAGCTAATTAGCGTTAACGATGGAGCTGAATACAGTTAGCTCGCTTGCTAAAGCCAATAAGAGCGTAATAATAACAATAGCAGTATAGCGGTACCTGTGATGAGTAAATCATTGTGTTCATCTCTCATGGAGAGTTACACACGCTGTGGTGTGCAGGAGTATTTTTGGCTTGTAAATGTACGTTTTGAGTGAAATGCTGTCGTATTAAGAGTAGCTACGTGGAGCGCGAGGTGTTTACATCAGGAAGATCACATCACACTTTTTTTTTTACCCTTCAGTTCATCAGGAACTCTTATAAGCCCAGGGTTTGAGTTAAGTAGTGCTTTAAAAATCCTCAGAGGTTTAACTGTTGTAAAAATAATGAGTAAAGTATTTCACATTAGCGTGTTAGTGACAGCACTGGTGCAAAGGAAAATAAGGAAAGTCAGACTAAAAAGCGATGCAGGGTTTCACTTTTTTATTGCCCCTGGATGCAGCTGTGAGTTTTATAGTGTCAGAAACCAAGTAAAAACGGACCAGTTTCACACTTTACCTCTAAATGTGTAAGCAGTTCTTCTTTGGCTAACTGCACTGAAACGAAAGAATCCCCAGTTAGCCGTAATGCTAAGGTTTGTATGAGACCTCAGAGAGGCTCGCTGGACCAGCAGGCTGCAGTGCGAGGCTCCCTCCTCCTGTGAAGCTGGGTGTGCTGTATGGAGTCAGGTACCTGGCTTTTATATGAGAGCGCTGATAGGAGGCCAAAGTGAGCAAAACCACCACCACAGTAGCGCAGAAGCAAGAGTATGTGATACAGCGCGGGTTGCTTCGCCGCCTGCAGACTGATGGGTCTGTTTATGTCTTACCGTTACACGGCTTCCGTCTGACAGACTGAATTCTGTTTTTTTTTTTCCTTTTGTTGTGCTCACACACAATCAGTGAAGAATAGTTAATAAATCTTCAATAAATATAACTCTATTTACAAATGCCAGGTCTGTGATGACGATTCTCTCTGACCAATCAATAATCTGCAGCATTTTCACGTCACCTTTTGGTATCGCCTCGGCTCACTTGGACCTTCGATAGAGGTGATACCAAAAATGACAGATTTCCATGTAGTGATACGAGTCATTGTGCCTTGTACTAGGGCTAGAGCCAGTGCTTCAGATTGAAGTTGTGAATGCTTAGTTATATTTTATTCTGTAATTAGCACATGAATACATTTGAAGATAAATATAGCTACTCATTTTGTTTAACAAATTGCTTTGGTTGTGTTTCCTTTAGAGCAACAGTATTCTGACCTGGAGAAGCGGTCCGTGGAGAGCAAGGATCAGTGTCTGTCTGTAACAAAAGATCATCAGAAACTCCAGGAAGAGTTTACATCACTTGGTAAGCACTTGTTAAACTGTGCCTTATTAATAAAAAAAAGTCGCTGCCCATAACCAGAATGGGTACGATTGAGGAAACAGTATACACTCACACTAGGTAACCTTTTAACTAGGTTCACTGACTGTACAGGTCATTTTGTAACACTCAAATCCGTGAACACATAGAAAGAGAATACCAGAATACCACTTCTGACTAAATAGGGATGGGCAATACCATTTGACTTTATTTTCGATCCAAGACCATGATCTAATGCTGATAAATGTTTTGAAAAGGTCAAAATTGAATCCTGTTTAAACCCCCAATCACCCCAACACCCATGAGTGGGGCAACAGAAAACCATTTGCCCCATTGTTTGTATCTCTACTTAAAGAATTGTGTGTTTAAAAATCTTCCGCACACTAACATGCCATGTTATTGTTATCCTATGGGATCCCTTTTCCCTGATGTAGTCAGAGGGCAGCTGTTTAATTATTATTATGATAATTTAAACGACTGCTAAACTTCTGTTGGACGAGTGACAACAATGCCCTCATGTTTGCTCCACAAACCCAGATACCTTGACTGTAAGCACATTAACTGTTCTAATACTGTTTTACAGATAAAGAGCTAAAATCTCTGCGTGAGAAAACGAAGGAACATGAATCCTCGTATGCAAAGCTGGAGTCAGAACAGGTAAAATAAGAACACGTACAATTTCTTAAATATATTTCTACAAGTTCTTAAAATATATCAAGTCCATGGGTGTGATTTAGTGACCGTTTTGCAGATGAACTTGATTTCGATTATGACCCGTGTACGAGCTGTGAGGTACTCATGTGTGTTCTGTGTCACCATGTAGAAGGCGCTCTCCAAATTAAAGGATGATCTGGAGGCTGAGAAGCGAGACCTGGTGTGCACGCTGGAAAGGACATCGCAGGAGGTCGAGGGCCAGAGTGGTAAAGAGGACCGCTTTATGAAATCACTAAAAGCCCTGTGTACCTGGAACACTGTACATGGTTTTACATATTGAATTTTTCTCCTCCAGAGGATTTGAAACGGCTCAGTGACAAGCTGGTGGAGGTCAGTGCTACGAATATGCAGTTGCAGTTGAAACTAGATGAGCTGGAGGCTTTGGAAGTCTCAATCAAGGTATGCACTTGACAAGACATGGAGGTTTTGTGAATATGGCAACTTGTAGTCTTCCTGTTGAGCATTTTTCTGCCTCCACCACTAGGTGGCATCATGTTTTCCACTTTTCCATATGCATATCTGTCCGAGCTTGTCCTTGGCATGAGATCTTAGTGTGAATGTTTGTAGGATTGACATGGAATTAACTGTATCGAGGAGATAAACTGATTATATTTCGGAAGCGATCCAAACAACATCAAGGTCAGATCTCTGTGATAGTTTTTCTTCATTTGCTTTCTTGCTGTTTGAAGTGTATTTGAAGGGTACACATTAGTAACAAGAAGGATTAGACTTGCTGGTGGTGGAGTTCGGGTCCTGGAGTGGACTCTTTTCTGCACATTGGAGTGAGTGCTCTGCTCGAACACACCTGCTTTACCTAACCAGCTAATTAACATCCCTTTCTGGTTTGAAGTGTGTTTCAGAGGAAGGGATAAAAAAAGAAGTTTAGAAAGATGGACAGGAACAAGAATTTGGGGTGCTTTGAAGGTAATAAAAAGCAGTTTATGCTGAGTATGGAGAGAATAAAGAGTGTTCCTTTAATCAGTACACAAACCACTGATACACAAACTTGCTTTGTTCATATATCTGGAAGGCTGAAGACAGGGAGTGTAATTAAATGGCAGATCTAGTGAGAAATGTAATGTGAAGCTCAACTTAAAGTGAGAACACCAAGGTTCCAAACATGTGAAGATACACCATCAGTATCAACAGAGAAATCAGACAATGTGGTGTCTTTGTTTTGAGTTCTGTCTAAGAAAGGTCTCCCTGATCCAGAGCTTCGCTCTCAATACCCATTTTGCTGGAGAGGCAAATTATTGACAACTGCAGTTGAATTTGCACTTTCATCATGTCATTAATATACGTCTGTCTTAAATGTAAATCTGCCAGTTCAATCTGAAGTGCCCAGTATTCCATCAGGAAAGCTCACTGCAGCTCACTGTGTGTCTGCAGTACAAAGAGAAACGGCTGGAGCAGGAGAAGGAGCTGCTCCAGGGCCAGGTGACCTGGCTGAGCGAGGAACTGAAGACTAAAAGTGAGGAGCTTCTGTCTCTGTCAAGGGAGAAAGGCAGTGAGATTCTGGAGCTGAAGTGCAGCCTCAACAACAAAGATGATGAGGTATGATGCTGCAGGGTTCAGGGTTCAGGTCTGACAGCCATGACCTTCTCAAGGAGAACTGAATCACTGTTAGAGAGAACTAATAAAGTTTTCTACCTTCGCCATGACATTCTTTAAAAACTAGTTTATAGTTATTTAAACTTAGTAATAGTCCAGACACATAAAGGGGAAATCAATAGTATGCTGAGAAAGAGGCTATCTTATAGCACTTACAGTGGGGCAAAAAAGTATTTAGTCAGCCACCAATTGTGCAAGTTCTCCCACTTAAAAATATGAGAGAGGCCTGTAATTTTCATCAAAGGTA
>JAQQZU010000016.1:187525-200586 GCA_030068025.1 Parauchenoglanis punctatus | reverse complement strand
TACATACTCATTTGGTTTAATCCATGTTTCTGTTAAACACAGTACATTAAACTGCTGATCAGTAATAATTTCATTAATAGTAAGCGCTTTAGATGCAAGAGACCTAACATTTAATAGTCCTAGCTTTAGATCAAAGGTGCTGGCTGTGCATTCAGTATAATCCAGATTTATTTTATTTTAATTAGGTTATTAGTATAATATATTATATAATATATAACAGTTTTGGTAATTTTGTTAATTTTGTTTAATTCTGCTAATTGTCTGTGTGTAGTCTCTGGTGAGCCAGCAGAAGGACACGGACCCAGAAGAGTATAAGCGGCTGAACTCTGAGAAAGAAACCCACCTTAAACGCATCCAGCAGCTCAGTGAGGAAACCAGTCGGCTTAAGGCAGATGCAACCCGGTGGGTGGGGGTGGGGGTGTGTGTGATTAATTTTTAGTGATAATTAAAAAACTTCTAGTGAGCTGAAATTATCATTACAGCAGTAGATAGCCTTTTTCCCCACTTCTGAGGTAAAGATGTCCCATTACCAAAACAGTAGGATTTGGTTCACTTTGCATTTCATGGCTGTATTTTTTTTTTTAAGCTTCTGCTTTGTTTGCAGGAATAACAGTTCAGTCATCATGCTGCAGTCTCAGGTGCAGAACCTGCGGGAGAATCTCGGTAAGGTGACAGTGGAAAGGGATGGTCTGAGAAAAGGGCTAGAGGCCAAGACTCTGGATATCCAGGAGAAAATTAAGACCATCACACAGGTCAAGAAGCTTGGGCGCCGCTATAAAACCCAGTATGAGGAGCTTAAAGTTGAGCATGACAAGGCAAGTGTGAACACTTTTTGGGGGTGGCCACACTCTGGGAATCCATATTGAGTGAATCAATATATTACTTATGACCTGTAAGTGTTGAGGAATAAACACAAGCCTTAGCACAGTACAACTCCAAGCACAAACCATCTCAAGAAGCTATGAAGGGATCAGTTTGCATGGTTCAGATAAGATGCTATAATGCTAAATATAATGATGCTAAGTTCTTAATTTTTCTTTGTATAGATGGTAGCAGCTGCTGCCTCTGCTCCGGTCCAAGACCAGGAGGCTCAGCAGGCCTCAGCTCAGGAGCTACAGAGCCTCCGAGATTCCCTCAGCCAATCGGAGGCCAGGACCCGGGAGCTGGAGAACCAACTAGAAACTTTAAACAAAGTGAGTCTATTGTTTACTACTGGTCATTTCAGTAATGTTTGCTATTGTAATGCTAGATAATGTAACTTTTGTAATGTTTTGTGTTCTTTTTAAAATAGTGAGTTTTTTTTTTGCTACAGTTACTAGTAATTCCAGCTATTAGTAATTGTCCAACAGAATCAGAATGCAAATCCAGTGAGTAGAACTGGGTGTGTACAGGTGCAGAGGAGGACTCGGGAGGCAGGCATATTTCAGCAGAGCTCCAGGCTCGTGTTTATTTTTTTCACCATGCTTTTGAGTGCAATTTCGAAAATTCATCTAAACCCAATAAAAATGGGCCATCACTAGATCGTGGCTTTCACCCTTTTCATGCTTGTGTGCGTGCATGCGTGTTAGCAATACACGTGTGCGCTCTCTTTCTCTCTTTTTCTGGTTATGGCAGTCACTAAAAGCACAAAGAAAGGCACATTAGTCAGGCGGTAATAAGACATAGGTGAGAAGCATCATGCATTACCTGCCAGTCCAACCCACCTCTTCATCCACAGCTGAAACTCCAAAATCCATGCCCCCAGATGGTTATCAGGGGTGTTGGAGGCTTTACATTTCTTTTTTTTTTACAAAACAGTATCTCTGAATTTCATAAATAAGAGATTAATTTGGTGACCACTGTGCTTAACTGCTAGTATCATCTGTCTGCAGACAATAGGGGAGCGTGAAACAGAAACACGCACTGCACAGGACCAGGCATCTCATCTACAGGGAGAGCTAACACACCTGCGCCAAGAGCTGGTGGAAAAGTCAGCCCAGGAAGACCGGCTCCGGCTGCAGCTGGCCGAGAAGGAGGATCGGACCAGAAAGGCAATTGTAGGGGCAAAGCAGAAAATTAACCTCCTTGTGGGTAAGAACGTCAAGCATTTTCTGCATTTGTCCAAGCCATGTTTTTAACAAAAATCTAATGGGGCCCATAGACTACTGATAGAGTGTACATTGTGACCCATTCCTCCTTCCTTGTGCAGATGTAAAGGGTCAGTTGGTGAAGGAGAACGAGGAGCTGAAGCAGCAGCGTGAGGAACTGGAGGTGCGCATAAATGCACTGCGCTCACAGTACGAGGGCCGCCTGAGTCGTCAGGAGAAGGAGCTGCGGGAGCTGCGAGACCTGCGCGAGCAGCAGGAGAGACATGTAGAGCAAAGAGATGAGCCAGTGGAGCAAGGCCCCAGCAAGGTATCTTTTCAGCAACCTTTCTGTTGGTTTTGAACAGTTGTAGATGTAAAATGTGACGTTATATGTTTCACTTGACAAGGAGTTGGTCTACTAATAGGCTTTAGCCACTTTTTTTTTTCCTGGACAGCATTCAGTGCTGATCAGTGTGTTGTGTTCCCAGACTCAGGAACAACAGAGGACTACGGAACAGAGGCAGATTTCTTTGAAATCCACACCAGTGGCTGAAAGGGGCAGGTGTGTTGTGCTAGACAGACCAGTATTCATGCTCATTTGTTGCTGTTAAATGTGTGAAGAATTAACATTATTCATTTTGTAATGTTTACTCACTCTTTGTTTTCTCAGTGCTAGCACCTCTGAGCCCCCCACAGCTAATATAAAACCCACTCCCCTGGTTGCAACCCCAAGCAAGCCCCCAGCCATACCATCGAACAAGTCCACTCCGAGGGCCAGTATAAAACCAATGATCACCCCTGCAGCAGTGCCCACCCCCACTCCTACTGCAACAGTGATGCCTACCACACAGCAGGAGAGCCAGGAAGGTAGGTATTGGTGTTGAGGTTACACACAATGTGTGCCTAACCCAGCTTCTGGAGATCTTCCACTCCAACAGCATGTTAGTAGTTATATTCCTTTATTAGGCTTTCCCCACTGAGCATTTGAAATTGCTCATTAATTTGAAGGAGGTATAATAGGTCATATGTATACTTGAAAAATAAGGCAGTTAGCCATTTTCTGATCTCCTATTTCCTTTCTCCAGCACTTTCCTCAGAGGCTCCTCTGGAGCATGTGCCCATGTTTGGAAGCACCACTGGTTCAATGCGCTCCACCAGCCCCAACATTCAGACCACTCTGGCTCAGCCCATGTTAAGTGTCCAGCAGAGCCAGACCACTGCATTCGTCCAGCCCACACAGCAGCAGAGCTTACCCCCTACTGAGCCTACGAGTCAGGAGCCCACCTCTGCCCCCATGATGATGGAGGCTACACCCAGCACTTCCCAGATAGAGAGACCCTCCACATCTACAGCTGTGTTTGGAACAGGTGATCTTACAGTTGATCCCAAATCAACTAATTAACTAAGGTTAACTACAAATGAACTAACTCTAACATGCATAAAGTGTTTTTATGAATAACTCACATTGAGAAGTAACAAATTGTCTGTATTGTCTGTATTGCCCTGAAACCAACACCTGTGCCAGTGATATTTTTATTTATTTATTTTTATTTTTTGTTAATGCTGTACGTATCAAGGGTGGTGCAGTGGTTAGCATTGCCTCCTCACAGCTCCAAGGTCCCTGGTTTGATTCTGAGCTCAGGTTACAGTGGCCTTCTCCATTTATACTTCCTTTGTTTGTGTGGGTTTTCAGGTTGTCCAGTTTGCACATTTATAAAAACATATGGTAGGTGAACTGGCTGGGACACATTGCCTCTGGGTGTGAAAGTATGCGTATGGTGGGCACCATACGTTGTCGTCCCATCCAGGGTGTATTCTCACCTCATGCACAGTCTTCCCGGGTATGCTCCAGATACACTGCATCCCTGATGCAGATAACGCTAACCACTGCACCACCGTGTTGCCCCTAACCAGCATAATAATATTACTAAAAATCCTAGCAGTAGTTACTGGCCATTTATGATCACTATAATAAGACATTGACTCTACTAGAAAGTGGTATGTTGGGAGTGCAATACTGGGTTTCCATATGTCCTGAAAACATGTTCGTCACAAAATGGGCAAAATGTCCTCATACTGTTGTCCATACTATCTGTTTCAGTTGGTTGTTAGAGGCTGTACCATTGGCTTCTGTGTTAATGATGGTAGATTTAATGCATTCTAAGGGGCCTTCCATTACCTGTCATGGAATTTGTCCTTGAATTCAGAATGTAGAGTAACGTCATTTCTTTTGCAGTTTCAGCGACACCTGGCAGCACCTTAACTAAGCGGCCTCGTGAGGAGGAGTTACCGGAAAACATTACAGTGGAGCTGGAGTCTCAGGAGGAGCCCGCTGAGCCTCCCATCTCTAAGAAGCTCCGCATGCAGAGAGTGGAGCTGGAGGTGAGGCTTCCACCTAAAACACAAGCAGATGAGAAATTGGACCTATACACCAGAGCTATTAAGATCAGTGGTGTTCCTGTCTCAGCTTTTAGTGATGCTTTAATGTTTTCTTTTAGATGGAGATGCTCGCTGACGACAGCACTGAAGCTGAGAGTGTAGTACCGGGAGGGAGCCAGGAAGCAGCCGATGCTGTGGAGGCAAGTCTGTGTATTATAACATGGGTTGGTGGTTGTTGTTGTTGCAACATTTTAATCAACTAATATTAATACAGACTACAGCAATACTGACATTTATCAGATCATCTCACAGCATGAGAATGTGCTTATATTAAACCATATCATGCACGCAAACTAGCACAAGGTGACACTGTATATTTTTACTGGTTCCATACATCTTGTTTTATGGAGCGATGTCTTACATGCATTTCAAGCCGTTTTTTAAATTCCAAACAGACAAATTCAAAATAAGCACAAAATAATTATCTTCAAGCTGTCTCTGGAAATATTGCTCTCACAAATACAAGTTATGCCATGAGGCTCACCGTGTAGTGTAATGTAAAGTGTTTCCATACTGTATCAAAAAGTAGCAGCATTTAAATCTTACTTAAAGTAATCTAGTGTGAAGTGAATAAATAAACCCCAAAATGAGATGTGACTCCTTATGGCCTTGTGGACTTTGGATGCACACAAAGTTTGAAACACCACAAGTGCCCCATTTGGGACAGGGGATAAATATTTCCTATTCATGCACGTGAGCATAATTGCCTAAAAGCGGTGAAATGGAGACGTCTTTGGTATTTATTTGTAGGAGCTGGAAAACTATCCCAACCTGGAAGAGGTGGATGAGGAGTCAGGGGCATCTCAGTCTGTACCCATGGAATTTCTCCTCTCCCAAGTGTCTGATTCACACAGTCAGGAAGAGTCAGAAGAACCAGTCATCGTGATTGTCAGCGACTCGGAAAGTGAGGAAGAGCAGGAGGAGGAGACTGATGAAGAAGAGCAGGTAACATGACTTCATTGCCTTTTAGAAACTATAGTATTATTACTTATTCTGAACATTTGCTCTTTGTAGCCTTATGGCTGCTATATGTTTGGTATCATTTATGGTGCACTGTGCAATGTCCAAAAACTAGGTTACACATGTGTAAGTTACACATTTGGAATTTACCTTTTGAAAACCGATACCTTACCTCCCCCCCCCCCCCCCCTCTAGCGCTACAGGATTCCACCGTTTCTGGAAAGTAATTTGTTGCTGTTGGTCCTCACAGCTTTTGGTTGTAGCTTGATGTGTCATTGATTCTCATCTCAGGATTATGAGGAGGAGGAGGAGGAGGAGGAGGAGGAGGAGGATGATGATGATGATGAGGGAGGAATCGAGGTGGAAGGAGAGGACAGCAACGAGGGGAGTGGAGATCCCAGTGAGGCCTATGAGGGCGACAATGCAGAGGTAAAAAAAAAAACACTTGAGTGCACTGGACAGATTTGAGTTTTCCCCTCATGTAATCTTTTTATACCTTCATGTTTTTGTTTGTTTGTATGTTTTGTTTCTTCCCCTTCATTATTGTTATTAAATTATTAAAAGAGAAATGTTACTTGTTTGTGTGAGAGCAGTATGAGCAAATGACTTATGATTTGCACCCTAGATTATTGCTCAACCCCATAATATAAAATGCTTAATTTTTAATATGGATTAGTAATTTCTTTCAACATTAGCTACATTTTCATGGATCCAAATAAAGTGGTGTTAATCGGATTCAGGCTCAATCAGAATGAAATTTCTTCATCTGAGCAGCTTGATCGGCATTAAATAACCCATTCTGACTGAGAATTTAATCACGAAGTACGCCTCATGCAGAGATGATGTCCAGGTGCTTTGTTTGTAGGTCACACACTGCTTCTGGAAGTATTGGACAATTGTTCCACAATCTCCCTTGTTTGTTGGTGCAAGACAAATGTTTATGTTGATTTATGAATGGTTTCGTTCCAATTGTTTCCAATTAAATAATATAGTTAGAAGAAACAAGATAAGATTGGCTAAAATATTCGTCTTTATGGAGCAGTGTAAGCCAGCTATGTGGGACTGTGTGCATGTTAGAAATTCTATTCCTGTTGTACGCTTGAACAATAAACGCACACCTCTATCTGGTCACTTTCATGTAAACGGTATATTTGGAATCGCAATCGCTGTCTAGAATGGATTCAACATGGTGAAATGGCATTCTGCCACTATGCTGCCCAATGCTGGAACTTACTGCCCATCAGTATCAGATCTGCTCGCTCCAACTGTGACTAGCTTTAAACGGCTGCTAAAAACTGCATTTTCCCTGTTGCTTTTCCGACACCGGAGTGCTGAGTTGCAATATTTCACTGTGCCTTAATCTTAAAATATTTTAGAATATTTTATAGAACTTTTTAATTTTTATTTCTATTTTTATCTTTATTTTATTCCTTTTTCTCATTACTTTTTCTATCTCTATTTTTTATATATTTTTCTTGTTTCTGTTAAGCACATTGAATGACCCATGTGTATGATGTTCTCTATAAATAAACTTGCCTTGCCATTCTGAATGTGAAAAATGTATGCATGTAAATGTAGCTATTGATGCCCTTGCTTTGTATTTTTTTGTTCCTTTCCTTCAGGGTCCTGATGCCACAGACCCAGGTACTGAAACTGAGGAAAGTCTCGGTGCAACAGATTCCACCCAGTTTGTGGCTGCTCCGCCGTCCGAGCACTGTTAGCCTCTTGAACTTGAGCTATCTACTTGAACATGATGTTCTTATTTGTGCCTGTGGTCTTTTTCTGATGTCATGTTAAATCTCTAGATGGTTTTTATGTATAATGATCATCCTAGAGCATCTTTTTCATCCCCTCAGTATCCGGCTCGTTAGTGTCATTCTCCCCTGAACCAATCACCAGCTCTGCACCCCGGCCCCCACCATCTCCACAGAGACCACAGCAGTCGCTTCCTCCTCGACTCAGTGTTCTGGCACCACCTATACAGGAGCTAGCTCCACCCTCTCAAGTCCAGGTATTTACGAATCATATTTTTTTAAATATTTGCAACATTCTTTTTGTATTATTTTGAATGCATTAGTCATCATTTATTCAAAAATCTTTTGGCCCCCACCCTTCTTTTATACATAATTCACTAAAACATCATTCTTTCTTTGACTTTCTTTATTCGTCTATTTATCCCAGCAACTAAGTCCAACTCAATTTTTCCCCAAACTTGTAGAAGGAAAGCACTGTAATGAATGTAATGACATTGTGACTGACAGCTGAATGTTTTTTTTTTTTTTTCTCAGCGCATTCCTGCGCGACGGCAGCCAGTTGGACGAGGACTTCAGCTGACATCCGGGGTGTCGGGTAGTACAGTGAGTGGTCTTGCAAATTTGTGTCTGTGATTGTAATGTGTAGCTTCAGCTTCTGGGTTTCTCGTCTTCATCTCCTTGATTTCACCTCCCTGCACTTCCAGCAGCCACAACAGCACTTCTATGAGGAGGATGACCGCATGGTCCCCAGCACCCCCACACTGGCAGGCTCCCATCGTACAGACTGCTTCAGTGAAGCTCTCCAGTGGGTTCCAGTATTAACAATGAGACAACACCAGTCTAATCTAAAACTAGATTTAACGGAAGTATTTAAAAATTGAAATGTAACTGATAGTGTTGGAGTTTTTCACCCGTTTGTGTTGAGATGTTGATTGCAGCAATGCCCATTGTGTCGTGTTAGTTCTCCCCAGGTTGCAGGCGTGTTGCGTTTCGGCTTCGGCCTCTCGGATGACGTCCCACAGACCAGCTCTTCCAATGCGGATCTGGAGCAGTTGGCTTCGCAAGGAGGTAGTGTGTACCCTTCTGAATCCTCGCTGTCAGCTTGCTATAAATCATACCTTTGTCAAAAAAATGTAATGAGACCAATGAGTTACTAAAAATCTGCTGTTTTAAAATGAAAATAATGGTGTTGATTGTGTGCCTGTGTGTGCTATGTAGGGCTTGGCATGTATGACAATCCCCTGCCCTCTCATGAGGACTCACCGGGGGGACGTAGTGTACCCACCACCCCTCTCCAGTTGGCTGCTCCAGGTATGTGGGTCAGCAAGGCAAATACGCACGCACACACACACACACGTGTGCCCATGTCGACATGCCCATGATGTCATCCAGTTAAAAGCTCAAGCTGTGTGATGGTTCAATCATTACTCACAGGGTTCATTAAATCTGTTCATCTTTCATTCTATATTGTTACTGATGCTTATCATTTCCTCCCATACCAATCAGTGACTGCGTTCTCAGAGGCACACACCTCAGAGGTGACTGAACACGCCTCCCAGTCTGTGCCAACAGTGAGCACGTCCACACACAGTGTGTGTGTTGTGACTGGGCCCAGCACAGCTGAAGAGCGAGATGTCCTGCTCGAGGCAGGGGAGGATGGGTGAGCTGGTACATTACACACTGTGTTTTGGTTATTGGTAAAGATATTTAAGAATACGTGATCTTTTTTTTTTTTTTTTTTTCTTTTAAACCTAATCTCTGTTTGTTGTGTACATGTGATTGCCACATACAGGACTTGTAAGGGCACATTAAGTGAAACCCGTTTTGATAGAATGCTTTATTTAATTCTTTAAATGTATCTGCAATTTGATCTGTAACTCTGTAGAATTCATCCTTTCTGAGACCATATTTGGTTTGGTCACTTCGGAGTTGTGTAGTTTTCATAAATTTGCAAGATGCATAAACTACAACTTTGGTAAGAAATTGTCTTATGTCTGTCTCATCTTAAGAGGTTTAATGGTTGTGGATTTGAATTTGAATTATGTGGCTGCATATTATTAGGGCTTATGAAACAGGTTTGACAAAGCTTGTTTGAATTCAACAATTGTGCTTCTATTCTATTTTAAATGTTTTTCAAGTAAACAGGTTTTCAGGTATTTTCTCAGTACAGAGTAATTTGGCATCTGATAATTATATGCAGTGGATGTACATTATGGAGGAAAAGTGACACTGCTGAGAGAAGCTTTTGGTGGAATTTGAGTGTTTCATTGTGGGGAATTGTCAACTGTGTGTTTTTAGAAGCAGTGCAGAGGTAGTACTGGAGTCGTCATCTCAGACTGAGGCTGAAGAGCCAGCACAGCCTTCTGATGAGGCCAGTCTTCCCTCTACCAGCCAGGAGCCGTCGTCCAGCTCCGCAGGTACTTACATACATATGCACACGCACTCTTGACACAGTTACAAGTTACTTGGTTTATTGTAACAATTCCTCAGGCCACAGAAGAGACTGCTGTTCACCCCCGAATACACAAATGTTAATGACTAATACCATTAAAGTTGGTATGATTAAAGATGGAATATGTTATATTTTAATGAGATGTCCAGCTTTAACTAGTGCTTTATCACATGGTTTGACGGGTCTTGTGATTTTGCGCTTTAGTTTAGACACCTCCACACTGTTTTTCTCCCCCTTTTGCTTTGATTTATTTTCAGACACAAGCAGCACTCAGCCCCCCAGAGTCCGGACGGGATCAGGCAGGCAGTGGACACGAGGACGGCCCACCAGGGGTCTCGTTAAGAGAGGTACAACTATTTTTTTTTATATTATGATGTGTGTACACAGACATCCATAACCATAAGAATCAACCAAGATAAACACTGGTGCAGTTTTATTAGATATGATTGACAATATAATTGACAAAAAATATAAAGAAGCATGTAGTAAATGTCACATAAAAAGTATGCCTAGAACATGATCACAGTGCTTCATCCTGTTTTTTTTTACTGCAGATGGATCAGGAGTTATGGGAGTGCGACGGCGCTTTGCCAGATGAATAAAGTGCCAGAGATGTTGCAGTCATTCTGCTGCTACTACAGCACAGTGACAAGCTGTTCCACGCGAGTGTTGATCATTCTCAAGTTCGAATTTTTTTTAATCCATTTGAGTTCCATTTAAGCATTTATGTTGAATCTACAGCAATGCTTTATTTTATGTGGATACAATAAAGACTTTTTTTGGTACAAAATGAATCTTTTTTTTTTTTTTTTTTTATTTGTTTTATTTTTTTTAAGCCTGCTTTAGCACTAGGCACAAAACATGCCTGGACACTTTGTGCTGATATGAGCAAAAAAAAAGCAGCTCGCTTAACACACTGTAACCATTAATACAGTCCTGTGAGTCATAGCTAGTATTAGTTGTCTAACTCTGCTATCTAGCCTAGATTGCTGTCTGGCTTGGATTTATTATCCTCTTTAAATAAATATAAGTTGAACTGTGGAGATGGGACGCTGCCTTCATTGTAGCTTTGGTAGCAGAAGATCAGGAGAAGAGTTGCTGTTTGTATGACTGTACTGTGTGCAGCTACAGTTAAAGTGGAATGTCACACCCTGTATCAATAAATGGTTCCAAAAATAGGCAAGTTGTTATAAGTTGCATTGCAATGTTGAAATGTTTTTGATTCAATTTGTCATAAATATCCTGCATGTTAGTTTTGCTTATTTGCCCCACAACCTATGACCTGATTAGTCAGATAAAACAGTTGAAGTTTGGAAGTGTCCCACTAATGCCAAAAAAATGGCGCGCCTTTTAAAAAAAACTCCTGCTTTCCACATAATTACATGTAAAACATTTTGGCAGTTGAGGAGAAAAAACAAGTGTGAAAGGGCCCTCAGTGTATTGAAGCATCACTCAGTGTTGCTGTAGGATTATTAGAGCATCTTGTACACAGTCTAGTCCTTTTTAAGGGCTTGAATGTGTTCTACACATTCTCTGAACCAAGTTTTGGCTGAATTTTGCTTCTCTCGTCCGGCCCTAGGAGTGAGAACGACTGGAGTGTCCCCTTCCATCCTTAAACTGTAGTACTTGGCTGGAAAAAAATACAAAATTTCTATTAAAAGTAATATATATGTATGTACAGTTGTTTTTATGTAGTGAGCTGAATGAACAGTACACTGAGGTTACGTCTTTAACTGCTTAGTCATCTCTGGTCAAACTGGCTTAAAATAAAAGCATATATGACACCATAAAGAATAGCTAGGTGTGGTTTAAAACACATTTGTAGTAATATAACATTTTTTTGTGATGAGGTAAAATCTGACCTTGTGATGATCGCATGACCTAACCATGAGCCTATCATCATCTGCCATGACCTCAGGCCTTTAACTGGTGTCTAGTCTGTGAGGTTTAAAGAAGCTGCCAACTTTCCTACTCCACCCTGGCATGTTGGAGGCCCAAGCTAGACATGATTTCAAACAAGGTTTGGAACAACCAAGGCTATGTTCTCAGACTTTTGTATTTTGTTGTAGAAAAGCACAAGGATGTGACCCTTGTTCCACAAATAGTGTTTAATCACAAACAACCTTCATAGCCTAAATTGTTTTGTGTTTGACAAACTTTGGAAGCAGACTGCATAATGTACTTACTCGGGGAGAATGCATAGTATTTGTATCCGTCTCCTCCTGTAGTGCGTACGGACACGGTTGACGTCACTGTGTGTGGAAAGCCTACCCAAGTCTTGTTGATGACAAGCTCTTGACCCAGTGCAGGGACTGAAAGAGAGAAAATCACAAAGATTTGTCTGCTGTGGCATCATTAAGCATGTGTATTTTGTTCAGGCATAAATTCAACGCTTGAGTCATCCTTCCCATCAGTGCGTGAGGTCTTTCTGGAATAATGTTCTGTTCTAACAGTATTGAGTCTGTGTCATGGTGAGATGTATTCCTAGAGAAAGAGATTACTTCACTGACTGGCAAGCCATAGAGTGTATTCATAGTCTTATCTGTTGTGTTTACACTAGGGTTTATATACACACAAAGTTTACCCACTCCCTCGTTCAGCTATGACTGTTCACCGCTTTCATCCTTACAGCCAACCAATCCCCAGCAACTTTAGTCACCGCCCCCAAAAAGAACAAACAAAAACAACTCCTTCCTTAAAGCTGTTACCTGCTTCCTTTCTGAATCTTTTCTTTACTATGACTGCAGCTGACTTGCTGCCACAGTCAGGTGTGTTGAGGTATGTGTATCTCTGAGCCAGTCCACCTACAGACAGTGCAACAACATGATGTTTGGAAAGCCACATAATTTGCTGCAAAAATGTATCTGCTTAATAAGAAAGACTTAAAAAAAAGCCTATATTAGATATTTCAAAATTAAGCTGTCCACAGACGAAAGAAATTAGCAAAATTACACACTGTTTCTAATAAATTCTATATCGCAGACCTGCCAACCTTCACACTTTTTGCATAGGAACTCCACAGTTTAACACTGTCTGCAGAAGATCCAATTCACATGAATCTGGAATGCCTGTCAGTTGCACAGGTGTTTTCTTCTGATATTAACTGATGCCCCTGAAAGCCCTGTCCATTCTCCCATCCTGCATTAGTATTCTCCCTGTCGAGTTTTGAGTAAATATATTCAGTCAAAAACATAGATGTTAAAAATTCAGTTTGAAAAAAAGACTAAAAGAGAAAAAAAGATGAAATAGGGTCACAACAATCACAAATTACACACTGATTTCTTTGCTCCCCTTCACCTGTCAGCACACACGTATTAAAACAGCTTGAGCAGCAAATCAAGCTGACATTTACTCTACTCCTTTATGGGGTTGGCAGATCTGTTACTGTTA
>JAQQZU010000016.1:143129-153130 GCA_030068025.1 Parauchenoglanis punctatus | reverse complement strand
GTAGTGTATACACACACACACACACACACACACACACACACACACACACACACACACACATACACACACACACATATAAATATATATATATATATATATATATATATATATATATAATTCCCCAAAAAGATCTGACATTACTAGCAATGAATGAATAGCTTGTTTTCTTTTTTACAGAGTGCACCAGGGCTACTTTCCAAATAAAACATAAAGACAGGACAATTCCTGCTAGAAACCAGAATTTACTCCAGGTCAATAGGTCATAACGATTACATTGTGATCATGTATAAAAAGGTATCCTGCCATTTAACATTAGCTGTCACATCAGCCTAAGAGAAAGACGCTGACTGAAATCTGCCTGCGCTCAGAGACAGACAGTGCATGCAAGTAAGACTACTGGTGGAGCAAACAGCCTGAATAAACCTGAGGCTACTTGGAGAGTGATTCAGGAAGAATGAGAGTATATCATGGTATGTACTTGGTATATTCTGTTCAACTGTATATTTTTTTCCTTCTAATGGGTATTATTTATGTGGTCTAATGCCAATCAAAAAATATTATTAGTGTATACCATAATGCACTTTCAAAACATGTCAAGTTACTGATTAATTCTGATATTTAGGCTGGAAGTTAACCATGATGCTATATGCACAAACACAACTTTTGCTCTACTTCAGTTTAACATCTGGTAAGTTATCTGGTAAATTCAGTGTCTTACATTTACATTACCACTCAAATGTTTGGACACTCCTGCTCATAGAAGGAATTTCTTCATTTTACTACTTTTTAATACTTTAGGGAAAAGTGTTAAACAAATCAAAACGTTTTTACATATTAAATTCTTCACACAATTCCTGGTGCAGCTTTTTACAGACTTGGCATTCACTCAACCAGCTTCATGAGAGAGCTTCGGGATGTTTTTAGTTTTCTGAATCTAACTGAGCACTTCACAAAGTCTCCAGATTCTAAATTAAACCTATTTCTTTGGGAAAGTTTATTTTTTTCTAAAAACTATTTTAGAAACTATTTGTTTCATGTAAAATATTATCACTAAAACAAAATGTCTCCAGAATGCCTTTTAGAGTAGTAAAAATATATATACAATCTGGGGTAGTGCAGTGGTGCACTGTTCAGCTCTGTCAGCTCTCAGTAAGAAGATTCTGGGTTAGATCTCTGGGTTGACCAGGGGGCTTTCTGTGTGAATTTTGCATGTTCTCCCCGTGCTTGGGTGGGCTTCCTCCGGGTGCTCCGGTTTCCTCCCACAGTCCAAAGACATGCAGATTAATATAGATAATATAGATATACAGTGGCAAGAAACAATATGTGAACCTTTTGGAAGTTCATGGTTTTTTGCATTAATTTGTCATAAAATGTGATCTGATCTTCATCAAGTCAAGGGTATTGACAAATATAATATGCCTAAAATAAACTCAAAAAAAAATCTTTTCTTTCATGTCTTTATTGAGAAAAAACATTAAAAAAACTCATAGTGCTAGTGGAAAAAGTATGTGAACCCTTGTGTTAATGACCTCAGAAAAGCTAATTGGAGTCAGGTGTTAGCGTACCTGGAGTCTTGTTAAGAAAATGAGTTTGGAGGTGTGGACTCGAGCTACTTTGACTGATAGAAACCACTCAAACTTTTTGACTTTGCCACACACAAGAAGAAAACACTTATGTGAGCCATGTCTCGCCAAAAAGAGCTTTCAAAGGATCTGCGATCAAGAATTGTAGATTTACATAAATCTGGAAAGGGTTACAAAGTGATTTCAAAGACTTAGAAATCCACCAGACACTTTGGGACTGTGGCTTCTCTACCAAGAAGTTGGCGCCCAGTCAAAATGACCCCAAGAGCACAACGAAGACTTATCAATGAGGTAAAGAAACAACCCCGAGTGACAGCCAAAGATTTGAAGGCATCAATGGAACAGGCTAACATCTGTGTTCATGAGTCTACAGTACGTAAAACATTGAACAAGCAGGGTGTCTATGGCAGGACACCATGAAGGAAGCCACTGCTTACTAAAAAGAACATTGCTGCAGACCAGAAGTTTGCGAAAAAGCACATTGACACTCCACAGCGGTACTGGCAAAATGTTTTGTGGACTGATGAAACTAAGATTGAACTATTTGTAAAGAACACGCAGCAGTACATTTGGCGTAAAAAGGCCACTGCATATCATCATGAAAACATCCTCCCAAATGTAAAGTATGGTGGAGGAAACATCATGATTTGGTTCATGATCATGGATTTGTATAAAAAAATTCTTCAGGTTAATGTGAGAATGTCTGTACGTGAGCGGAAACTCTGTAGAAGTTGAGTGATGCAACAGGACATTGACCCAAAACACCGGAGCAAATCCACAACAGAATGTCTTCAGAAAAACAAAATCCACCTTTTGGAGTGGCCAAGTCAGAGCCCAGACCTCAACCCAATAGAGATGCTATGGAATGACTTGAAGAGAGCCATACACATGAGACATCCAACGAATATGACAGAGCTAAAGCAGTTCTGTCAGGAAGAATGGGCAAAAATTCCTCCTGAACCATGTGCAGGTCTGATCCACAGCTACAGGAAGCGCCTGGTTGACATTTGTCATTGCTGCCAAAGGGGGGTGAACGAGGTATTAATTCCAAGGGTTCGCTTACTTTTCCCACTAGCACTATGAGATTTTTATGTTTTTTCTCAATAAAGATATGAAAGATCACAGTTTTTTTGTGTTAGTATTTTAGGCACATTATATTTGTCAATACCCTTGACTCAGATGAAGATCAGATCACATTTTATGACAAATTAATGCAGAAAACCACGAACTTCCAAAAGGTTCACATATTTTTTCTTGCCACTGTTTTAATTAATAGATAACTATAGATTATTAATGGATTAATAGATAATCTAATTAACTATTTATCTAATCTGTCCAAACCTTTGACTGGTACACCATTTTTAAACACTCAGTCATCATAATTTTATCTGAAATTTGTTAATTTGCTATGACTTCATAGTGCTTGTCATGAGCTGGAACTACACATATTCCACTGAGAAGATGAACTGGACAGAAGCCAAAGCATGGTGTGAAAAGCACTCCCAGAGGCTTATGGTTATTCTAAATGAAGAAGAGAACAACTACCTTAAAGATAATCTCCGAAAGTTAAAAGATTACTATTGGATTGGACTCAGAAAGTCTGAGGGCAAGTGGACTTGGCAGGGGACAGCAAAGATGTTGGAGGGCAATGGATCCTGGGCTCACAATGAACCAAATAACAAGAAGCAAGATGAGGACTGTGTGGAAATATACATTAATAATTATGAAAACAATGGCAAGTGGAATGATGAAAAGTGCATCAGTAAGAAGCATGCATTGTGCTATAATGGTAAGGTTAAGTGTAAATGCATATCATTCTGTTAGGTGATCTCCCCCTAATCACCAGGGGACATCTGAAACACCTAAATATTATCTCCTAAGATCACTTAAGATCTGAAACACCTCCTTGTGCACACAAAAAATTCCAACAAAGTTAAATATTGAAGCTTGATTGGGTATTTTTTCAGCAACTTTTTCTTTCTACTTCTTGACTTTTTGCCGTGCATGTGCACAATACAGTGCCATCATTTTCTTTCCAATATTAGCTTAACTATAAGTCCATTTTGCCTATATAGCATTGCTAACACACATTAGCTAATCACTCGCTGCTTTTACATTTCCATTTCCTACATTTGGAAGATATTCTTATTCAGGGCATTTTATTTTATTCATGTAGCCAGGGCCTGCTTGAGGCACCAACAGTGGCAGTATAGGGACTTGAACTCACAACCTTCACATCATTAATCCTGCATCTCAACCACAGATATGCCCAGAGCTACAGTGCTGTCTGCTGTAGTGTCTCTACAGGTTTTCACTGTGCAGTTTTTCCTCACTGCTTTGTAAGCAGTATTGGCACTTAGAAACTATTTTTTCGAGAATCATGTGGGTTACAGGATTCCTGTGGGATTCCTGCAGGATAGGAGTCAATTTCACTATTCATCACATGACTGGGATGAGACAGGAAAACAGTCAACAATAGATGGTGGAACAGAATCATAATAACAATAGGTCAGTTTTATATATAAATATCCAGTTCTAGCATGAATAAAAATAACATAACATCGGAACGGCATGTGACAGGACACATTTTTTTATTATTCTGACTTGTGACCGAGACAGGACAGGAGTGAAAATTCACTCCCATGTCACCTTCTACTGGCAATCTCTCATTACATTTGGTAATCATTACGATCTCTCAACGTACTCCAGATCGTAATGATTAAGAAATTTTTTGATAGTAAAAGGATTTGGTTTGTGATTTCCCGACTACAAATACGAATACAAGACCTGAGCTGACACCTCATGATTGTATGACTGTATTTTCAAATAAGATTAGTCAGAAGGTGTGCATTATTTTTTAAAAACAGCATGGGTTCAAACAGTATTTCCAGCTGTAACATGAACAAGAGGTTTATATTAGTTAATAATTTGCATTAATGTGCATGTTATTGTTTCTGTAGTAACAGCTCATACACTTGTACAGCAGACACGCCATAAAATCTTATTGCTTAAGCAATATTCTGATTGGATTAGGTTATCAGGGGGATGTCTGTGATATTTTTACATGTCTCCTCAGTGTTCAAACTCTTGCAAACAAACAGAATAATAAAATAGCTACAATTTTTAATTGTATGATGATTGTCGCACAGCCCATTCCTTAAATATCTGCTGTTAAATGTGAATAAATTAATAATTGTAAATGATTAGCAGATTGAATATTAAAAAATTAATCAGTTGCAACATTAATTTATCACCATTTATCATTTGTCATGACCCGCTCCTCGCTATACGCACAGAGCGCCGTGAAGTCTCGGCCACGCACGAGGTGTTTCCTCCATCTCCGTCACTCTCAAAGCGGAAGCGCGCACTTCAGCATGTTGACGGAGACCACATGGACTACAGTTCCCATGAGCACCTGCTAACAGCCATTAAGCATATCAGTGGAGGCAGGTATATCTCATTCATTCAGGTGTAATCTCACTCATTCATCTCATGCGAATCATTAGGCTAGCCCCCGTGTTGTCTTTGTCAAGCGTTTCTATACCTGCGTTTGTTTTCTGTGTTTTGGACTCTCTCTTCTGTTTGTGATTACTGCTTTCTGGATTACCTTCTGACATTCTGTTTGCCGATTGACTGACCTGTTTCTGTATTGTGGATTACCCTTTTGCCTGCCGTGTTTGTACCTCTGCCTAGTGTGTTTTAAATAAACACCGTAGTGCTTTTACCTCTGTCTCCTATCCTGCACTTGTGTCTCACCATGCCCCGACGATGCGAACGCCGTGACAGAATGCTTTGCCACAACAGAGACACAGAAGGCTCTCCGTCGATCCAGGATGGGTGTATGACCACCATGCCCACCCTGTTTCTGCAACAGTGGGAGATGGAGCCACCAGAGCTGTACGATAGGGTGAAGGAACCTTCATGCGTCTTCTTATTCCACTGCCGAATTTTCCAGGAGAGTTTGATGGCACCTAGACCTGACCCCTTTTCTGACCCCATATGGGTAAGGTGCATGATACATTGGCTCACAGAATCTGCACGTGTGTTTGCTGAAAAATCCATCAGCATGGAGCACCTGTATCTTCAGGATCCTAGAGACTTTGGTGAAGCGCTTGGGTTGCTCTATGAAGCCAGAGGGAGGCAACCACTCCAGAGCCCCCTGCAGAGGCAAAGAAAGAGGCAACCGCTCCCAAGTTCCCTCAAATGACCGAGAAAGAGGCTTCCACTCCTAAGCTCCCTCAAATGGCCAAAGAAGAGGCTATCGCTCCTAAGCCCCCTCAAATGTCCGAAAAGGAGGTTACCACACCAAAGTCCACACCAAAGTCCGCACCAGAGCCCTGTGCCAAGTTTGCGCCAGAGTCGAAGTCCTCACCAGAGTCCAAAACCTTTGCCAGAGCATGTGACCAGAGTTACACCTGAACCCAAGTTTGGATCGCCACAAGGGTCAAAAGCCACTCCTGTCACAGTTGCTCTCCCAGAGCCTGCTCCTATTCCTGACCCAGCCAAAGTCGCTCACATGGGGCCTGTTCCTGTTCCAAGTCCCGCTCCAGTTACAGTCAAAGTCGCTCACATGGAGCCTGTTCCAGTTCCTAGTTCTGCTCCTGTTTCAGCCGAAGTCGCTCACTAGGAGCCTGTTCCTGTTCCCGCTTCCGTTTCAGCCGAAGTCACTCACAAGGAGTCTGTTCCTGTTTCCGCTCCAGTTCAACCCACTATCGCTCACATGGAGCTTATTCCTGTTCAAGTCACCAGGCCAGATCCCGCTCCTATCCAAGTTACTGAGCCAGAGCCCTCTTCCGTCAAGGCCACTGAGACGGTTAATGTCAAGGCCACAGAGACTGTTCCCATGCAAGTCTCAGCGTCTGTTCCAGTACAAGTCTCGTCACCTGTTTCAGTACAAGTCTCAGTGCCTGTTCCAGTACAAGTACAAGTTACAGAGCCTGTGCCAGTACAGATCACAGAACCTGTTCGAGTGAGAGTACAAGTCGCAGAGCCTGTTCCTGTGAAAGTACAAGCTACTGAACACGTTCCAGCCCAAGCTACTGAACCAGTTCCAGCTCAAGCTAAAACATCCATTCTGGTCCAAGCATCGAGAACTGTTCAAGTTCTTGATCCTGCTCCTGTTCAGGCTACCTGCCGTTGTCATAACTTCAGGGCCTGTCATTGAGTCCTCTTGTGTTCCAGTTCCGGTTCCAGTAGCACTCACAGCTCCAGTCACAGAGTCTGCTCCTGATCCTGTTGCAGTGAGAGTACAAGTCACGAAGCTCGCTCTCGCCCATATTCCAGTAACAGTTAAAGCTCAAGCCTCAAAGACTGTTCTCGCCAAGGTCACAGAGACTGTTCCTCTAAACGTCAAACAGACTGTAAAAGTCATGGAACCCACTACCGCTCCAGTCCCAGTCACGGAGCCTGTTCCTGTTTCGTTACTCCAGTTCCGGTCGCGCAACTTACAGAGCCTGCTCAAGTTCCAGTCACGCTCACCGAGCCTGCTCCTGTTCCATTGTGCCCAGTCAAACCAGCTTCTATGCCTGAGTTCCTGCCTGAGTTCCTACCCACGCCCTCATCTTGGCAAAAATTCGACATGGTAGAAATGAACGATAGGCCTGCCCCTACAGGGCCAGGACCCCCAAGAAGCAATCTCATTGGGCACTCTGTGTGCTTTGGGGGTGGGTTCTGTCATGACCCACTCCTCGCTATACTCACAGCGCGCCGTGAAGACTCGGCCACGCACGAGGAGTTTCCTCCAATTCCAACGCTCTCAAAGCGGAAGCGCGCACTTCCGCATGTTGACGAAGACCACAGGGACTACAGTTCCCATGAGCACCAGCTCCCAGCCATTAGGCCTATCAGTGGAGGCAGGTGTATCTCATTCATGGTCTATTCAGCCGTGTTTAAAAGGACCCTCAGTTTTGCTACTTCTCTGCGAATCATTAGGCTAGCCCCCATGTTGTCTTTGTCGAGCGTTTCTATACCTGCGTTTGTTTTCTGTGTTTTGGACTCTGCCTTCTGTTTGTGATTATTGCTTTCTGGATTACCTTCTGACATTCTGTTTGCCGATTGACTGACCTGTTTCTGTATTGTGGATTACCCTTTTGCCTGCCGTGTTTGTACCTCTGCCTAGTGTGTTTTAAATAAACACCGTAGTGCTTTTACCTCTGTCTCCTATCCTGCACTTGTGTCTCACCATGCCCCGACGGCGCGAACGCCGTGACACCATTAGATATTTACAGAAATGTCAGTGATTCAATTAAGTCATTATATATAGAAGAGTAACATGTGATGATATTGTGCATATGTGAATATAAAGTAATGCTTTATACCTATATTGTTCTGTAGCTGCCGTTATAATGCCTCCTTAAATAAACCTGTAGGATGTCACTGTTAATGATCCTATTTTCTGTTTCCTCTTGAAATGTTTTCCGAGGTAGTGTATGTGTAAAAGTATAAAAGTGCCTTTTATACAGTATCCATTTTTCCTTTCAACACCCAGGAGGTGTTTAATATGTGGAGCAGGTCACATACACATGCTACAAAACTGAAAACAGCAAGCAGCAGCAGTCAAACTTTTTTGTCCAATGTGAGATCACATCTGCACAGAAAATCATGGACATTTAATGAAAGACAATAGGTAATTTGGCCTGTTATAGTACTCTAAGGAGGCTGGAGTAACACATGGCCGATTTGGATGAAAATAAAGTCAGAGTGGAACCTGTGAAAAAAGAAATACCCCAAGTACATTTAATCATGCTTAAGACTAATAATAAACATGCTTTTTTATGTGGTGGTGTTTAACAAAGTATATCATAATCAGAATGAGCTCGTGATTTTTAGGAGATATTATTAAACCTTTATAAAAGCAGTCTCAGTGTCAGTGCTTTGTAACAGGGTGTTTTGCAAAGTTTTATAGTACAGGAAATTCTTCAGGACAGAGGAGTTTATGCCTAATGTATTCTCAGTAGACTGCATTTTTGCAAAGAGAGAAAGAAAGAGGCTGGAGAGGCGGCATCTGTTTATGGTAGCAATAACACAAGTGACAATAGGGCACACTTGTCCCTATGAAGAGGCTGGCCTACTGGATGGTGGACATCATTACCTTGGTCTATAGACAGGCTCCCAGCTCCTACTGTTACATGCCACTGTAGGCATCTACTGCTCATGGACCTTATTTAGAGGTGTGACAATCCAGGGTGTCTGTATGCTGCTACCTGGGTGGAAATGTGTACTTTTTCCAGATTCTCCAGATGTCACTCTCCTTAATAGTGTGTGTGTGGTAGTCATCTTTTGTAGTAGTATTTTTTTGGGTACTCCTAAGGTGGGTCCTGATCCACCTGACACAGTTGGCACACATTATCCAGGTGTTTCACACTGTCCCTGGCTATTAGGAGGGGTAAAACAGAATGCTAGTTACATATGTATGTTCTATAAACCAGATGTAACTGCCTTGTCATTTAGAACCTGCTCCAGCTTTGTGAGGTGGTTAGAAGGACAGGTGGCTGTGTAGTGTTTAAATAATTGTAAATAAATGTAGTGTTAAAGTCCTCCTATTGCTTGCTTATCCAGTTTAATACCATCTGAAGAAAAGAAATTTTCTTATTTGTCTGTGTTTGTGTGTAGCATTGTGTTTTGAGAGGTCATGCAGCAAGCACGCTGAGTGTGTGGAGAACATTGGAAACTACACGTGCAAGTGTAATCCAGGATTCACTGGTCCCAGGTGTGAGGAAGGTAATGTAGATAATCCAAACAGCTTTTATAACATCTATTCAGTGTACATTATAACATTATTTAGAACAACTGCATTACATTACAGTACATTGTACATATTAATTAATTATAGATGTATATTTTTATTACAGTTGTTCAATGCCCTCCAATTGCCCCCTTTTTGAATAAATATACCACATCTTCAAAATAAAACTTAATGATCTTGTTCCTGTAGCCATGTTGTGTAAGGCTCTCTCTGTGCCTGATGGTGGCACTGTGAGCTGTTACAGAGGCAACAGCACGATCTGCACAGTGCAGTGTCCTTCTGATTACCTGCTGCTGGGTGCGCCTGAATATACCTGCATGCCTGATGGATCATGGAGCCAATTCCATCCTCTGTGTGCAAGTGAGAATTTTCCTTTAGTCACACAAAATTAGATAAAAATTTACTATTCAAAATAATAAAATAAGGGTGTCTAGTTCATTTACATGTGATTCATGAAGAGCTTGATAAAGTTGTGAGTAGGAAATACTTATCTGTGAGTGTTGCGGCTCTCCAGGACTGAAACTGATTAATGCTGTTTTAGAGAGTGTCAGTACTGTTTTAGAGAGTTTCAGTGTCTTGCACTTTCTCATCCTGCAGTGTCCTGTCCACAATAAAGCTATTAAAAGACTTATTAATTATTTTAATTAATTAAATGAGGATTTATTCATTTGCAT
>JAQQZU010000016.1:131552-143029 GCA_030068025.1 Parauchenoglanis punctatus | reverse complement strand
TGGTGCCATATTTAACAGGAGCAAGTGGTTTCCAAGTGATGACTCCAACCAGGAGTAGGACACCAGGATGGGTCAGGTAGGCCCGGAAAGCAGAAGGGGTCAGGATCACTGGATTCTGACACACTGTATAGTGCTATTACAACTAACGCCCTTTAATACTAGGGTCAAGTTTAGAGTGCAAGACTGTTCGTGGTGATTTGACACTTTAAACACATATGTAGACTCCAACCACACTGAATAAATTTGGGATGAACTGGAATGCCAACTGCATACCAGGCCTACTCATTTAACATCAGTGCCTGATGTCCCTGATGCTCAAGGGGCTGAATTTGCAAATCCCCACAGTCACACTCCAATCTACTGAAGCGCCTTCCCAGAAAAGTGGAGCTTATTATAATGGCAAAGGGGGAACCAACTGTGCATGTGATGGTCAGGTGTTCACATACCTTTGACCATATAGTCTATGTCACTATTGCACAACAAAATGGAGGAATGCTAGGAATTTCTGAACGAGTGGAGTATTCTCAGATAGTCATTTTTTTTTTTTGCCAACTACAAATAACATAAGTTTTTATCTTGTGACTGTGACCTCATGTGGATAGCTTAGAAAAGGTTTCATTTGTCATCTGAATATGCTTGTCTGTGTCCTTGTCATCCACTTATTACATCCACTCATTATAGAGTCACAATTACATGCAGAGCCTTCCATTCTACTTCCTTACCTTGCAGGGGCCATATTACAGAAACGTCCTGACTTAAGTATAAAGTTAAAATAGAAAGAGTACAAGATTTATAGGATTTTCCCCAATCTGGTATTACAGAAGCAAATCCTAACTAACTTTAGGAATCTTACCTTACTTCATTTTATCTCAGGTTAAGAAATCCTAAATCCTCAATCCAACAACAGTTATCAACTTTTATGTATGTTACCTAGCAATCACTCTACATTTCTCTCTCATTTTAATGAGCTCTTTTGTTAACCATTAGATTTTCTCACTGATACAAAAAATGGAACAAAAACAATGACGTGCACTTAAATTAAAAAAATGTTGGTATCATCTGTAGAGAAATCCAAAGATGTCCTTTATGGGAAATTTATGACAATGCTATCTGCTATGTTAGCTGAAACTAGTGGAAATCACAGTGCACTCTTTAAACAAGAATAAATGGAAAATATTAATAATGGTGATATCATTCTTAACTGAATATGGGGGTCATTCATAGTGCTGACACTGTTCCTTAATTAGGATAAGAACCATTCTTTCCTTATTCTTATCAACTCAACACACTGAATGAAAAATTCAGCCTATACAATTTGCTGAAGATAGACAGTGCACGTTACAGATTTATTAATGTTTTGTGGCCCTAATTCCTTTGGCAGAAATTCTAGTTTTAGCCACGGCATGACATATTTGAATTCTCACAGACCCTGCCAACAGTACTGTCTATAGTCTGATAATACACCAACTCACCTGGCCAAACTGATGATCAGTAAAAAAAAAAGGTCTTTATTTTAAGGTAAAGTTAGTTTATCTGTATCATTTACAAGCCACTTAACACCATGTCCAGATCTAACTGCAGGACAATTGTTTTGCATGGAGGTCAGAGATATTTCATCTCCTTAGTTTTGACTAGTTTATGCATAGCAGACCATTAACCAGCCCCAGGTGCAAAGATCATGAAGAAAATCCATCATGAGCATGCTAGTATGCTGGGGCCATTCCTAGGGGCCAGACCCACAATTTCATTTTTGTGCCAAAATTCATCTAGTCCAGCCCACTCTTGGAGGCACTTCAGACTACTTTAATCCACATTAGGAGCTGGAATGCATAGAGCTGTAGATTTTGGGCAATTAGGTACCAGTGCATACTGGCCTATCATCCATATCTTGACCGTGAACCACACTGGACACTGAATTGCAAAGAGATAGAGCTCGACCTCCACATTGCCATAAGAGTTATAAATTATCCAAAGTACTTCCTTGTGAATTTGCCAGAATACAGGCATCCAGTACAGCATGTCCAGTATCTGAATGCATCTGAAGGCTTTATTGTTCATTTCTAAATCACTTGCAAATTTGTGTTCCCTTATTGGCTGATGTGATGTCTGCTCTAATATGTATGACCCACTTAGGGAATTCCTGAAAATATTGTAGCGCTAGTACTGCACTGGTCTAAGGTGCAATATTCCCAGTTTGACTACTGAAGTTAGTGCTTATAGGATCCCAGCCAGACATTGCATTAAATGACTGCATCCATAATTGAGTTGGCTTTGTACTTCATCAAGAACTTTTGTATGTGAGTTGAGTCTCATGCCAATGAACTGAACAGTCTACAAATGAGCCAGGTGACTGTTTAGTTCAGTGACCTTTATTCGTAGTGCTTCCACATATGAGATCAAGACCTTTGTCTGGTTCACAAAGGTCTGTTCACACGACTGTCCACACAGCATTCAATTGTTCAGATAATGCAGTACACATAGGACCTGCCATTGCAGGGCCCTAAGGCTGCTTGTATTCATATCCTGGGTTTCTAGACTTACCCAAACGGGAAGGAACTGGAGCTGATACATCACCCAGCTTACATTAAAGCACAGGAACAGCAATTGGATGTGTATATATTCTGAGCCATATGCTTTCATTATGTTCTGTTTGTCAGAATGCTCCAACTGTGGACTATAAGCAGTGTCTGTAAAAGGTGGGCTCACTCAAAGAAGAGAATCATGGAAAGTACTACTTTGTACATCTGCACCTTCAGATTCTACAATGTTCCTAACAGGAGTGGAATTTGTCTCATGGCTGCTGCCAACTCCTCTCCTCTGCACTCAAAACAGTAGAGGTGCTCATTCTTCTTATAGGTGGATGAGCAGCTGAGCCTTCTACCCAGTTCAGTTGGCATTTCAGCTGAGCCTTCTACCTATTTCAAAATGGCATTTCAGTTTCTGCTGCAACAACACAGTATTAGAATAAGGCAGTAATTATTCACCAGCATTCCTATAACCTGCCATATAGACTTCTATCAATCAACTATCAGCACTTGTTATCAAAATTAAACAGAAATTAAGGGCAAGGCTCTTGAAGATGTTCATGAAGATGAAGAAGTTATGGAGTTATGAATTATGAAATTAGTTATATGCCAACACTTTTATAGACACACACAAATAATAAGTCAAAATGGCAAAAAAAAGTTGAGAATTAGAATTACCCTCACAATAATTGCTTGTCAATGCTGACGCCTTTGAAGTTCCAAATTTAACATTAACAAAATGAACAAGAAATTTTGTAACACCAGCTCACATCATGACACCGCCACACCAACAGGGGACCCTCTCTAGAATCTCCATTGTTGCCAAATGATTAGGGCACCATTCTTTATTTTTAGCAGCATGACATAGTGAGGACCTTTTACAGACCTTTTCTAGTCACAAATATATTTGTAGTAACAAGCACACACAGAAAGACTCAGTTATAGAACTGATCTGATTTTCTTCTTCATCCACAGCAATCAAGAGGAGTCAAGGAATCCAGTATATGATGTAGGTGATGCACCACTGGAGGACCCACTGCACTCAGCATGACATTTCAGTTCACCACAACCTTATGTTCGTTTGAATCATTAGGTTGAATGTGTCTGTCAGTACTAGCCAATTCAAAGCATACCAAAAGATCTTTCTTAATAAGAACTATTTAAGTACTTTCTGGAAATCAAGAAAAAAAATCTATGTATATCCAAACATGCATTATAATTACAGAGGAAGATATACAGTGGGGTCCAAAAGTCTGAGACTGCATGGAATATCTTGGATTATTTTCCATTTGAAATTGAAATTGAAATTGAAGAAAATTTTCAAGATTCTGCATTATTTCTAGGTCTCTAAATAAATGTAAACAACTGTGTAATATTGACCATGTTAACTGTTTTGTACAAAAGCTCAGATTTTACTCATGCCTAATCTCTTCTACTGAAGCATGTGTCCAGATGGCATACTGTTGGATTTGAGCTAAAATGAGGTAAAAAATAATGTTTTGCACAAACTTGCCAGCTCGAGTTCCCACTGTTACTAAAACAAAAAGGAGACATAATAATACTAAAAACCTCAGAAATCATGTAAATATTCTACCTTTCACTCAAATTGTTGTCAACAATATAATTTGTAATGAAAACTGTTGTATTAAATTAGAAAAGAATGCAAAATAGAAGCATTTTCACTAGCGGCCTCAGAATTTTGGACCGCGCTGTAGACTATCCTGCATGCCAGCGTGTAGAGGGTCTCTAAATCTATATTGAGGAACATTTAGTAAACATCAAAAAGGTTTTTTTGGTTATTTTAATTATTTCTTTTTGTGGTAGTACACTGCTAATGCACATATGCATCAATTTATCAAGAGTCCATGACTAAAGCAGCCCTGACATTTGCACGAATTTTGGTCATGAACAGGTCTGTATTGTGGTGTGCCAACATATGCCAAAAAGGTGGATCATCAAGTTCATCACAACATGCATAAGCACAGTTTGCACCATGACGTGCCAATATGCATAAGTTACAAATGCATAAGTTACAAAGTTACACGTCATTAATGTCATCATTACATCATTAATATGCCATAGTCGTGCCAGGGGCAAGTACTATTTAAGCAAAAGTTGCAATGATGTCATGCATGGGCATGCCTGTGCACTCAGCAGCATGAATGATCACTCATTGACAGGCTATAGTTACACATGCATGAAGGCATCATGCAGGAATTTGGGGTGCGAAGGTCCACACAGCTTGAAACGCTAGTCATGTGTCAGGATAATCTATATGAAGGCATGGTTCAAAAAGCTTCACACTATCAGTGTTCAGTGATAGAAGAGACCTGTTGAATTCACAAGATTCAGAACAGATGCAAAAGTGTTTTATATGTCGAAACTGCGGGCATTATGATTGTTAACCATCAGCGGAAATTAGAGGAAGAGGAGACAAGAAGGAGAGAAGAAGGACCACTGCTTGCTACTGAGTGTCGTGTGGAAACAATGTGCAATATATGTGTCTTTATGTGCCATTGCGTTCCACAGGTGTTCATCTTGTCTCACAGAGGAAATCAATGGCAAGCAGTGACACTCAGTGACGCACAATTATTGTGAATAGCTTGCGCATGAGTTGGACATTAGCCCTGCTATTTGCGCGAAAATTTTTTAGTGCCAAATTTTTGAAAATTTCAAGATACCTGCCACACCCTGGCACACAAGCACATACTTGACATGAAGCCCCATGAACCTCCAATCACACTTTCACAAGTAGTTTCCTCACTGGCACGCCACAGTGTGGGTCTCTTTATGCTCACCTTTGTCATGCAAGTGTCAAGGCTGCTTAAGACTAGATTAAGTCAAGACTGAAATTAGGGCATCAAAGGCAAGTCAGGCCTGAGACCAAACGAAAGTGAGACTGAGTAAATACCAAAACAGAAAACCATTGGGTTGGGGTTATGGGGGTCCTGTGCTTGAAACATAATTTGGGCCCTATACAAACACCAAGACATCAATTTACAACTTGTCCTACCAGAAAAAAGCAAAGTTGCTATAACACAAAACTAGCTAGTAGCTACAAAAACAAGGAATAGCAAGTATTTTTTGAGCAGAGAGAGACACAGAGAGGGGGAAAGTTTAAGCCTTATTGACTGAAACAAAATGCAGAACCTAAAAGACAGATTATAAACAGAAACAATTATGCAAATGGAAAAGCTTAAATTTGTAACAAGAAAAGCATACAAATATGAATGAATGATTTATCATAGGATTGTGTGATTTCAGCTATTTTAACAAAGGTTCATAGAGGTGAATTGTAATCTGTTATATGTTCATTACAAAAATATGTGTTTAAATATGTACATCTATAGTGTGTAGGGCACATTTTTGTTGTCTTTTGTAGGCACTATTCTAATTTCTTTTTAATTATTGTTCTGATATATTTATGATTGAATGGCATTCCTTTCATAGCGCCTATGCAGCAAGACCCTACTGAACTTGGTAATGTCATACTTTTCACCTTACCTTACATTTTCACCTTACCTTATTTGCACTTTAATAAAGAGCTCTAACACTTCAACACCACAGATAAGCTGAGAAAGATGTTTCCCGACTTGATTACATGGGTGTAGTTGGTTCTCTTTTCCATGTCACATTCAAATAATGTAATCTTACAATAGATTGTCATACTGTTCATGCACCATAGACCAGAAATGTGTGAATATGAAACTTATCTTTGTAAAAGAGACACAAGGCCACCAGTTTTGCATGAGACATCTATGAGGTCACACAACACTGTACTCTGGACTGTTACAGAAATGTTACCTTACCTTTTAGTAGTCAGAATTTATTTGCAGCAAAGTCACAGAAAATCCTCTGCAATAAAATTCACTCTCCAAAGCCCCAACCCCTAATGTGTGCTTTACCATAGTATTTTCTGTTCTCCAGCATTATCACAATCAGCTAGCTAATATCAAAAGCCCACATGACTACACTTACCTGCATTCCTCAAACTGTTAAAACTAATAAACCCAAGCAAAATATGAATGATGTACAATACAACATACAGCAAAACAAATGTCAATATTTATTTGTGGGTTTTATGTGTGGCCCAGGCTACAGTCCTGGTTAGCACAAGCATCACCATATCTGAAGAAGTTACTTCATCAGCTTTGTGCATGTGGAAAGAAAAGACAATATAAACATTATCTTTTTTTTCCTTTTTTTTTACAAGCTCTCAGTTGAGACCAAGACCATATTTAATGAGACCAGAAACCAAGACAAGTTTGGACCAACTTCCAAAAACTGCATTTGGTCTGTTTTGAAATGTAGTGTGCAACACATCCGTCTAAAATGAAAGACTTTTGGAAAGCATCTCCCATCTCAGCTGTGTAACACTTGTGTAAACTGCGATGTCTTGCTGTGCTTAAGTCAAATAAATGTTGTTTGTCTGATCACATTCATCCTGGTAGATTTTTTGACTTTCCAATTTTTTGCCACTTAGGGATTTTTTTTCTATTTTCATCATAATTAACTATTCAGAAATAAAGGCTGACTACACCATGCTCACACCATAAGTTACATCATTTCCTAGTAGGCGTAATTCAGCCTGGCACAGCAAGTGGATTTACAGTCAAGCAGCTGCACCCTCAGACTGTGAGCAGCATTTTTACTCCGGAGATGCTGAAAAGGTTAGCTTTATTACTTATGGCTTGTTTTAGTAGTGACAGCATGACATGTCATAATGCATACTATATTTAACAATTTGGCTTCTTTCAACTTGTCTTTTGTCTATCAGATGTTTTTTTGGAAGCATATAAGGATGTATTTTGGATGTATAGTGCTTATGATCATCCTCGAGAATGGTATGTTTTTACTTTGGCAGTGATAAGCCATTCCTTTTCTAATCCTGAAGCACATTATTTGATGATATTGTCTTCTTGTAAAGCAGTCCTCTTGATGATTCCTTGAGGCAGATAATAAATTTATTTCTTGTATGCATGGTCATATAAAAATCTACAATTTTAGCTTATAAATACAAATCTGAATAAATTTTTAATCTGCCTCAAAAATACCTGCCAAAAATAAATTTACAATCTGCCTCAAGGAGTTAAACTCAGGGCAATGATATTAATATCAATTCAGACTTTGTTGAATCAGTAAGTGAGAAATTAGAATGATTAATTAATAGATGAGTCTCATGAAGTCATAACACATATAATATGCAAATATGCCAATTAGGAGTCCAGACCTGGACATACCATTACTTCACAGACAATGTCATGGATTGGGATATGGCTCGCCAGTGGTGCAGGCAGAATTACACTGACATGGTGGCCATTCAGAACCAGGAAGAGGTCAACTACTTGAACCACAAATTGCCCCACCATCGCTCATACTACTGGATTGGCCTTAGGAAAATGTCTGACCAGTGGACGTGGGTGGGTACCATGAAGCCCCTGGCACCTGAGGCAGCCAGTTGGGCAACAGGAGAACCCAATAACCAGGGAACCAGTGAGGATTGCGTGGAGATCTACATCAAGAGGTCCAAGGACTCGGGCAAGTGGAATGATGACAAGTGCAGCAAAAAGAAAGCAGCACTTTGTTACGCAGGTAGCATTTACATTTACATTTAGTCATTTAGGTGGCTCATTATCCAGAGTGACAAAAAGTAAGCACAGTAAGTCCTGCCCTGAAATAACTGGAAAGGCACAACAATAAAAACGTACTTAATGACTTGTACTGCTTTATAAGCAAAATGCCTACAGTGTCATTCATAGCATTTTGAAGTTGAGTGCTTAACTTTCATTTGACCAGATTCACTTGTGATTAAAGAACATAAACAACCAGGACAAAGTGAAGGGCTAGCTTTGGCAAATGTAAACATATGATCAGAAATAATCTGCTTGAATGATACTTATTATTACAATACACATATTGCAAGCACATATTGTTGATTTGTGTTTCTGTGTAGCATCGTGTGTTGAGAGTTCATGCAGTGAGCATGCAGAGTGTGTGGAGAACATTGGAAGCTACATGTGCATGTGTAATGCAGGGTTCACTGGACCCCGCTGTAATGAAGGTACTGTGCTGTATGGTACAACCTCAAGGTTGTGTTTAAGAATGTGTGTTACATGCTGTAGTCTTCTTCTCTCTTACAGCTGTAGAATGTGACATGGTTACAAATCCAGAGCGTGGTTTTGTGCAGTGTAGCCATGTTTATGGAGATTTTCGTTTCAATTCATCCTGCCACTTCCACTGTGCCCGCGGCTATGTATTACAGGGTTCAAATCATCTGCGCTGCTTGTCACTGGGGAAGTGGGACAGTGATCCTCCTACGTGTCAGGGTAGGGAATGGTATACAGTGTTTGTCCTTCTGTCATTACTACTTATCTCCATTGCATAGATGATTTGTAGCTGCTCATAACATATTTTTCCTTCCAATAATTATAGTTGTTGAATGTCCTCCAATTACTGCAAAATCCAGTGCTTGGAATATGACATGCAGTCATCCTCTGCACACAAACAGCTACAACTCTACATGTGTGTTCCGCTGTGAAGAGGGCTTTGAGCTGAGAGGTTCACACTCAACCCTGTGTGATCACACTGGCCATTGGACACACAACACCCCAACCTGCACAGGTATTTATTTAGATCAATGTATATCTGTTGGTAGGTTAAAACAAGTATTTTGGATTTTTTTAATTATTATTTTCATAAAAAACATTAATACTGATTCTCTGGCTCACTATAAATGACATGTTTATTACTATAAAATTTCTTTATTGCAATGACACCAGCAGGAAGTTAAAACCCCTCCCTTCCCTTCCTTTTTTGTGAAACTGTTTTAAAGTCATTGCACAACATCTCCACATGCAGGAATTGAGATATTAAGCGTTGCTATTTCAGTGGATATAAAAAGTCTACACTCCCCTGCTGAAACTAGGGTAGGCAATATTTTAGAAGCTCTTTTTTGCTATTTCTTGACATTCTCTTTACATCCTGACAGCAATGAATAAATTAAATGCTCTGACAATAAAAAGAAAAAAAAATCTGTCATTTGTGGCAGGTGAGGGCTGTAAAAATCCCGTGTAATCCAAATGGCTGGGTGGCTCACCTGCCTGTCTACCTACCTGCCTACCTGCGCTCACTCATATTGCAGATGTATTACAAAAGCTAGCGAGTTAGTTGGCAGCTGTGAATTCTAACAACAGCCATGTTTGTTGCTTACACTCATTTTGATAATGTTAGGTGTTTTCTTACATGTGAATGAGACATGAGGAATTCGGATATGACAGCAACACGCTACACTCCTAACGCTCTCTTGTGGAGGAGTGGCTTTGGATGGGAGGGCTGAAGGAGAGCTAGCTTTAAAATGTGCAGGTATTTGTGATGTAAAATAAAATGAAATAATTTCAGACAAATCATGTCAGATAATTTGTCTACCTTTAATGGTATATATTATAACATGTGAAAATTCAAAGGGGAAAAATGCACACCTTACTTGATTGTTTAATTCTGAGCACAGTCACATGCCCCATTATAAAATGTTATGTAACAATCACATTCATGTTCAAAAGTAATTATCATTCACCTGTCATCAATGAAGTAACTCTGATCTAAAAGATGCGTTTACCAAAAAAAAAAAAACCCAATAAGGCTGCTTATCACCCACAGAACACCATACCCATGATGAAGCATGGTGGTGCCATCATCATGCTATGGAGCTGCTTCTCTTCAGCTGGGACTGGAGCTCTAGTCAAGACATCAGAGGGACTCATGGATAGCTGAAAATACCAATACATAATTGGGAATATAAATTATAATCGTATAATATCAATTTTGACACAAAACTGCCAGGCCTCTGTTACACAGCTGAAGAGGAGGAAAAATTTCACCTTCCAGCACAATAATGACTCAAAGCACAAATCCAAGTCAACAAGGGAATGGCTTCAGAAGAAGATGATCAAGAGTTTGGCCCCATCAGAGCCCAGATCTAAATCCTTTTGAAAACCTGTGGAATGAAGTGCACAGGGGATCCCCTCACTATCTGATAAATCTGAAACATTTTCTCAAGGAAGAGTAGAATCAAATTGCCAAATGAAGATGTGCTACATTGGTAGCGTCTTATGCAAAAACTGCTGTCTTGCAGGCAAAACGTTCTTTCACAGAGTATTACATACGGGGTTTGCACACTTATTCAACCAGGATATTGTAATTTTATTGGTTTTCGCTAAACTGTTTCTGTTTTTGTTTCACCTGCATTTTGTTGCTTGTTTTATCACATTAAAGATGAAAAAAACTCTGACATGATTTACTGTATTTAAGTTTCATTTGTTTACATCACAAAAACCAGCAACTTTGCAACAGGGGTGTGTATAATTCTTATATACTCTGTAAGTGATCACTGATGGCAATATGCTTTTGCTTTGATTTGTTCTTTCAAGATGTTAGGAATATCTTTGTAGAATTCAATGGTAACTGCCTACATATAAGTAATGTAATTGTTTTTGATGTCTCAGTAATTCACAATTAAAATTAAAATGTGATGAAATACAAACCAAGGACATTTAGTACAACTTTTATGTAGGATACATATTAAAAACTTAATAAGGGTGTAGTTTCTTCATTCACAGAACTGTTATGCAACAACTTGCATTGTAAGCTGAGTGTTTTCACTAGAAACCCCGCTGTCCTAGTCTCAACTAGCTAACTATATATTTAGTTAACAGACTCATTGCATCTACTAATAATGGTTAGCTTGGAGGACTAGAGCGACAGGAAACAGGAAGCAGATGACATCTCAATGGTAGTTATATCTGTTGTGATGTTTACAATCCCACCTCGTAAGTTACACAGTAAATAAACTTTCTAAAAGTTCTTGGTCTTTTGTTTCCAGCTGTGACCTGTGACCCACTTGTGACCCCTGTAAATGGTCACATGACCTGTACCGATCCACTGGGAAAGTTCTCC
>JAQQZU010000016.1:37231-48826 GCA_030068025.1 Parauchenoglanis punctatus | reverse complement strand
TGTACAGTGTTGATAAGTCACTTACGGGAGCGAAAATATTTGGATACAAATATAAGAAAAAATCATGACAAAACTGACGATTTCTCTGAAATGGTATGTGATGGGTAAATTTTGATGTGATATTCGTGATCAACACCAAAAATCTATAAGAAACACCCAACAGTGTTCAAGAAGCAAAAACTTTGTTGTGCAGTGTAACTGAACACAAGCTTTCATTTATGCTTTAATTCATTCTGTTTTAGGAGTCTTTTAGCCAGATTTACCAAATTAAATGTTTCTTTTAAACCAAATGTTTTTGGCTTTAACAAAATATGCAAAATTAAATATTACATTAAATCTTGGAGCACAGTTCCTCAAGTGAACTATTTCCAGCAGAAGTCTGTGTTTCTGTAGATAAGGTGTTAAAAATGTCTCACATTTGTGCGTCTGTGTATCTGTGTGTCTGTGTCTGTTTGGCTGGGGCAGTGGTAGCTCAGTGGTTAAGATGTTGGACTAGTGATCGGAAGGTCATGAGTTAAAATCCCAGCCCTGCCAAGCTACCTCTGCTGGGCCCTTGAGAAAGGCCCTCAACTGCTCACTTGTGTAAATATATAACTTTTCAGAGAGGACAACTTGAATATGCAATGGTGTTAGCTTATGTGTGTGCAGTGTCAATAGTTTGATAGTCACGTATGCCATGGACTCTTAGATACATGTAGACAAACAGACAATACTGTGCAAAAGTCTTAGACACCCTAATGTTTAGTGCCAACTTGGTTTTTATTGTTTTTCTTAAGATTTTTATTTTATGACCTACATTTATCGACTCAGGACATAAACATTAGTTTTCCAGCAAAAAGTTGATTGTTACAGAAAAATGTTTGTATGTCAATATAGAACATATTTTAGACAAAAAAAAACAATGAAGACTCCTGGGTTTTGCTGCAAAAATAAGAAGTAAATGTGAGAGTCAGAGTCAGAAGAACTATGGCAGTTTCTTCAAGATGCTCAGTAAAACTCATAGCTCAGCTTTTCCTTATAAAACTGTACTAACTGTGCATGAGACTACTATTTAAGAAAAAAAAGCAAAGGGTCATCACACTATAAATATTGACTTTGTTTAGATGAATTTATTACAGTTGTAATAGTGTTTAGTTTATAGTGCACATTGTAGAAATTGTTTTTATGTAGAAACATTTAATTTAATTATTTTTGAAGGTATCTTTGCTCTACGGTATTTCTTTGTATGTGCCTAAGACCTTTGCACAGTACTCTATATATGTGTATGTGAATGTATATGTGTATTTATATATTTCATTTACTACTTGTTTATTGTTAACACATATTTGCTGTATTTGTGCCACAGGATCATCTTCTTCTTCCTGCCACCAACCACAACAGAGGAAGCAGACCAAAGATGTCGGTTGTGCTTCCAGCAATGAATATCAATGGTGAGACCTAAACAGTCCTGTTTTAGCATGAATAGTTGCTTTAGGGACAACCTGTTTCAAGACAACCTTGGCAACCTTATTACATTAGCAAAAATGTGCAAAAAGCCTTTTGGGGTTTACTGTTTAAAAAAACCCCAGATATATTCTGGTCTCTGTTCCCAGCCATATGCCTTTGATAAAGTCATTATCTGTCTGAATGTAGAATGTGGATGGATAAGGCACATTGTCCAGGTCAGGTAGATTAAATTCAATTTTATTTGTATAGCACTTTTACAACAGACATTGTCGCAAAGCAGCTTCACAGAAATATATATTCTGAATATAACCTTTTGAATATAAATAAATATATACATATATATATATATATATATATATATATTTCCTTTAAATCAATATGAACTTTATGTAAGGAAGGCTGATCTTTTGGGAGCCCTGACAGCTGTCAGGCAGTAGAGTCAAACAGTGTTGCCATAACTGACCAAATAATCTTTGATCACAGAAAGTGAATTAATAAAGGAAATGCATAGTTTTTTTAATTGTTTTTATGGGTATTACAGTGTGGACATGTAATATTTGACATGACCGAGGCCAAGATGGCATTTTGGTTAAATGTTGGTGGCATTAAGGCACAGTTTCAGCAGCAATCTCCCTTCTTGTACTGAAATCTGCTTTGAATTTTTTACTACATGCATCGATTTAGTTTCTCCTGCTTATAAATGTCTTTCATGTGCTTGCCCTCCCAGAAGTCTTTTAGTGACTCAGAAGTAAAAGCCTGGTGAGGGGATGTTGGGAATTTTGATTCAATCTGATTAGCTTCAAGAACTTCAATTTGTTTAAAATATTAGTGGCTTTACCTCTTGGTGTACTGTAGTTAATCTCTACAAGAGATTTGTCTTTATGCTCTTATGTCCTTTATGCGTTATACTCCTTGTATATTTAATCAAAATTACTGGAGTACAAAACAACAGCTTGGAATGGTTCTATGCATACATTTGTGCAGTGTAGCACTCCATTTGCATTGTTAACTCGATCAGTAGAATCCCTGAATGCAATTCTGGAACTTGTTGAATGCTGCATGCACTATAAAAGCAGCATCTGATCCTAATCAGCAACTCTCCATCCTTCTGTCACTATACCTGGAAACCTAATTAAGAAGCTGAAGTAGGTCAAACTTGCACTAATTAGTTCTGTGACTTTCAGATGAAAAATATCTCTGGCTAAGGCCAGAGGGAACCTGAAAGCTCTGCCCTTTTTAAATTCCATTTAGGAAGTCGTAAACAGAAATGTAGACATTGCTCAACAAACTGAGATGCATTCAAGACCCATTCACTCAAACCACTTGCCAAGATGGTTTAGGATGCATTTGACCACATATGTTTTGTAGTGTAAACACTAATGTGTCCTGACACATCCCAGACAAGGATGTAATAGGAACAGTGATGTAGGTAATAATGAAATCTGAACACAAGTGGTCAACTGGACACCATGGAGATGTATGATAAACACAGTCTGCTGTCTACCTATGATCCGATTGCCCAAGATGCATTTTAAAACCAAGTGTAAACATGGCCTAACAGTAGCAATAATGGGACATTGGCCATCTGTGTTTGTTGAGTTACACAGCCTGAGACACTGACACTCCCTAGTATGAGTAGTCTCACACCTGAACTACCGTGCCCCTTCATACTCATTTTCTTGCCTTTGCCACTAAGTAGTGGAGGCATTTTGTCTTTGGGTTGTCTGTTGTGGTTGTGCCGTAATATTTGTGTTTTAATAATGGATTTGACTTTATATATAATCAAACCTTTATTGGCACTTTTTTCAGAAATATGTCCTGGAATTGTTGTGATAGGTCATAACTGCTTGGTCTAGATGATGCTGTTTGTTTAGGTATGTTCTCTAACTAACCCTCAGGCCTTCCAAGAACAGGTGTATTTATATTTGATGATATAACAACTTAATTGCAAACAGGTGAAATCCATTTAAATAATGTGACAGCTGATGGCAACTGGTTGTAACCGAACCAAATTCACCCAGTAGAGATGAATACTTTTGCAGTCAATGCTTTTATATATAAAGAATTTTGCAAACTATCAATATTATAGGCTGTTTTGCATTGATTCATGATATACAATCTCAATTAAGTCCATTTCAGTTCCTAAATTCATTTTTGGTTCTTTGGTCTGATAAGATGAAAGCCAACATGTGAATCACTTTTGTCTGTGTGTCAAAGGATGGTGTCCTGAAATGTCACTTTACCTCCACCACTTGCAAGATGGGTTCCATGCCCTGAAAATCTTAAAGCTGGAGAGTCGCAATGGTTTACCAGAAGTACGGATACAAGGGTGTAAATGAACATCAGATATGGTTAACATTCAATTTTTTTCTCATTACAGAAAGTGTGATAAAGGACAAGGAGTTTGAGGTGATGATGCAGATTGATTGTGAGGTCATGGACACCAGGATCCTTCACATCAAGTCCTCCAGTATCCCACCAGTCCTTCGTGTCAATGAAACTGATTCTGAATCATTCTACCACTCTGCCCCTACTAGCAATCATGCTTCATCCTCTATTGGAGTCCTCATGGGCTCTGCTTGACCCTAGAAACCTACAGATATCAGAAGAGCTTTTGTCATGGTTTTTCTATTGTTAGTCATTTTTGTTGGGGGCATTTTATCTCTTTGTTCTGTGTCAGAAATTGGAGTAGAATTTGAGAAAACCACTTTAATTGAAAAACAGTATGGGCCAAGTACTGAAACCTGAGACCACCTCCCCTGCACTTACTTCACTTGCACCATAAAATCCTTAAGCTGTAAAAGCTCTCAGGAATCAGTGTGTAGTTTGTGTTCAATCTACTCTGGTTTGAATCTCTGTATGCTGGTATGTATTGATCTCTGTGTGTTTAGCTCATACTGATTTAATTTTAGCTTTTGTTTGCACTTTGCATTGTGAATATTTGTAGCAGTGTACTAATGAAGCTTTATTACTTCATTCTTCAAGCTTGATACATGTACGAAGCACATTCAATTTATGTTCTTTAATTTTATGACTAAAAATGTATATTAATAAATAGTGTAATTGTTACAAAAAAGGAATTGATACTAATTTTAATTCCCGTCGTTGTTACAAAGCAGAAAAGGGTTAAAAATGGAAGATGATAAACTATTTGGGTAGAACTGTTTATACACTGCATGACATTTAAAAGTGATATTGATCAATTGCAATTTTTGTTCCAGTGTCACAATGAAGCCATACATCAAAACGTAAATAAACACTGGACTATGTTTGAGTATGGTGTACTTATTATAGTACATTTTTTTTATTATTTTTTATCTGTAGTGAATACAAACAGTCCTCTCCAATTTCCTCTGAGTTCTAGGATATATGGTCATGTTTCAGTGCCCTGGTTCTTTGGATAATGTTTTCTAACCTCGAAAATTTGGTGTTGGTTGAGGAGATATGGGGTGCTGTCGGTGTTCAGGTTCATCCCAAAGGTTTTCAGTGGGGTTGAGGTCAGGGCTCTGTGCAGAACACTCGAGTTCTTCCACTCCAACCTTAACACACCATGTCTTCATGGAGCTGCTTTATGTACAGGGACATTGTCATGCTGGAACAGGTTTGGGCCTCTTACTTCCACTAAAGGAGAATTGTAATGATACAGCAAACAACATTCTATCCAATTGTGTGCATAGACTTTGTGGCAACAGTTTGGGGAAGAACCACATATGGTCAGGGGTCCACATACCTCTGGTCATCAAGTGTAACACAAAGATCATTCATAAAACTAGAATACAGTGGGTCCTCTCGTTACAACGTTTCGACATACGTTTTGAGGTTATGATCCTCACTCCTATAAAAACTTTTAAAAGTTGAGACATGAGCGTTTCAGCTTACACTGTTAGTGTCGTACTTACGGACTCTGTGGGCAAACTAATTTGGTTGCACGCCGCGGAAGAATATGCCGACTTTATCTTATAGATTGATTTTACAACTGTGTTAGGATAGGTAAGTGACTTAGGCTAGGGTGTGTTTCGAATTACACCAAAATTCGGGTTATGTCACTGTCGTAGGAATAGAACTGTGTCGTAATCCAAGGACCCCCTGTATATTTATGGATATTAATTGGTTGATAAAGTAATTTTAAAAGTTATGCAATGTTTTAGGAAACAATTGGTGAGTTTACATTCATAGATTGAATGTTTACACAGATTTCAGCCTATGACAATATTATAGTACATACAGTGTTCTCAAACAGTTCCAGAACATAACACCCCTTTGTTAAAATTCTCTTAGCTTCCTGGGAGATGGACTTCTGAATATCAAGTTGCAAACCTTCATAGGGAATGTTTTCTTGGCACTCTTTGAACCCTTTAATAGCAATCATCCCTCGAATGCCACACCCTATTAGAGTATTGTTGCTGAGCATCCCTTTATGGCCTCAATCTTCTGAATCCAGTAGAACACCTACTAGAATGCCTATATTTTTATTTATCAGGGCTTAAATAACAATTGTGTGGTATTCACCAAATTCTATAAACAAACAATTAAACTCAGTTAATGACAAAATAACACAAGATTTCAATATCTTTCAATATATTTCAACCCCCCCAAAAATTAAGCAACATTCAGGAACCAGGTGGGGGGAAACAATATAATTTAGTACACAATATAATTTAGTAATATGTACAACCACCAACAATAGCAACAATAATCGTTCTCATCTCAATGGGAGTGAGGACCACACGACAGTTATTTACACCCTGATAATGAAAAACACAGAATAGGAGGGTGTAATGTTGTTTTCCCATGACTGTATGTGTACCATGAAGTGTGCACACTGTGAGGGGAAATAAGAATTCAGACACTTATTTTGTTTTTATTATTTAATATTTTCAGTGCGATTTCAAACTTACACACATTGTTTGGCCTTTTACCTATAAATATATGCAAAAAAGAATGTATTCATAAGCAACAAATACATGTTTAAAAAGCAAAGTTGAAAGGTAAAAAAGATTTCAGATGCACACACACGACATGGTACACAGCAGTCATGGTGCAGTTCTCAAGTTCTCAGAGAGAGCATTATTAAACAACACTTGAATGAAAAAGCTACAAAGCCATAGCATCCCTTAAACATCCCTTTCACTACAATTGGATTGATAATATACAAGTGAAAATTTCATGGAATTCCAGGCAAGTGAACCACACAGACTAATCAATAAGGAAGGTAAGAGAGAAGCCAGCAGTCACTTGCAGCAGGAACAACAGTTCCTTTATTTAAAAAGAAGCACAAAGATGCATGTCTAACAGTAGTAAGACAAATTAGAAATAGTTTGAAACAATGTACTCTGGTCAGATGAAACAATATAGAACTATTTCCAGTACTCTGCAAACAGTACTGGAGCATTAGACTTCATTGAAAGAAACATGATTGGAGCGATTTCCCAGGACATTTTACAGGAGAATTTAATCTCATCGGCCAAGAAAAAGAAACTAGGGAGAAGATGGATGTTTCAACAAAACAAGCCCAAACATACAACCACACTAAATCATCATTGCATAATCAATCCAATCTTCTAACTTAAATACCATTGAAAATGTAAGTAGAATTCTGAATTTGTGAGTCTACCAGATGGATCCTTGCACAATTGAAGATGTTTTGCTGAGAGGAATGGGCTGAGAGTAATTGAACCACAATGCTGAAAAAACCTAATAACTTCTAACCATAGCCATTATTGAAGCTGTAATTTCCACCAGTGAAATACTTTTTACCTTTTAATATTGTGTTTATACATATTTTGGTTTATGCTTATGAATACATACTTTTATATGTATAAAATGACAAGGCTTTGTGAGTGTAAATTTGAATTGCATACTGGATGAACTGGAAGTAAATAAACAAATGTAAAAAAAATACACAAACAAATCAAAAGGCAAGTACAAACATCAGCATAATGAGAAATATAGGGATATCACATGAATGCTAAGTGGACTGCTCCACAGTCCGCATTTCATACATATATTGTACCATAGGCATACATTTCCCCAAATTTTGTAATACACTTTAGAATGAGTGGTTTTACCCTTCTAAAGTGGGTCTACATATGCAAATACAACATCATAAGTGATCTGGTGGCCATTGTTCCAGGTGTACAGTGCCCTTTCTTTGGGGTTATAGTCAATCTGAGTAATGTAAGTGGAGTTACTGCCAAAAGGGAGTTGAGGGGTCATTTGTGTATTGGTATGTGTATCGTAGGCATAACTCAGACTGTTCTCCCTCTGTTCTCCATGACGATCAGTAGCATACAGGACACCACACACAATAAAACAGTTGCCATAGCGTTCACGCCTAAGCCCTGTCCTCCATGTGGTTTCCCTCTGTGTGGACAGGTCATCCGGGTTCAGACGGCTCAGGACCATTACTTCCTGTAGGAAGCCCTCATCGTCCAGTGCAGCATAGATCACCCAGAGGCCACTTTCATCTACGGCCAACTCTACATCTGAGCGGCCTTGCCACCGCCATGATGAAACCTCATCACTCTCCAGTGAAGCATCATGCAACATGGTCCAGGCAGCCACACGACGCCGTCGGAGGTCATACTTAATAATGTCACGTGAGAATGCACGGTTGAAGAAGAAGGCACCATCGTAGACTGCATGGCCTGTGCCCAGCCAGCTATAGGGCAGCTTATAGTAGTTGGTGAAACGACCTGGAATTTAATATTAAGGTCATATTAATAATATTAGCAAAAAACAGTAATTAAACAAAAGCGAGAAGGTGTCCTTTTTAAATTTCCATAATACAAAAATAGTTTTTAACCTTCTTTTTAAAAATCTTCTTTTGCTGCTTATTACATCAAACATTGCTTGTTAAAATGGATACTAAAATTATTCCACAACTAAAGGGATGAAAATGGTAGCTCAGTGTATCATGTTTTATGGAAATCTTCTCTTTTTTTTGCAGAATTATGTACTTGCCTTCATGCAAGGTACATGCAATGCTGTCCATGCAGTGCTTTCCAAATTAATTCTGTCTAATTCTGCTCTACCTTTGCAAATACATCATAAGTAATCTGGTGGCCCTTCTTCCAGGCATACAGTGCCCTTTCTTTGGGGTCAATCTATCAATAGTCAATCTGAGTAATGTAAATGGAGATATTCACTGGACATTATACCTTGTTTAAAGACATCCATGTTTTGAAACTCCAGCAGGCTGCTGCCATAATAATAATTAGCAACATAAATCTTGTTGTCACGAGCCATTGGGTCTTTCATCCATGCACCTTCATTACGGCCATATGTGTTGTGTGCTATGGGTTCTGCAATTGTGGCCAGTGTGTCCTTGCATTCTCCTGCAGACAAGAAGACAGTCCTCTTTGAGTGTCTTAATAAACAGTGCAAGGTAGACTTAGACTTGTTTGGAATACAATACTGTACCTCCACCTCAACACGTAAATCATCTCATATAGATTTTCCATTTGGCAGACATTTTTATGTGTGTATGTATGATTTTTTTAGGTTAGGACATACAGATAAGCCTAATGTTTTGATCCGTGTAACTAGTATCTACAGTACATCAATCCTGCAGTGTCTCTGGTATAGGCAGCCTCTATGACTAACTCTGTTATTAAAATTGGTCATTGTAATTCATTGTAGTAAAAAATATTATTATTATTATTATTACAAAATTACTTTTTTTTCAAATATCCTGTAGACTCAGTGGTGCATCAGTTGTCAAATGTTAAACATTGTTGCATAAACCAAGGATTTTGCATAAAGCAATTTTACATTCTCAAAACAGGACACAAGACAGGAATTAAAAAGTACTTAAAAATAGGATTATGACAGCATAATCAGGGGGCTGTTAGTGAGTTATAAGGCATTTCCAATGAGAAAACATTTTATATTGCTTTTATAGTTTTATAGTTTCCCATTACCCACCAAAATTTGGAAATTAAACATCCAATATGGCAAAATTCCAAAACCACCCATAAAATATTTTAAAAATATATAAGGTCATTGTCATTTTTTCCTTGTGATATTGCTGTAGTTAAACTTTAAGGAATTGTAAAACATTAGAGATGTTTACCTGGCTGCCCATGACGTTTTTCCTGGACATCCTCATCCTCCACAGTAATAAACATTTCTTCTGGGTCTTGCTGTTTTTTAACCAAATGAATGCTGTGTGCATTGTGTTTGTTGGGTTTGCCAGTGGTTATAGTTGTAGTGGTACTATTGAACAGTCTGCTTATGGTCATTGATGCAGTTGTGCTATAATCATTTTCACCTTCATTTACATGTGTTGCAGTCAGAATATTTGTTCCTGTATTACCAAAATCTGTGGTAGCTGTCATTCCAGCATTGGTCTTCGTGTGGCTTCCCTCATCTGTAATTGTGGTGGAATAAGTTTCTGGAATAATAGTAGTTTGACTCTGAGTGGTTGGTGATGGTGTTACACTTGACAGTGTGTTTTGTTCATTGGCCTGACTCAAGTTTTCCCTGGAAATGGTTCCAGTGTTGTGGGTTTGCTGAGTTATTTTCATAGTGACCGCTGACTGATTGATGATAGCAGCTACAGTGTTTGGTATGATGTTGCCCCTCATTTCTGAAGAAGCTGAATTATATTTTAAGTGACTTGAAGTTGATTCCATGTTCAGCATAATCTGAGAATTAGTCTTCTCCTCTTTTTCTTCCTCTATTCCAGGGAGTGTTTGAGGCGTGGTGTATGTTGTGGGCCAAATGGTTCTGAAGTTATCTTTGGTAGATGAAGACTGCAAAGCTCTGAGCTTGGTGAAACTTTCTGTGGTGGGCCGGAAGGGTTTTGCTAATGCTTGTCGTGAATTGCTTGTCCTATTAAGCATCTTCATCTTGACAGGCAGAGGAGAGTCAGATTCTTTCAGCTGAGGCTTGAGCACACTTTGTGTTATTGTAATATCCTCAGTTGGAGTCTTGGGTTTAGTTGAAACTGACCATGGTCTGGTGAGAGTTCTGAATGAAGGACCACTGAGAGGAAGAAGTTCCTCCTCTGTGAAGAGATCTACAGAGCTGTCACCACTGTGATTTTCATCTTCACCCACTACAGAGAGGAATATTTGTGATAATAACAATCCCATTTTAGACTGAATACTATGTATCTATCTATCTTGCCCTTACAAGACAACATTAATTGGTAAAACATCTTCTAAAGATATGGTGCTCCATCCATCCAGTACAGTTCTAGTGACCTGAACAATCTGTGTACATCAGCTCTGACATCAGCGATTATGAAATCATGTAAGTATTATCAATTTTGAAAAGGAACACAACCCCCCCATATAGATCCACAGCAGCTCAGCTATAGCACCAGTTGTGGAGGATGTAGTCAATGTGAGCCTCCACTATGTCCTAGACCTTCTGGTCAATACTGGTGTCTATGCCAGAATACTTTTTGCCCATGCCCATTTGTGCGATTGTGGAATTCAAACTAGCATACATCAGATGATTTAGAATGTCTAGTAAATGAATTTACTTACTGTTCTCTCCTGCCTCTGTCTCATCTACCGGGTCAGATTTGTAGTATGTGATCCCCCTAACAATCAACTTTGGGTGCTGCTGCCTTCCACGATGCTCTTTATCCTCTAAAGCTTTAACATCTTCTGGTCCAGGTCCACTCCTTTTTAACAGGCCTCCCACAAACTTCTCCTCATACTTACTCTGTCCAAATCACAGGTCATATCACATGTGGGATTGTAGCTGGATAGCAAGGATGATTATGCCATTCAGTCTTAGATGCTATTTGGCACATTTTGTTTAACACACACAATGATTTATCTGTTTCCCTGTACTATACTATGTGATTCATAAAACTGTAAAAGAAAGTGTAGATATCTGCAGAAGTGGAAAAAGTACAGAGAAATCATACTTAAGAGAAAATTTAGTGGGTCATAATTTTAATTGTCCTATTTACACTTAAAAGTGGAAGTATCCATCCACAAATTGTACTCAAGTAAAAGTAAAAAGAATGCTAATTTCAAATGTATTGACTTATTAAGTAATAAGTAAAGTGACAAAATCAAGTTATTTACTTATATAAAAACTGTTAGAAGATGATATTTATTTTAAATCAATGTTTTGCCTGAAAAAAGAAAACATTCCACCACTCACCAAAACCCCCCCATCCCCCCC
>JAQQZU010000016.1:19289-32186 GCA_030068025.1 Parauchenoglanis punctatus | reverse complement strand
TGTTCTGTTGTGAATAAAATATTGGCTCACGTGATTTGAAAGTCTTTTAGTTTTCATTTTATTCAAATTTAAAGAACATCCCAACTTTTCTGGAATTCGGGTTGCATACTGTGATGAACTGTATAGATAATGAGCTCACAAACACACAAAACACAAACAAAAAATCATTTTCAGATTCACATGTTGACTAAAAGCACTGTGTGTGTTAATTTTTTTTTACATTTTTATTCTTACCCAAATTTTCTCCCTAATTTAGTCATGGCAAACCAGCCACCACCCACCAGACAGTTATCCCCATCACACAACAGCTATAAATCAGGAAGGTGTAGATCACATGCTACCTTCAAGGCACATGATTCCAGCCGACCACATCTTTTCAAACAGCTATTTATGCAACATCAGTGTGGTATAGCACACACTTGGAGGAAAGCACTATCCACCAACCTCTGTATGCACAAGCTCACAAATGCCCATGATTGGCTATTGTTGCTGTTATTGACAGGGAAGAGAGGATAGGTCACCCATGCTCCCTGACAGCATGGCCCAACTCCCGGTCACTAATGGCTGAGGCATCCTCAGGATTCAAATTTGGCATTTTTCTGTTGTGCCACTCAGGAACCATGTTTTATGTTTTTATTAAGTTTAGCAATTGTCTGTTACAGAGAGCAATTTTGTTGCACAAAATTGTTTGTGCAATTTAATGATTATTCACCCCTGGATAAAACAGACTTCACATGCAAAAAACAACAAATAAAAGGCTTAAGAAACAATGCACCTGTGAGCTTCTTTAGATTTACCTGGGTTTTGCTGTAATAGAGGTGATGATGGTAGTCATGATGGCAGTTGTGTTGCCTGTGTCATGAATGATAGTGGTGTTAAATATGGGTGTTCCGGATGCTTGCATACGGGAGACAAAGCTGCCAATGCCAATCCAGAAAGCCATAATTAGTCCTGCTACCAAGCCAATCACTGCTCCCTGGAAATACACAGAAAAACATGTAGCTGGATTTTGCAATTCTATAGTTATCAAACAAATGTTGTAATGAGCTCTGCTACTTTCATTTATCCAACAGTTGATTCAAAGAGTGCTGATATTTAACAGCACTGGTACATTTGACTGTGTGTATCACTACACTCTTATGTATTTCCTACATAAAATTCCAATTCTAGCAATAGTTTGTTACATTGAAACTGTTATTACTCTTACTATGGGTAAGTTTTTTTTGCACAGACTGTTGCACATCTCTTAAATTTGCCACTGATTGCAATGTTTAATTTATTAATATACAAAAACGTGTATTTTTACAGCTAGAAGTTAGATTTTGGATTGTCAATCTGTATTTGGCATGGCAACAATCTATCTAGCTATCCAGCTCGGCCAATTCGCCCATATTGAGTATTGGCTATATTGGCTTAGTTCCTCCATGTTAATTTTTTGGTTATAGAACTGTTGTATAAAAGCAACATCACACTAATATCACCACAGCTGAGATTATGTGCGACCTTGTGCTTAATCATATTAATGTTTCTTTGAGATAAATGCTTCTACTGTTAGAGAACAACATAGCACTTACAATAGAGTTGGCCCAGGGAAAGAACATGCCTAAACAGAAGAGGCCAAGAAGAGGCCCACCAACCATCCCAAAAATACTGAGTGCTGCCTGAAAGGATCACATGAAAGTAGGAAATAAGACAAATAAAAATCCACAAGAACAGAGAGTTGGTTTTGCACACTTCAGAAATCTTATATCACTTTTAAACATTTATTCTAGTGTACATTATTGCAAGACTGTTGCACATCTGTCTGCTTATACCATAGCAATTTGCCACTGATTGCAAGGTTTAATTTATTAATATACAAAAACATGCATTTTTACAGCTAGAAGTTAGATTTAATATTGTGGAACTTTCGAGAAACAAAGTTAGTGCCTGTTCTCACATACACTATAGCAGCCTCTATAACTGCATGTTATTTAAAAAAAAACAAAACACAAAGACCCATGCCTGTTAAAAACCACCAAGAGTGAAGAGATCATTCCTTCCATAAACGTTAAATAAATGCTTAAAATCCATTAACTATTTGTCTTAGATTATGTGGAGCTGGGAATGGGCAGCATACAAAAACAAATAAGTGTTATTCTATGACTAAATATGAAAAAGAGAGAACTAATTGTGCTGCACTTCAGGTTCATTAGGTATTAATCCTGCCTAAAATTCCTTCTAAAAATTAGTGTCATAACATTATCACTGGATTATTGCTGTATTACAGTATTTACATGCTAAATATTGTAAATAAACAAACTAGTCCATACCTGTAACACAGATCCCATTAAAGAAGCGATGTAAGCCATAGCTAGACACACCAGTCCATAGCCAAGAGCTGAAATAAACAATGCAAAGATTCTTCAAAACCTTGATTTAAAAAAATAAAATAAAATAAATAAATTCTTAACATGCTGATGTGGGTTTTTAGGAGTACCAACTAAATTTTACACCTCCAATACTGATACATGAAAAATACTACAAAATGCTACATTGTACTCCTGCTAGGATGCACACAAACTACAATGAATCACAACTAGCTATTTGCACTCAGGGCTATAATGCATTTCCTTTTTGACATGGTGTGGTTATCAAGTTTGACAGCACATTTACATTTGTCAGTACCATTTTCGCCCTTTGCAATTTTGCAATCAAAAGGAGTGAAAATATTCATCTCCAGTAGCTTATGGTGGACAATGACAAACGAAGGAATATAATGTTCCCTCTGTGAACAGCATCTTCAAACCTGCTTTAAAATTTTACACGTCCACAGCTTCTAGGCTCTGAATGATTTCAGAAGACAAAGGTTAGAAAACCAATCTCATGAACATTTTTACCATTTCTATATATGAAGGACTGTGGCAGGTATTTCACACCAGATCAGCTATTTAAAACCCACAAAGGGTCATAGTAGACCAGCAAAAAGCACTGTGCCATTGCTCTTTGAATGGAACAGCTACACCATGACCCAGTATGGGGGAGAGAAAGCCACTGGACAATAAACGCCTAAGAAAAATTACTAACCAAATAATAATAATAACTATTATTATTATTATTATTAACTGTATAATTAAAAATTATTATTACTATTATTATTATTATTAATAAAATGTTACTAGGTGGCATGGTGGTGCAGTGGTTAGCACTGTCGCCTCACAGCAAGAAGGTCCTGGGTTCGATCCCCGGGTCACCCAGGGTGCCTTTCTGTGCGGAGTTTGCATGTTCTCCCCATGCATGTGTGGGTTTCCTCCGGGTGCTCCGGTTTCCTCCCATAGTCCAAAGACATGCAGATTAGGCCAACTGGCTACTCTAAATTGCCCATAGGTGTAAACGTGAGCGTGTGTGGCTGTTTGTCTGTGTTGGCCCTGTGGTGGACTGCCGACCAGCCCAGGGTGTACTCTCGCCCGAAAAGACTGCTGGGATTGGCTCCTGCTTCCCCGCGACCCAGACGAATAAAGCGGTATAGATAATGGATGGATGGATGACTGTTACTAGACATACATTTACATTCTGATAACATGTCTAACATGCATTAGCAATTATTAGCATTAGCCTTTATGGTATCATGGTAAAAAAATGACCATGATAAATTGTGATAGAGATAAATGGTCCAAAAAAATAAAAAATAAAATCACCACACAGTTTGCCGGACATGTCAAGAAATTAATATCATGGGTGGTAGCCAGTTTCAACTGAAGACACCTTGTTAGCAACACCACAAGCTACTTATGAATAGCTAAGCTATGCTGTGAACGGAGTGGATGATGTTAGCTCAGGTGTTCGGTTCTGTTTAACAGCTATTTTCTTACTTTCATAGTTGTGTATTTATGACGAAGCACAGAGTTGAAGCCTGTCTTAAGCTTAATAGAAAGGGTTTGCACGTGGTCTTAATTATCCCATGAAGGTCATGGGAGCTTTTGCAGACACTGGCTGTAAAATATCTCAGTGACAACTATAGTGAACAAACCAGAAACCCAGGGAATATAGTGAGTGAAACCAGAAGTGTTTTTGCAAGTAGCCCATTGTGTTTTATTTAAAGGTCCACTATGTAGGATTTTGATGGAGTATAGATTCCAAAATATACTCATGGAATTCGTAAGTATATTTTCATTAGAGTATATTTACCTGTAACTGTGAATTATTGTTTTCACAATAATGAGCCATTTATATCTACATAGGGTGCAGGTCCAGCTCTATGGAGCTGCTATGTTGTGCTGCTACAGTAGCACAGAATGGACAAATCTCTAAAGAGCACCTTGCAATTTTCACGTTTTTACAAGTGGCATTGTAAATCTGGAAGGAAGCACCAGAAGGACAACAAAGAAGAAGAAACGAAGACAAGAAAGAAGAAAGAAGAGGAATCAGTGTTTGCTGGTGCTGTATAATAAATGAGAACCCAAATTTTGAAAAATGGAGGATTATTATTTAGCACTAAAGAAACAAGGGAGTGTGAATCCAAGTAATTGGAAGTACGAAACAGGCACATGATGGTCACCGTACACTCTAATACACTCTTGGAACGAGAGGGGCATTCAGGTGGGTGAATCCTACATAGTGGGCCTTTAATGCATTTAAAAATACATTTCGAGTTCTATGAACATTACCCTCTCCTGGGTGAGAGAGTTAAAGCACTCCTTACCGAGGCCTTTGGATAGCAGCGTGGCTCGTGCCTCTGTCATGTCAGGATAAAAGGGCTTAATCAGATCTTCCATAGTAACTGTTGCCAAGGAATTGAAGGCAGATGAAATTGTGCTACAGAAGAATTAAAGAAAAATGGAGACAATCACAACCAAGAACCAAATATATGCTTTTTGAGAAATTCATTAAAATGTGAGGCATTTACCTGAGAGCCCCACTGAAAAGACAAGCAACAAACAATCCAGGCAAACCAGGAAGGTCTCTGAGCACATCCATCACAAAATATAACACCATCTACAATAAGAGAATTGGAAAAAAAATTTCTCTTATGATAAACAAAATCTAGTAGTAGTAGGTCAATGCAAATATAGACTAGCATGACAGTCTTGAAGACCAAGTTTGTTACACGTTAAAGAGCTTAATTAGAAGAACCCATAAGACAAAACATGAACATTATACCACAACATGTCGTTTTAGCATTTTCTTTTTTTCCAATTTAATTTTATTTATAAGGAACTTTTATAAAAAAATAAATAAATAAAAAAATTTAAAAAAAAGGAGAGAAGCAGTTTAAGGGTCATGAATAAAATCATAAAGTTATTATAAGCGGTCATGAAGTCATGAAAAAGACCATGAGCACAGCTGCATAAAACACATCCTATAAAAGTGTTACAGAAAAAAAAAAGTCTGACCTGGTCATTGGTCTGAACATAGCCCCTGTCCAAAGGACTATCTTCACCATAGCGTGCAAACATGACCAGTCCCATGAGGCAACCCAGTGCCAGGACTATCTGCTGGCATGGAAACACCACATAGCAGGACCTATACAAGACGATAGAGACACAAGTGTATGCCAATAGTATTTTTGCAGAAAACTCACAATTAATGAGATGTTTACTTATTCATTTTTATATATCCAGGCTAAAAACTAAGGTGGGTATTACTAACATGATAGCCTCTCTTTCAGAGCGGGAGCTAAGGTATCTCTGCACCTGAGCCTGGTTCACTCCATAGAGTGCCAGCATGAGGAAAACACCCCCAACACCCAGCGTCCAAAATGTATGCCTCTCCAGGGGGTCAGGGTTCAGCCTAAAGGGTACATGAATGTATAATGGCATGAGACTTTCATACATTCAGGCTGGAAGTTCTGTATCTTCTGGACTAACATTAAAAAAAACTCATATCTATTATATAGAAATCTTTAATATTGGTACTATTCACAATTTTGCGCTTATTCTGCTCTTCTTGAATTTTTGTTTAACAATGTGACTAACTCTCAAGTGAAATTTATTCTAATTGGTCTTGTATCCAGCCAATCAAACTGCTTCTAATTTTTCTGTACCCATTGTGTGATTACAGTAAAAATCAGACTCACTCTATGCCTGAGATTCGGCTGCCATTCTGGGCTTTCATCCACACCTCAGAAATGCCACCTGCCTGGTGGGCACCCACCACGATCACAGCCAGCTGCCCAGCAAACATCACAATTGTTTGGAACACATCGGTCCAGATGACCGCTTTCAGGCCACCCTGTAGACAAAAGAATGAATGAAATATTTATTACATAAAAATAAGTGTTTGTGTCTCGCTCATGTTCCGAGGTAGGCTTGTGCCAGCATAAATCTATTATATTAGTCGATTAAAATTATACAAGTGCTTTGTAGTCTCCAAGAAAAACACATCCTTACACTATTATAAAAATAATGAGGGTCTAGGAAATCCATAAACCTAAAAATTAAAACCATGATAGAGCAGAGCTAATGTTTTTACTTTAGTTAGGTGAGTTTATTCATTTATATTTTTATAGAGTTCTATCTTGAGGTTTTTTTTTTTTAAAGACAGCCAGAAACTCATTCATTTGTGGAGCCAGGGGAAGTTCATTCCACCACCTGGGTGCCAGTGCAGAGAACAATCTTCCTTGTGTCTTGATCAGAAATCTAATACTCTACCAAATAAGCTAGCCTGTAAAATAGATATTTATTACTTAACATCTTCATACGTTTAAGAATCATTTAAGTGATTTACCTACTGCGCAAGGATACATTATACAAAATCTTCATAAAACGTTATCACATGAGTAAAATATGTTTAGAATGAATTACAAGAGTAAGTAAAAAATTAGCAACAAATTAATATTACTATGTCTATGCTTCTGTACAGTCTTGAGATGGGAGACAAAGGATCAAGCTTACCAGTGTTGTGTAGAGTGTGCACACAAGCCCCATTGCCAGAACAGCCCCCCAAAGGTCAAAACCAGTTACTGAAACACACCAGAAAATAAAACAACTTAGTATAACTTTATAGATTCACTGGCAAACAGCTCATTAGATTAGATTAAACTTTATCGCCATTGGACAAATACAAGTACTGCATCTAATAAGAAGTTGAAATTGGCATACATATGCAGGTGTAAACATATAATAATAAAGATATATATAATAAAGAGTACTCTGATAAATCAAATTACATACACACAACAGGCCAGAAGATGGGACCCACCCTCAGATTTTTTAAATAAATAATTAATTTTTTATAGCTAAATAATAAATAGCTCAGGTTTCTCTTCATTTACACCTTTTACTAAAGATTTCTGTGGAGAGGAACATCAGTGAGTTGGAGGTATTTTTGCAGGCTTTGGCATTGCAAAGCTGTATGCTGGAGAATCCAAGGTGTTGGCATGCAGGACGCAGCAGTCTCACAGAGACCAAATTTTGCTGATTTAAATGTCATCACACTTTCATTTTACAATGAACAATAACAACAATAGGACACCAACCTACACTTGTGAAACTCTACTGGACATTGGAAAACAAGAGTGGAGAGAGTGGAGGCTAAGAAAAAGATTAAAAGCCAACCTGACTAGACCTGCTCTCCCATCCATCCTACTTTCCAATGTGTGCTCTCTGGACAACAAGCTGGACCACATCAGACTGCAACAAACAACAACAAAGGAGATGAGGGACTGCTGCGTTTTTATTTTAATGGAAACGTGGCTTCATAACATCCCCGATTCCGCCACTCAGCTCAACGGACTGAGCGCTGTCCGTGCAGACAGAGAAGCTTCGCTGTCTGGCAAGACTCGCGGAGGCGGCCTATGTTTTTGTATAAATAAGGAATGGTGTGTAAACTGTGCAATCATCACAAGCCACTGCTCGCCAACAATGGAGTTTATAACACTGCAATGCTGCCTTACTACCTGCTGAGAGAGTTTACTGCCGTTATGATCTTGGCTGTATACATCTAGCCTGGCGGCAATGCTGAGGATGTGCTGCGCGAGCTCTACAGACTAAATGTGAACTGTCCTACCAGAGGTTAAAACAATTTGGACTTTCACTAATTCCCATGGTGCCAACAAAGCCACTCCCTGCCCCCACCTGGGCTGATCAAACCACAGCTCATGTTATGCTACTGCCAGCATACAGTGCACTACTGATATGTGCCAAAGCACTTCACAGGCACATTAGGGTCTGGCCAGAGGGTGCAGCTTCAGCTCAATGTTCATGTTCAAGGAGGCTGCCTCCTATGGTCAGCACACAGATCTGGATGACTATCTTCTATCATCAGTTACGTCAATAAATGTGCCACTAACTTTAACTTTGATTTATTGTGTCATGTCTCCCAAGTTAGCATATCAGTTGACCCAAACCTAGTACTCCACCAGCTTTCGGAGCCCACTTGTCTGTTGCATTGTCTTCTGTGTCTTTACTTTCACACCTTTACACTCCTGACATACACACATTAACATACACACACTCAAACACAGACACACACACACAAATCCTGACATACACACTCTAATATAACATACACATGTTCTGGCATTCACACAGGCGTGCTCATTAGGGATATAGATTTATACAGATAAATCTATATAGATAGGTTTATATATACATTTATAGATTCATAAGTTTCTGTTGTTATAGAGCTATACAAATTGAACTGAATAGCACTCACACACACCCGGAACATTTACACATTTCATATCCAGCAGACCATTTGTCTCCTGCCTCCCTACCCACAGCTGTTTGAGGCCACTTGTTCTTTGTTTCTCCTTTCCTGTCCCTCACCTGTCGCCACACCTATATTCTACACATGCCCCTCACACAGAGACACACAAACACACACGTACACACACCCAAGCTACTGTATATAAACTTGTCTGACCTACATGCTGTGTCTGTGTCTGCTTGATCCCCAGATCCAAAACAAGCGAGAAGCTTGCACCCACGGAAGTCAGATCGAACGGAATCATTGCGGATACGATTAAGTTCTTCAAAGTGTATAGAGGATGTGACTACCTCCAAAACTGTCACCATACCAGCAAACCAAAAACCATGGATGACACCAAAGTTGCGTGCAGTGCTAAGGGGTGGTGATGCTGCCTCCAAATCAGGAGATAAGGCAACCCTCAGTATGGCGAGAGTAAACCTGTCCCTTCGCATCAGAGAATCTAAGCGCACATTTGCAAGATCCACAGTCATTTCAGGGACATGAGGCACATGTGGCAGGGCATCAAAGCCATCAAATGAACATGACCATGCCCCAGCCATGCGACAGTGATGACTCACTCCCCACCTGGACAAAAAAGAACACGTTAGAATGCTGTTCATTGACTTCAGCTCAGCATTCAACACCACAATCCAACAGAAGCTAATTGGGAAGCTGAGACAGATGGGCTTCAACACCTCATTGTGTAACTGGATCCTGGATTTCCTGACCAAGAGGCCTCAGTCAGTGCGCATTGGCCAGGATCATCACACTAAACATTGGTACCCCCAGGGCTGTGTGCTCAGCTCCCTGCTGACTCATGACTGTACTGCACAGTACAGCTCTAACAGCATCATCAAATTCAATGATACTACAGTAGTGAGCCTCATTCGCAATGGTGAGAAGTTCGGCTTAAAGGAAAGAAATGGAGCAACTAGCAAACTGATGTAAAGGCAACAATCTGTTTCTAAACATAGATAAGATGAAAAATGATTGTTGACTTCATTTACATTTTTTCATTTACAATTCATTTGGCAGACTTATATTAGTATACATTATATATGGACATATTTCATATCCAGAGCAACTTACATATTTCTCATTTTATACAAGTGAGCAGTTGAGGGTTAAGGGCTTTGCTCAAGGGCCCGGCAGTGGTAGCTGGGATTTGAGCTCACAACTTTCCAATCACTAGCCCAACATCTTAACCACTGAGCTACCACTGACCACTTCAGGAAGGCCCATGCTGTCCACTCCTTACTGCATACTACTGCAGGACTTAGCGGTGAAGAATGTCAGGTGCACTAAATTTCTTGGTGTTCCCCTGACGAATGATCTCACCTGGACCCACATCACCTCTTTGGCAGAGAAAGCACAGCAGCATCTGCACTTCTTACAGTGACTAAAGAGGGCAAGCCTCCCACCATCCATCCTCACTACATTCTACAGGGGAACCACTGAGAGTGTCCTAAACAGCTTCATCACTAACTGGTTTGGGAATTGCAACATCTCAAACTGCAAGTCCCTGCAGAGGATACTGAATACAGTGGGGAAAAAAAACAACATCTGGACCTCTCTCCCCTCTGTCCAGGACATTTTTCATAAGAATTGCATCTGCAAAGCCTATAGCATTTTGGAGGACCCATCCCACATGCTCAATGGACTTTTTTTATCCAACTTCAAATCTGGCAGAAGATACTGCAGCATCCAGATAAGCTCAACCAGACTCTATCAGCTTCTTCCTTGTAGTGGAAATTAATGTGTTTCTTGCTGTTTGTGTGATCTTATGAGTTTTTTACCTTAAGAACAATTAATGGCTCTGAATGTCTGTACACTAGATCAGTAGTTTTCTTTCATATCAAGTGCCTCTCTCTGCCTTTTCTCTGAACAAGAGATGGTTACACTCAAGGACAGTGGACAGAGGTTTCTTGTTCTCCTTCTTAAAGATAAACATTTTGGCCCTCGCTTGGTCTTCGAGGAAGGAGGCCTTAACAAACTGGTTTAAACCTAGTTTTTAGCAGATTGGAAGGCAAGGTGATTGGCAAGGGGAGGCATACAAGAGTTTCATGACAGGTAGGACCTTCATCTGTTTCTCAGTGTGTGAAATTTCAGAAAGATCCAGACCTGAACTCCAGAGCAACCCAAAATGATCCTGCTCAGCATGCTGCAAGCCTGCCAGTTGCGGAAGGTGGAGCCTCCACATCTCGCTTGTATCCAGATCTGCCTGGCCCTCCTGAATACACCGATGCTCCCCTCACTTCCCCACCTCCTCCCTTCACCTCCCCACCTCCCACACATGAGACGGTACCAAGTATGGACAGAGGAAGAAAGAACCAGTGAGCAGCCCTATGCGCACAGCGAAGAGTGGAGAAATACATCCAGTACTGGCAATGCCCATGATGGAAGTTACGGGCCCTGAAGGGCCTATACTTGTTCACAGGCCATGGCAGACATAAAAGAGAGCATGACATCTACCCAACGTTGGTGTAGTGGGTGGTAATAAATTCGGTGATGAACTATTAATATTCTGCAGAGAATTCAGACCTGAAATGGGAATGAAATTGGGGAAGCCCTTTGGAGAGGGTGTTGCCAAAATAGTTCTTTGATGTTGTACACACAAAGCCTCACTTCTCTCTGGCCAAGCCCGTTGACCGGGACTGGAAAGACGTGGGAAAGTGGGTCCCAGATTGCAGCCTTGAAACACAGGGGTGGCTGCCCACTGAGGACCCCTCAGTTTTTCACAATGCAAAACTAGGTGTATTTAAACAGACTCTAACCATGTCTGTTCATGGTGTGCACAGTCACCTGACCGGAGACAGAAGTCTCCGGAAATGATTTTTGTCTCCAAGTCTTACAGGAGAGTGCACACCAACCCAAATTCATCCAAGACTGAAAGACGTTCCAGAGGCGGTATGGGCTAAAGGTAAACACGACGTAGGACTAATTTGAGGAGCTGAACCAGTGGTGATCACCCCAAATCTGATTTTAGGCCTAAACAAACACAATATCCACTTAAACCTGAGGCCGTGGAAGGCATTAGGCCTGTGTTTGATTCTTTATTAAAGGCAGGAGTAATTGTCCCTTGCCTGGACTCACCAGTGCATAGGCCTATTTTTCCTGTAAAAAAGATCAGAAAACCCCCACAGCCTGATGAATGGTGTTTTGTGCTGTAAGCTGTAAATGTCGCTGTAAAACAGCGAGTATCTGACGTTCCTAACCCATACACGATCTTTGGCCAGATACCCCCAAACAGTGAGTGGTTTTCAGTAATTGACCTAGCCAATGCGTTCTTTAGCGTCCCTGTTCATAAGGACAGCCAGTACTGGTTCGCTTTCAATTTGATGGTAAGCCTTATACTTTCACACGTCTTTGGCAAGGGTACTGAGAGTCCCCTACAATATACAACCAGCAACTGAGAGATAGTCTAGCCTCACTTGGTCTCACTCCAGTCACCTCCCTCTTGCAATATTTAGACAACCTTTTGATCTGTTCCCCAACAAAAGAGCAGTGTGAAAATGATACAGTGGCACTGTTGCAACACCTCGCTAAAGAGGGCCACAAGGCTAGCCTGGCAAAGTTGCAGTTTGACTTTCTGACAGGACTCAGCAATTCAGAAAATTCGCAAACCAGTTACAAAAAAGCTCTCTCTTTCCTGGGAATGTGTTCATACTACATGCCTTTATTCCAAGTTATTCAGCACTGGAGGCACCACTGCGCGAGATAGCGCATGCATCAGGGCTCACAGCCTCCTCACAAGTGCAATGGACAGCAGAAGCTAAACAGGCTTTTACAGATTTGAAGCAGGCATTACAAACTACTCAAACCTTAGGCTTGCCTGATCCACAGAAACCGTTTGTACAGACTATTGATGAAAAGAATGTCCATCACTTCTGTTTTGTTGCAGAAACATGGAGACAAGCTGGCCTATTTGCAGGTAAATTGGTCCCTGTTCCAGCTGGCCTTCCCCTTTGTTTGAGAGCAGTAGCAGCAGTGGAGAAGGCTGTGGTAGCCTCACAAGACATAATAGGTTTTTTGGATCTTACTCTCCTGGTCTCTTATGCGGTCTCTCTGCTCCTGCTGGAACAGAAAACATCCCATTTATCAACACAGAGGTGGTTGAAGTATAACACAGTCCTGCTTGACATGCCTAATATCTTTCTTTCTTTTTCTTGTCTTTACGCCATGCCAGCTTCTATGGCTATATTCATGGCGAGAAATATTTTGTTATTT
>JAQQZU010000015.1:21523888-21539218 GCA_030068025.1 Parauchenoglanis punctatus | reverse complement strand
CCAAAACTATATTTGTGCAACCCAGTAGGTACCTGTCACAATCAGCAACAACTTTTCAGGAAGCAAGACTTTTCAAAAGAATTGTTGTGCAGTGTATTTATACAGTCAGGAGCTGCTTTAATATCTGTGTGTCGGAATATGCTGACATCATGAATGAGTCTAATAATAATAAAAGTTGTTCTTGTCATCATCATGTTTAATTTACTTTGTGTTTTGGTGTTTTGGTGTGTGTTCAGATTAGCATCCTTGACCCTAAAAGGAGTATGAATGTAGCAATCTTCCTCAAACGTTTTAAAAAGTGAGTATGTTTAGGGTATATAAATAGATGCCAAGACAAACAAACATAATTAATATATAGACTTGTACAAATAAAATTAAAATGAACTTGATGACTCGTATTTGTGTCACTCTTATCAGATCCATTCAGTCTGTTATTGATGACATTGTCCAAGGAAACAGTGAGGAGTTTGGAGCAGAGCAGCTAAGAGAACTGAACAAACTACTGCCTGACACACAAGAGGTGACACAGACACAGACACACACATGTACACACAAGAGTAGTACTGTGTTTTGAGATATGTGTAACAGAGCTGAACTGTCAATTTTTTGTATGTAAATCTTTGTTCAGATAGAGAAGCTGCATTCATATAAAGGAGATAGAACACACTTCAACACTGTGGACTCCTTTATGTACCATCTTACCCTATTGCCAAGGTAAACACACACTCATACACACACACACACACACACACACACACACACACACACAGATACACACACACACAGTATCCCAGTGTGTTTGTTTCAGCGATTGTGTGTGAATTAGAGGTTATAAACTATTGGACAAATACATTCACTAGTGGTCACTGTGGGGATGTTGACTATCGGGAAAAAAAAACAAAAATGGAGCAGATGGCAATGAGATGGAGCAAATGCAGAATTGTTTTCAGATGCTGCTGATGCCCAGGTTGAACATAGCATTAAGCCCTCCAAGAAGTTGCTGTAGACATTGCATTCTCCATCTATCATTAAGCTATAATTAATTTCCACACCATGATTTTCTCTCAATTAGTCAACAATTTCTGCTGAGCCATCAGGTAATTTGTCAATTCTGCAGAGAGACAAGAACACATACACTATAAGGACAAAAGTATTGGAACACCACTTAATTACTGAATTCAAGTGTTTCAATCAGACCCAGTCTCCATTTACAAACATTTGTGAAACAAAATGGGACATTCTGAAGAGCTCAGTGACTTCAAGCGTGGTACAGTGATAGGATGCCACTTTTGCAATAAGACGGTTCATGAAATTTTATCCCTGCTGGATATTATATGGTCAACTGTAAGTGGTATTACTGGCAAGTGGAAGTGTTTAGGAACAACAGCAACTCAGCCATGAAGCAGAAGACCATGTTAAAGTCATAGAACAGGTCAACGACCACTAAGATCTATGGTGTGTAAAGGTCACAAGCGTTCTTCCGATTCCATATCTAAAGAGTTCCAAACTTTCACTGGCATTAATGTAAGCACAAAAACTGTGAAGCAGGAGCTTCATTGCACTGGTTTCCACGGCCGGGCCCGCTGCATGCAAGCCTCACACCACCGAGTCCAATGCTGAGCATCAGATGGATTTGTGTAAAGCACCACTAATGGACTGTGGACTAGTGGAAACATGTTCTATGGAGTGACCCATCATGCCTCTCTGTCTGGCAGTTGGGCGAGTCTGGGTTTGGCGCATGCCGGGAGAACGTTACCTTCCTGACTGCATTGTGCCAACTGTGAGGTTTCGTGGAGGAGGGATAATGGTATGGGGCTGTTTTTCAGGGTTTGGGCCTCTTACTTCCAGTGAAGGGTAATCTTAATGCTTCAGCATACAAAGCCATTTTAGACAGCACTATGCTTCCAGCTTTGTGGACACAGTTTGGGGTAGGCCCTTTTCTATTCCAGCATGACTGTGCACCAGTGCACAAAGCAAGGTCCATAAAGACATGGTTGGATGAGTTCAGTGTGGAAGAACTTGACTGGCCCACACAGAGCCCTGACCTCAACCCCATCCAACACCTTTGGGATGAACTGTAACAGAGATTGCAAGCCAGGTCTTCTTGTCCAACACCAGTGCCTGACCTCATAAATGCTCTACAGAATGAATGGGCACAAATTCCCACAGAAACACTCCAACATCTTGTGGAAAGTCTCCCAAGAAGAGTGGAAGTTGTTATAGCTGCAAAGGGGGAACAACTCCATATTAAAGTCTATGTATTTGAATGTAATGTTATTAAAGTCCCTGTTTGTTTAATGGTCAGAGGTCCCAATACTTTTGTCCATTTAATGTATGTATGCAGAGGCAAGGAAAGTTTCAAACAGAAGTTTTAATCATCATTTGTAAATTGGCTTAGAGCATCTGATGAGCTGAGAGCCCTGAGCATAAAATTCTTACAGTTTATATACCCTTTCAAACTATAGCTGTACATGAGAGCAAAACATCTAAGAATCCTTAAAGATAAGCACCTGTGTCCTAATCCAGTTTCTCCAAACTAGTTCACACCAGTTCTTGATGTACCTAAACATCTGTAAATAAAAGTCAACTTGTAATTCTGTGTTCCATCAGCAGTCTTGGGGATTAAAGGAATACATCGAACAGGTACTGGCTGATTATGTTGCAAAAAAAGTAACTGTATTCCATAAAAGTTACAGAAAAAAGACCTGATCAGATTACCGAACAGATGGCCGAACCGCCACTCCATGGAGCTACGAGCGGCTCCGAGGGCAGCTCTGAACCCATTCAGATAGTTCATTCTCGGCTTTCCAAAAACGAGCGCTCTCTACTTTTTCAGAAAGCCTATGTTTATACTGTGGACAACCAGGAAGGAAGGAATCAAGGAAGGAAGCAAGGAATCCCAAGACAGGAAATTCCAATGCCTATCAGACCAGGGGTCAGCACTGATAGGCATTGAAGCTCCCCACGGCCCCGCAGACCGGTGGGAAGTGCCCATCTCACTCACATGGTCTTCCAACCCCAATTCCCCGCTCCTGTCCAAAGCCCTCATTGACTCCGGGTCCTTGGTCAACCTCATCGACCGATCTCTGGTTAGACGCCTCCATATTCCCTATCGCACCTCCCTGGTGTCACGCTCTGTCACTGCCCTAGATGGGCGACCCCTCGGCAAGGGCCATTTAGACAAACTCATGGACCCACTACACCTCCTTACACTTGACAATCACCACGAGGACTGTTCCTTTTTCCTTATGGATATACCTGACGAACCTATAGTATTATGCTACCCCTGGCTGGCCGCCCACCAGCCCCAGTTCGACTGGGCCAAGGGCAAGCTGTCCAAGTGGGGACCATCTTGCACGAACCATCTCTGGGAAGAACCCCAGGACTCGCCCATCTCCGTCCCTGGGCCTGGCTCCACCCTCATGGTTCGTTCGCGTGCTGGGAAGGATACCCCCGACATGACCCTGGTACCGCCCGAATACCTCGACCTGGCTCAGGTGTTCAGCAAGAGCCGAGCCTCCTCTCTACCTCCTCACAGGGAATATGATCTCGCCACTGAACTCTTACCAGGCAGCAGCCCCCCTAGGGGGCACCTCTACTTCCTATCCATACCAGAGACCCGGGCTATGGAGGAATACATCTCTCAGGCCCTTGCTCAGGGCCTGATCAGACCCTCCACATCTCCTGCTGCTGCTCCCTTCTTCTTCGTAGGGAAAAAGGATGGCTCGCTCCGTCCCTGTATTGACTACAGAAAACTAAATCAGATCACTGTCAAAAAGTACCCGTTACCACTGATGGACTCCGCCTTTGAACGGCTCTCCGACGCAAGTATCTTCTCTAAACTTGACCTTCGCAACGTCTACCATCTGGTTCGTAATGGGGAGGGTGATGAGTGGAAGACTGGATTCATTACGCCCAACGGTCACTATGAGTACCTTGTGATGCCATTTGGCCTTTGTAACAGCCCGGCTGCCTTCCAATCCCTGGTCAATGATGTACTGCGGGAATTCTTGGGTCACTTTGTATTCATATACCTGGATGACATCCTCATCTTTTCTCCTGATCACAAGACTCATTGCCAACATGTTCGCCAGGTCCTCCAGCGCCTTCTCCGACACCAGCTATTCATCAAACTAGAGAAGAGCGAATTTCACACGACTACTACGACCTTCCTGGGTTTCGTCGTCACTCCCCAAGGGATGTCCATCAGGGAGGGATGTCCATCAGCCAATGGCCTTTTCCCAGAACTATTAAACAACTCCAACGCTTTCTGGGCTTCACCAACTTCTTTCGACGCTTCATCAAGAACTACAGCTCGATAGCCCGTGACCTCACGTCCCTGCTCCATGACAAACCGGGAATGCTGCGCTGATCCAAGGATGCCCAGGAAGCATTTGACACCCTCAAGGCTCGCTTTACCACGGCTCCCATCCTTACACATCCGGACCCCGCGAGACCCTTTGTCGTGGAGGTGGACGCCTCATGCAGTAGTTTGCTAACATTAATGTTAGGTAAAATTAACTGCTGTGCTTATTAAATAGAGATAATTCTGCTTTTTTTGTAAAATCTCTGTCAGATTTATTGTTTCAAATATTGTTTTAAACAAAATAAAAAAATGCTTAAATTGATAGCCAAATTTTATGGCTACAGTTGGTCAGCAAGTTCTACATATTTACATATTTATTAATAGGTTTGCGCTCACCACTTCACATTATGCTCAATGCATCATCTTAAAGTTCCACTATGTAGGATTCAACTACCTGAATGTTCTTCCCTAATATCTACAGTCATTGCATCAGACCAAAATCCACAACTTATTTTGTGTGTGTGTGTGTGTGTGTGCACGTGTGTGTAGGTTTGATCTGCATGTAGAGGCTATGCTGTTGAAGGAGGAGTTTTCTGCTTTATGCTCATCGCTGAAACAGGATGTGTTCATTATTCGCTCTGCCATTGAAGGTTTTTCTCAGTCGCTGTTTAATTTGCTCTCTCCTTTCATTCCTTTATTTATCAAATCCCCCATTTATTTTATAATATTCCCATCATATAAATTCACCATCTATTAATGTAAATAAAATAGATAGATAAATGGATAATTTAATTTGTCATACAGTATTAACCAATAAGAAATTTTTTTGAAAGTATAATTTTTTACTTATATTCATGCATATGAATTGTAAATGTATATTGAATAGTGATGTGTTGATATTGACTATTTCATTTTACAGAATTGTTGAGTTGTGTGGAGCTTCACTCAGTCCTTCACCTGGTGCTGGAAGCAGGAAACATCTTAAATACTGTAAAATTCCTAATATTATCACTTTAATATTAATGTCTTATTTCTTTAATTAAATCAATTTTTAAACATATGTCTATCTGTTAATACAGATTTTTAGTCTTTTCATCTGTGTGTGTGCATTTTGTTCTCAGGGTGGTTATGGTGGAAATGCTCTGGGTTTTAAACTCTCCTCTCTTCTTTCTCTGACTGAAACCAAATCCAATAAACCAGGAATTAACCTGTTGCACTTTGTTGCTCTGGTGGGTCAAAAACATTTTGAGTGTGTGTGTCTGTCTGTCTGTCTGTCTGTCTGTCTGTTTTTACCATGTCACTATGTACTCCCATTTGCAGGAGGCCCAGAAGAAAGATGACCAGCTGCTCAAATTCCCTGAGAAGCTTCAGTATGTTGAGAGTGCAACACGGTGAGAACATAACTGCAGCAAACATGATTAAAAAACTCTTATGAAAATACGGACAAACCCCTAAACCAATGGAATCAAATTCTTCAATGATTCTTCATTGCATATTGAATTTTCCTGATATTTGTTGCTGGATTTTATTTGAGGTTTTTTATTACACAAACACATATTTAGATTATTCTATTCAATTCAGTTTTATTTATATAGTACTTTTAACAATGAATATAGTATCACAAAGTAGTGCCACAGAAATTTGAATATAAAATAAAATTTCCATAATAAACAAACCAGAGGCAATGATGGTGAGGAAGACTCTTTGAGACAGCATGAAGATAATTCAGAGGAACCAGACTCAAAAGGGAAACGATCTTCATTTGTGTGACACTGGATAGTATGATTATAAATTGTTTATCCATAACTGTATACTATATAGTCAAAATGTGCAATGGTGTCGGAAATTCACTTCAAACATTTTTTTGAAGTATCACCTGTTCACTGATGGAGACCTAAACTACAAAACCCTAAACCTTAATTACTACAAATCCTCAAACCCTAATTACTGCTAAAATTTACTACTAATCGCTAACTCTAGTTACTAATAAACTTGAAATGCTAATTACTATTACTTAGTTGTCCTTAATTATTATCCTGAATACCTCAATTATTACTAATCCATAACAAGCTGCTGTGCTGCTTCCCCTGAGCAGTTACTAAAGCCCACACATCTGGAAACATCATTAGTGGAAGAAAAGCTAATGAAAAAAAACAGTTCCAGTATTCTAATGCTAAAGGTTCTCGTACACCCCCTCACCAGTGCCACTCTGCCCCCTCGCATTCAGGGTGAGTGTGGACAGTTTGGATGCGGAGTTGGAGAATCTGAACAAGAGAATAAAAAACTTACAGCAGAACATCCAGAGTGATGCACAGTTACTGCAGCAACTACACACCTTCCTACAGGTGTGTATGTGTGTGTGTGTGTGTGAGAGTGTGTGTGTGTGTGTGAGAGAGAGAGAGTGAGAGAGAGAGAGAGAGAGAGAGAGAGAGTTTGCTTTATGTTAAAGTACATATGTTTGTGTATAGGAAGTCAGTATTTGTCATTCTGTGTTGAAGATTTATTTGTGTGTGTGTGTGTGTGTGTGTGTGTGTGTGTGTGTGTGTGTGATGCAGTGTGCAGCTGTTTCTCTAAAGGAAGTCAGTGTTTGTCATTCTCTGATGATGACTGAAGGAGATGAAATGATTGATTTCTTTTGTGAAGACAGAGAGACGTTCAACTTGGCCGAGTGTTTTTATATTTTCTATAATTTTTGCTCCAAATTCACTAAAGCAGTACAGGTACACACACATACATACACTCTCTTTCACACACATTCATTCATTCACTCACACACACACACACACACACACTTACACACTTACTCACACAAACACTCATGCACACACAAATACAAACATTGTCTTCTTTTGTAGGAGAATGTGGAACGTGCAATGAGGGCAGAGGCTCAGCTGAAACAAATGAAAGTTGGAGTGGAAAAACGGCCTTCATGGGCAGGACAACATTGGGTGGGCAAAGTCTTGGGGTCCAGGTGCAGCAGTGAACTTGATGTTCGGGCAGCAGTGAAGTGGGAGGGGCTTTTGGAGCTCCTTAATGCCCAGACCTCCAGCTTCCACAATTCTCTGGGGGGATTTGACCTCCATCGCCCACAGCAACGGCTCAGTGGCAGCAACATGATTACAACCAACATGCACTCAGCATCAGATACACACTCTCACTCAGTGAACATGCCTGCCCAGGTGGAAACCCACAAACTGGTTACTGAATTGCAAAACCTTTCTTTTAAAACATTATTTCATGATAAGCATGATGTTGACCCCACTGAGATTTCCAGCAGTGAGGTAACAAATGATGAAAAAATCAAAAAAGAGTTTCAACACCATGACACTGACATCAAACAGTTAGACAAGAACAGATACATGGCAATGACCTCTGACCCTGCACAGACAAAGTTAGTGATTGACACCAAGCTGGTTTTAGGGGTGGATCCAGATGTAGGTTTGAGGGAGGAGCCAGAGGTAGTATTAGGAGTAGACTTGGAAGTGGGACTTGAGTCAGATGTGGTATTGGGGGTGGAATCAGATGTGGGTAGAACACTAGATATGAGGGACAAACACTGTGAGACACAGAATGATGAAGGAAGCAGCAACATGAGTCCCAAACACAAGCTCATCATCTCTCCTGCTGCTGAAACCTCAACAACTGCTTCCCTTAGCAACTCATCAGACTTGAAAACCACTAGGAATTCAAGTGAGTCCACCAATCAGCAATTAGACTGCAAATCCACCTATCATTTGTTAGCATCTAAAGGAGGAAAAAAGAGGCTTCAGTTAGTAAATTCAGAAAACACCATATTAGCAAATAATGCTCCAAGTAAGAGTGTGAACTCGGTCAGAAAAATGCCACTGAATAAATCTATAGTTTCTCCTGAACCCTCCCCCTCTTTATCGTCACCAAAACTCCGCCCACCTCATCCTGTACGAACTCTTACTCACACTGAAAAACAAAGCATGAGGAAGGTTATTTCTGTTAGCAGTACAAAACCCCACCCCGTCACACACACTCAGAGTCTTAAAGTCCCGCCTCCAACCACATATGCTTCTTCATTCACAGCTAAGTCAGTGCACATGAGCCCCAACCCGAAGATGTCATCCATTCAGAAGTCATTAGTGAGGAAGCCAAGGATTCAGCAGAAATCTGCACCCAAAGAGAAAATATGTAGATCTACATTGCGCACACTTGCCATGCCCACTCAGCAAAGTCACACTCGTACACAAAACACCACACCCCACTTTGCTTCCAGTACTGTCACCTCCACCACTCGCAGTGCTGTCACCACCAATAGTGCTCCTCTCAACAAGAAGGATGTGTCCACTGCTCCAAAAGCATCTTCACCAAATTGCACAGGACCTCGCAGAGCGAGTGGACTGAGCATGCCCAGTAGAATGGGCAGTACTGATCTGCCACTTTCTCATGATCATATAAAAAATTTAAAGGTCAAACCTATACGTCCGGCCTGGAGATAGACAAGATTAAAAGTTTATTGATTTGAATTGAAATAAATCTAAGTTTATCTAAGTGAACTAAACAATTTTTAACATGTATTTCTGTACTGGATGTAAAACTACGCTGTGTGTGTGCATATGTGTGCATGTATGCAAGTGCAAGTGTGTGTAGTAATGAGAATCATGAGAGTTTTGAGTTGTTTCATTTAGTGGAATTAATAAATTTGGGGCAATTTTTGGCATATTCATCAGGTTTGTTTATTAAGCTGAAACCATTCACAAGTATTCATTCAAACACAGAGACAATTCCTTCAGCAGTAATCATCCAGCAGGAGTCATCAGCGGTTGAGTACTGCTTTTACATCCTGTCTTACTGAACATGTGAAATGCTTGTATAGTTCTTGTTTCTGAAGAGAAGATCAGAAGTATGTGAGACAGAAGTCTCTCTCTATCCAAAGTGGAACTCATTTAGTAGTCTTATAGACATAAAGCTGAAGATTAGGAATGTCCCAAACAACCACATCTAATGTAATGTAATCAAAACTTAAGACCAGTCATGTGTGCAATTTCTTAAAATTAAATGGAATGGTGGTAGGGTGCACATAAAGAATAGAATTACATTTTAAGATTGCAATAATATTTTTAATGAGTGGTTTGTTAACTCTTAATGCTAGCTAATTCACATTCAAAGTGAATGAGTGCATTGTGTTTATTATTTTCACACTGTGTATGCATGTGATTTACAGACGAAACGGTAATTTCGGGAACAGTGATCATCATTATATCGTCCATCTCTGTGGAAGTGAGCACAGTCTTCTCCTCCACCCAGACCATGTAAATGCCAGTTATCAGGCTGACCAGGCATCCATTCACTGTATACACACACACTAGTGTCATTCTTAGATTAACTTTGAGAACCATCTAACATAGGAAGCATTTTTTATTATAATATTATAGTTCATATATTATTCACAGATGTAGCTAATTTTATTTCCCCTGCAGATTAAATCAAAATGCTTCCATAGAAACTTCTTTTAACCATCTGAGCTGTTGGTCAATCTGTATGTGAGGCAGTGTCTGCGTAAGGCAGTATCTATTTTTGAGGCAGTGTGTGTATTCGGTGAATTAGAGGAGGCAATTAATTGCAATGATTTATATAAAATTGTATAACATAATCAAAGTAATGTTATTAGGTTAAAGCAGAATTTCATGAAAAAATTTGAGCCATAAGAAGAAAAATTAACACTCTAAACTTTGCTTTCGAAAAGACTTATTTGTGAGGCAATTTTAAATGACTTGTTTTATTGGGTGCTGAGCCAAATGAACTGAACCAAATGAACACACACTCACCTTTTGTCCATCTGGTACAGCGTTCCATCCAGCCACTCCCACTCTCCTGTTCTCTCATCACTCAGGCCAAGCCAGTAATAAAAAGGCTTGGTGTTTTTTATCACAAATTCCTACACACACAGAAAAACACACACCAAACTTACTATATATGATGAAGTCTTTTACCATACAATAGTTAAGCAATAACAGCTCAGACAGTCACATCATGTTTTCCTTTATTTTGTATTATAATTGTTTTTCCTTATTATGTTTGGTATTGGTTATGTCTCTGTCACTGTCACTGAAGCAGATCTCACAGTAGTAGATCAACAGTCATTTTAGCTAAATAATGTTTTACACAGCAACACTGACCTTCTCCTCTTTGTTTTTCACAATCAGCAGTTCTGCGTTCATGTTCACACACGCATCTCGAGCTTCATTCCATGACTTTCCATCATCAGAAAAATAATAACAGTGTGAAAAGAAAAGCTGCCAATCCGATGAACAACACTGATGCTGGGTGTCTACAACCATACACACACACATACACACCCGCAGTTCTTTATCTTAAAGCAGATTATTCAGCAATCACTGTGAATGATTCAGTAACTACAATGAAATTAATAAATGTGTAGCAAAGAGCAGGAGGAGCGTATAGTGGTGAACATGAGATGTGTGTATGAATGAGTGTGAAGACCTATATTGTTATACAAGAGCTGTATTGCTCAGGACCCAAGCACTGGGTCACAATTACTCACAATAATTCACAATTATTCTTTGACAAACTTTTATTTCATGACTAAATTTTAATGACAACGTAAATAAACAAATATTTGACAATGGAAATTACAGCAAAATCTCTGTTCATTATGCCCTGATAAGTAAAAATGGGATGTAATAGCTCGCTCTGTATGGGCAAACAACCTAGCTTACTTTTCAAGGGAATTTTTAGTTAGGAGAAACATCCTTCAGCAATATTTTTATATTAAAAATATAATTATATTATGTTACCTTCCCTATTTTACATTCCTGACTGTAGATGGGAAGAAAAAGACTCTGTATAGTACACAGAATATAGAGTATACATCATGGAGTATAGGGTATAGAGTGTAGTGTTTAGTGCAGAGTATAGAGTATGGTCAGCATCCCCCTGCTGGTCCATGAAGGAATTGCAGGTGTTACATTTTTAGCAGTTAATTGCAATTACTATTTATTTTTTATTTATTTATTTCAAAACACATCTCAATGTATTATTGTTTGTGAATAATCAAATTCATGCAAATATATTCAAATAATAAAATAGATTAAAATAGTGCCCATCTGGTCTATCCTTGGTAGACTGTGCTGTGCTAATGTTGGAATATGTCTCTAAAGTCTAATGTGTATGCATAACATATAGATTCTCCCTTCAACCCCTTCCCTCACACTCCACAACAGTGGTCCTCAGGTTGCTTTTTAGTCAGAATTTTGGTCCCTGGGTCACAGTCAGTTGAAAACCCTGGGGTATGGGGTTATGGCTCATAGTGTATATGGTATAGTGTATTCATAATGATATATAGGGTAAAGTGAATAGTGCATAGAATATGGTGTATAGGGGTGTATATTTTAAGGTTTATAGGGTATAGTGAATAGAGTATGAAGTACAGGGTATGGAGTGTAGTTGATATAGTGTAGAGTCTGTAGGGTATAGTGTATATATATATAGGGTAAAGGCAGGCTTTGAGGTAGTGTTTAAGATTTAAATGGTCAGATTTATTGAAGTGCGTTTTTACTCACTGTTGTTTTGGAGAGTGTTGAAACGACATTTCAGCTGTGTCACAGCTTCTTGTATGTTGTCTACCTTCATGAAGGCTAACACACACACACACACACACACACACACTTGAGAAAATATCTTATTATTGTATTAATAGACAAGTTGGAAACTGCTTACAATCTTGAGCACGAGTTTGCAGGCTGTTCAAACTGAGTCTCAGTCCATTAACACCCCGAACAACCTCAGTACCTAACACACATACACAGTCAGGTTACATAGGTCAGCAGGATTGTGTGTGTGTGTGTGTGTGTGTGTGTGTGTGTGTGTGTGTGTCTTACCGTGGTTTTCCAGCTGCTGTATCTTTTTGGTGAGTGACTCTAAAGACTGACTCAAATTCTTCATGTCACTTTCTACAGCCGAGAACCTCCTGTCCATCTGCGTCTCTACACATAAACACATATACAGTTGTATGCAGATGGTAGTTAGTGTGTGTGTGTGTGTGTGTGTGTGTGTGTGTGTGTGTGTGTGGCACTTACTGGTTAGAGAGATGGAAATGGTGATTGCAAGCAGCAGAATGGCCAAAACAGTGAACACACACACACACCATCGAGAGCGAGCAGGGGAAGCTGCGATCACACTAAAGGATCCCTCTTATACACACACATAAACACACTGTAATGTCAGATACTCTATTTACACACAAACAATGTAATGCCAGATACTGTATTTACACTCACACCTTTCCTCCAGAAGGCAGTGTTGTCTCTGGTGTTAAAGTCATCATGCTCATCATCATGATATGTTGCTGAGGTGTCTCTCATTATTAGAGCTACACACAAAAATACACACATACATGCAGAAATCCAGCTAAACAATAAACGCAATCTCTTAGCTGAAACATTTGTTAAACAGCAGCAGGTGGGAATGAGACTAATATGTGTGTGTCTGTCTGTCTACTACTTCTTCTTCTTCTTCTTCCGGCTTATTCCATGTTTGGGGTAGCCACAGCCTGTTCACAGCTTCATCGATTCCTTGGGATTTTTCTGCCGGATGCCCTTCCTGACACAACCCTCCAAATTCATCCGGGCTTGGGACCGGCACCAGGAAACACTCACTGGGCCCCTTAGTGGCTGGGACCATTCATACTCACAATCACACCTATGGGCAATTTAGAGTAGCCAATTAACCTAATTCACATGTTTTTGGACTGTGGGAGAAAACCGGAGTCCCCGGAAGAAACCCACACATGCACGGGGAGAACATGCAAACTCCACACAGAAAGGCACCCTGGACCTTCTTGCTGTGAGGCGACAGTGCTAACCACCACACCACCCCTGTCTACTACTACTACTAATTATAATAATAATAATAATAGTAATAATAATAATATTAATAAAAATAATAACATATTTTATTCAGGCAAGTGCAGTGAAAGTGCTGTGAAACTTTTAGTTCACATGTAATTAAATTTTATTTATTTTATTTTCATTTCACCCTTAGAATTTGGACATTTTCAGATTTCAGTGGACTGAAGATGAAGGATTTTGGATCCTCTTACTGCAGACTATCCATGCTGCTGAAAGTGCTACAACTTCCTGAAGAAAATTGCTTTACTGGAGACACGAGTTCTTGCTGCACGCTCAGATTATTAAGATGAAAGAGAAGATGACTTCAAAATTTCTCAGCCAATTAAAGGTGAGTCTACAAGGGCTTTTTATCAACACTAATATATCACTAAAAGCCAGGCAAAGGCTAGACCATAGATACCCCATAATGACTAGATAGGACACAGGCTGTTTACATCCGGCACAATTAGAAGCCATACTGGATAACTGATTCTTCTCATAGATAACCCATTTTGTATATTGTGTTGTCAACTATATCAGTGAAAATAGGTATCTTAACACCTGAATAATGTTCAGCACTAATGAAACTATGTGACAGAGGGTTTGTGATCACTCTGAATGTGTCAGACAGGAGTGTAAACATTTGGTGACCCTTCAGTGTTTGGATTTTGGCTTTTTGCCTGCTCGTTGGTCTGTTTACTGATCACCCAACCTTGCTTCTGTTTTTGGATTTAGAGAAAGTTTTGTACGTTTGCTTCTGTGTTTAATAAACACATTTAATTTTGCTGCCACCATGTGTCCAACCACACCCAACATGCATAACAACTGACCACATTTTCTGAATCATGGTTTGGTATTGTCTACCTGATTTTCCTAATAAACTCTTTAATCTGCCTTTGCATCTGCTTGAAAAAAAATCTTATTCTTAGGTCTTATGTCTCACTGTCATGTTTGCAGGGTGTGGCTGGACACATGCGCAGGTAGGGAGACGGCTTAGTGAAACTCATTGTGTTTATTTAAAAAACACATGAGGCAGGCAGAGGTACAAAAACGGCAGGCAAGAGAATATCCAAAAACACAAACTAGGTCAGTTGATCGGCAAACAGAGTATCAGAGAAAATCCAAAAGGCAGTAATCAGAAACAGAAGGCAGAGTCCAAAATACGAGAAATCAAAACACGGGAGACAAACGGCTTGGCAGAGATAACATGGGGACCAATCTAATGCTTCACGAACACGAAGCGCAACTGGGAGTCCTTATAAACAAGGGCTGATTGTCCATGGATTGGATGCACCTGCAATCCAATCACTTGTCATATGACACGGCAGGGAATGTGCGCTCACGGGAACTGTAGTCCATAGTAGTTCACGCCATAATGCGGAAGTGCACGCTTCCGCGCTATGCGCAATGAAGAAAATGAATGCACTGTGCACACGGCCGAGTCCACGATGCATGCCATGCTTGCAGCGAGGGGCAGAATCATGACACTTACATCTTATTATGGGGTCTCCGATGTCCTCTACCCACCCAGACAAAGAGGCTGCTTCATTTATATGCTATATAGGCTACTTTATTTATATAGCACATTTAAAAAGAACAGGAGTTGATTGCTTTCCAATCAGTATAGTTAAAAACAATACAAAAAAACATTAAGAACCACGAAAAAAGAAGAAACCATATAAAAACCAAAATGTATTTAAGAATGAAGAAAACTTTTAAGAACCAAGAAAAACATTAGGAAAGGGGCAAAGAATATGTTTTATAAGAATAAAGATAAAATAAATAAATAAAGTAAAATAAAATTAAATAAATAAAGGTATGGGGTATGGACTTAACAATACAGTTAAAAGCCTCAGGCTGAGCTAAAAGCAAGGGAAAAAAGGTGTCTTTAAACGCGATTTAAAACTATCCATAGTGGGACAGGATCTAAGGGAGACTGTTCCAAAGTTTAGGAGCAGCAATGGAAAAGGCACGGTCACCTTTAGGTTTGAGACATGAATGGGGTACTGAGAAAAGTATTTGTGAAGCTGACCTAAGTGACCTAGTGGCAGAGTATGGTAAAAGCAGATCAGATATACACCGCGTTCCAAATTATTATGCAAATGATATTTTTCTCTGATTTTCCTAAATAGTCGATGCAAGTGACAG
>JAQQZU010000015.1:21505085-21520646 GCA_030068025.1 Parauchenoglanis punctatus | reverse complement strand
CAACACCAGCTCCATCGTCAAGAAATCCCAGCAGCGTCTCTACTTCCTGCGAAGGCTGAGGAAAGCCCATCTCCCTCCACCCATCCTTACCACCTTCTACAGAGGGACTATTGAGAGCATTCTGCGAGAGAGGATAGTGAGAACAGCTGAGAAGATCATCGGAGTCTCTCTTCCCTCTAAACATTAAAAACATTAAAACATTAAACCACGTGATTATGGCATATCTTGAACCAAGCAAGGTTTGAATTATTCCTCTGCATTTAACCCATCCAAGCAGTGAACACACACAAGTGAGAAGTGCACACACACCCGGAGAGTGGGCAGGTCTATGCTGCATCGCCCGGGGAGCAGTTGGGGTTAGGGGCCTTGCTCAAGGGCACTTCAGCCGTGGATGCAGAGGGAAGGGAAAGTGCTGTTCATTCACTCGCCCCACACACACATTCTTCCTGCCAGTTCAGGGAATCGAACCAACTTCTCTAACCTTTAGGCCACAACTGCCCAACTGACAATCGCTGACATTCACCACACACGCTGCGTCCGCAAAGCCACCAGCATTGTGGACGACCCCACACACCCCTCACACACACTCTTCACCCTCCTGCCATCTGGCAAGAGGTACTGAAGCATTCGGGCCCTCACTGCCAGACTCTGGAATAGTTTCTTCCCCCAAGCCATCAGACTCCTGAACACTCAGGGACTGGGCTGACACACACACACACACACACACACACGCACACACACACGATTGCAATTTTTGCACATGTTTGTCATGGAATGGAATTATTTACAGGACTGCACAACTCAGTACACCACTGCACCCTATATCACTGGGACTGTGTCCTGGTCAGTGCTGCACCGTCTCTGTCTCACTGTCTTTGTCCTTTACTGCACTGTCTTCTGATGTCTGCACTGTCTGCATTATTTGCACACATACACTTTGTTTTCTAATGTTGTCTTCTTCTGTGCACTTTTGTACTTCTGTGTTGTCTTATATCTAGCGCCTTGGTCCTGGGGGAACATTGTCTCGTTTCATTGTGTACTGTATCATCTGTATTTGGCTGAATGTCAATAAAAGCCACTTGACTTGACTTCCAATTTTGGAAATAATCTACAATTTATCTTTGATAATTTTTAAGTGAATGCAAGTGGAGATTTAAATTGTTGAGCATTTGCTTGCATCTGTTGAAAAGTTCCCTTGTGTTTATTCAGGTTTTTATCTCTGTTTAGCAACACAGGAATATTTTAACTAGTGATTTATTGTTTTTCTTTTTCTTTTCTTTTTACAGGTGTTCCCACAATGTTTGAAAAACAGTCGTACGACAGCCCCCCCATGTACAGCCCTCCATCGAACAGTTATGGACCCCAGGGCGGTTTCCTCCCCCCTCAGAGCGAGTTCGACCCCTACCCCCCTCCTCCTGGCTCCTACTATATAGAAGAGGAAGTGCCGCAGCATTTCTATAAATGGACCTCTCCTCCTGGAATCGTCAAGGTCATGGAAGGTGCCATTGTGGTGTTGTGTCTCGGCATCTTCGCATGCGTGGCGTCCACACTCGTCTGGGATATGCAGTATGGAATGGGCTACGGAGGCACATACGGCCTCGGTTCTGGGTACGGTCTCGGCAGCTACGGATCTAACTACTACGGCTCTAACTACTATGGATCCGGGTACTATGGAGGCTACAACTATGTGAGCCCGTATTCAGCCAAATCTGCCATGATCGCCATGGCTGCCATCAACTTCATCGTGGCATTGGCCATCTTCGTGGCCACCTTCTCCAAAACACGGGTCATCCGGAGCAGGAAGTTCTACCTGATCGTGCTGGTGTCCTCCATCATCCTGGCCGTGCTGCAGGGCATCATCAATATCGTGTACATCGTCGGGGTGAACCCCATGGCTCAGAGCTCCGCCAACGCTTTCTACAACCCCATGCTGATGATGTGTCAGAGCCTGTATGGGAACAGTGTGACGGGAATGGGTGGGGGATTCCCTCTCTACAACCAGTACCTCTATCACTACTGCTACGTCGATCCTCAGGAGGTAAATCACTGAACGCTGTACCCTGTCCCTGACGCTATCACTGCTATCCAGCTCGTCGGATTGTCTGTTAGTAACAAGTTAAAGCGAATAGACATAAAAAACATACTACTAATGACTCAAGACCTTCATCAAATCACAGATCTTGACTGTAAGCAAGCCATGGCTAATATAGTCACAAATATAAACAGAAGAGCAAACTGTATCTATCATCACATCAGTGTTTCTGCAGGGAAAGTTCCTGGTGTTCAGAGCTGTGTTACGCAGCTGAATAAGTGGATTTCCTGAGCACCTTTAAACACAAACCCTGAGCTGTAAACCTGAAAAAATATCAGACATATAGAATACAGACGGAAGTGAGAAATAGTGGGTTGTTTCAGTGCTGCAATGTAAAAGTGAGAAACTATTAAAAAAAAAGAATTTTAGATGAAAGTACATTACTGATATATTACAGTGCTAGTTGTAATGCATTAATCACCGCATTAATCACTGGTTTAATTTAACAATACGGCTTCCACACTCGTTATTCAGCAGCTCAGAGAACAGCACCTGATACAGCACAAGTGAAGAAGTCACGAGATTCTACATCCAGGTGATAAAATCGTCATGTGTGAGATGTAAGAGTTTTTTAATCACACCTTTAATTCACCACGTTGGTTTGTAGAATTAATAAAATACAGTCAGTGTTGGTGTTAATGCGCTCTCCTGTAAAGAAAACACGTCCATGGTGTGAAGGATAATCTGATCTGCTACGCTTACAGAGAGGCTTTCACTTCATTCATCATTTTATACGTAAAATATTCACCCTTATATAATCCATGTCTCTGATTAAGGTGATTATCTCCTAAAAATACCGAACTCTCCCCCCTCTCTCTCTCTCCCTCTCCCCCCCCCTCTCTCCCCCTCCCTCTCTCCCTCTACCTCCCTCCCTCTCTCCCTCTCCCTCTCCCAGGCCTGTTATTGCCCCGATGCTCTCTCGTCATGGTAAACTCTGGTCTAATTTTTGGGGAGCTTTGAGTCCTGAAGGATTTTATTCCCGCTCTGAAGATTACATTGACATCGTGCAGGGAAAAAGAATGTGAGTTCATCAGCTGCTGTGTGTGTGTTAGCGTTAGTCATGCGATGTTAAATTTTACATATATTTTCTGCACTAACCCAAATCTGTCTGTCTGTCTCTCTCAGTGGAGTGTGGAACGTTCCTTATATAACTCAGGTGTATTTGATGCGTGGTGAAGTTCTTCGTACTCGTCTTTCCGACGTGTCTCTCTACCAGGAGGATGGTTTGGACCCAGACATGGTGTTTTGCAGAGCAGTTCGGGACCAGGTGTGTGCCGCTAGTGTGTGCAGGAGCCTGCCTTTGTATCATGCAGATAATGAATTATGTGGCGCAGAGATTTTTTTTAAACGTGTGTGTGTTCTTGTGCAGGGTGTGTTTATGTTTTTGTCCAATAGGGATGAGTTTGGCCGATTGATCTCCACCAACAACTACAACATCAGCAGACTGCATCCAGACATGTGGCAGATATTTGATAATCCCATGGTAAACACACACACACACACACACACAAGTTGGCCATAGACACTTATTCACCCTTTGTTAGAGAACAAATGTCTCCACAATGATGGGAATATATAAGACTGATTTTACTTTATTTTTCTGAGATTGGGGTTCTGGGTCACTCTGTGCGTATGCATGTAGGACTGGAGGGAGAAGTATGTCCATAAGGAGTACTCTCGGATCTTTGAGGATGGCGTGGATGTGGTGGAGCAGCCATGTCCAGATGTTTACTGGTTTCCTGCATTTTCAGACAAAATGTGTGACGATCTCGTCGAGACCATGGAGCACTGCGGCCAGTGGTCTGGAGGCAAACATGAGGTGTGCATGCCTGTGTGTGTGTGTGTGTGTGTCCTCACTATGAATTAACTAATTAACTGACTGTGTGTGTGTTTCAGGATAAGCGGTTATCAGGTGGATATGAAAACGTTCCCACTGTCGATATTCACATGAATCAGATTCATTTTGAGAAAGAGTGGCTCAAATTCCTGAAAGATTACATCGCTCCTGTGACTGAGAAACTTTACCCAGGATATTATGCAAAGGTACATGCACGCACACACAAGTTACCTGAACCTCATTTATCAATCTTTTAGTAAAGTTGTGTGTAAATATTTAAACCAAACTAAACTATAATTTCCACCAGATTTACAACAGTTTCAGAAACACTGATTTTCTTCATACTCGCGTGCGTGTGTTGATCAGTAAAATATAGTGCGTTCCCGACAGCTCATTTGCATATAGCTATGCCCACAAAACTCCATAAAAGCTAAAGTACACAGGCACCTGGGTGCATGAAATGAATGATCAGGGTGTAAAGTGTAGTTTTAGTCCCTGATCGAGTGAACTAGCATGAGGATGTGTTTTTGATCTCCCGTAAGTCGCTCTGTATAAGGGCTTCTGCTAAACGCTTACCTAAATTGACAGGTTTTTGTGTAAATATTCAAAATAAAAGAGAGATTTATGAATAAATCCATTCATATTGAGCTTCTAGAATGAGGAACATTGTGTGTTATTGTAGCTAATCAGTGTGTGAAGAGCCAACTACATTGTTAGCCTGTTAGCTAATTAGCATGCTAGACTGGACCTTTAGTCCAGTACTATAATACTACCGTGCTGTTTCTATGTATATTTTACAGTCTAAAGCTGTGATGAACTTTGTGGTTCGTTATCGTCCTGATGAACAGCCTTCACTCCGCCCACATCACGACTCATCGACTTTCACTATTAACATTGCTCTGAACAGCAAGGGGAAAGACTATGAGGTACACGCACACATACACACTCCCAGTTCCTTACTCTAACCTTAACCATCAGAAGTAAACCCTTAACCCTGACCCAACATTAACCTAAACCTCACTCTAACCTGAACACTAAAACCACATCTTAACCCTCAAAGAAGTGAACCCTTTGAAGAAGTGAGGACCAGACAAAATGTCCCCACTTCCCAATAATATAAATATATGTTTTGGTCCTCAAGCTGTAGCAAGTACATGTACACACACACACAAATACACACACACAGTTCACTCCATAGGTACAGTACTGCAGATAAGATGATTTCTTGTGTGTGTGTTTCAGGGAGGGGGCTGTAGGTTCCTGCGTTATGACTGCAGAATTGAAGCTCCGAGAAAAGGCTGGTCTTTAATGCACCCAGGGCGTTTAACACATTACCACGAGGGTCTGCCTACAACTATGGGTACTCGATACATCATGGTCTCATTTGTAGACCCCTAACTGCTCTGTGTGTGTGTGTGTGTGTGTGTGTGTGTGTGTGTGTGTGTGTGTGTGTGTGTGTGTGTGTGTCTTCACTGTGATTAAACACTATCATGGCAGAAGGGTCTCTTCTGGTATATTGAGGCTGTTTGTGTTTGCCTTGAAAACTCAGTGGCAATAATTTTATAAAACCTTATATTGCGTGCAAAATGAAAAACTTTTTTTATTCCAATGCAACATTTTTACCTCTTGTGGCCTTTTAGTTTTATTTTAAACAAAGCCAAATAAAAGTTTTGAACTGTTGAATAGTTTTGTATAAAACAACAGTTTGCTACCAGCTTTGTACAAAGTGCTTTAAATTATTTGATTATGTACATGATGAATAAAAGCTTAGCAGAGTAAAATGAGTTTTCCGTCTTTATTTTACTAAAGAGAAGCACATCCTTCACTCTATAGCAGCTCGGTTAATATGCTGAGCTGATGTTAACGCCTCAATGTGACCATATCATAACCAGATGTTTTATAGTTTTTCAGCAAATTAACATCTCTTAAGCAGAGTGTCTGCTGAAGTGAGCATCTGGTCCTGTGTTAATGGACCATTGAAGGCATGTTGGGGAAGTGAGTGAGTGTTCAGTCTTACTGTTCCCTCTGGCTTGCTTTTAACACCTCCATGACTTTAATTAAAGGCTCCAGTCTGAGCTTTATGAACAGTTCTTTGCATTTCCTTTGAGTAAGATGCTTACTTGTACACTAATGCTCAGCTTAAACATCTGCCAGATTCTGTAAACATAAATGTAAATACACCACTGTGTGAGGTGTATTCTGAGAGTGAGGAGTGTATAGTGAGTGGGTACAGTGTGTGTAGTGTGTAGCACACATGTGTAGTGTACAGTTAGGGGTTTTATTTGTTTATGGTTGGAGTTCTTTCTGCTCTGTTCTTCTGGACTTTGGAGCCATAAACAGGTGAATAATTAATTCGGTGCTGTGTCAGTCAGCAGAATTAACAGTGTGTGTGTGTGTGTGTGTGTGTGCGCATGTGTCTGATTCCTGAATGTTGGGAAGGATGGTCAGTTGGTATTGATCACAAATCAGCAGGTATGTTAGCATGTTATATCATTTTTGTTGTTGTTATCTGGGAGAAACATCTCCGTGGAGTGAACAGGTTCATGCGCAGGCTGTTCTGAGAGCATTTGCATTGTGGGGGGGTGGAATTGAAGTGTGTGGTGTTGGATGGAAAACTTGAGACTTAGATATGTGTGAAGGACATGCTTGTAGTGTATGAAGTGTGATGTGTTTTGAGTAAGAGAGGTGACTTTGGAGTATGAAGGGCTGGATAGCGTGTGTGTGGTGAATATATAGTGTTTGGGGTGTGTGTATGGAGTGTGTGTGGGCGGTCAATTCCGTTTTATTTATGTAGGACCCAATTCTCCTGTGTGCGTAAGTTAAAAAAAAAAAAAATGCAGCTCCGTGGTTGAGTCGGCACGTATTTTCCCCTAAACTTAGCTCTGTGACTTACACGACCTGAAGGCAGTTACACGCTTGGGTGGAGCAAAGCCAAACTCTGTGTGTTTATGTACACGCCGTTTACACGCATCCTGCCACTGACTTAAGTGCTGTTACAGCTGCTCACTGCCGAGGCCCGTAGCAAATAAAGCGCCACTATGTGGTGAAACAGTACATTGCCTTTTAAGTCGCCGGCAGACCTGCTTTTAACATCATTATACATGAACGAATAAAGTTTAAAAAATCCAAAATTTGTGTGTAATTTGTTTTAAACTACAACATTTCTTGTAACCATGCATATATTACACTGTAAAACAGAAAGAAGAAAAAATAATTCTAATCCAAAACACCTGCTCTGCACCTGCTTGTGCTCCTGAAGCAGGAGAGGAGCCGAAAAGCTGGAGGATCGAGGATGCCTCGAGTATTCCCAGCTCGTCTGGATAAACTGGGGCTCACTGACACGCAGCGCATGCAGAATACTGGACAAACTGCTTTCCAGCCTCACCTGCACAGAAGAGAAAATATAAGCTACATGTATATCATGGCAACATTTTAATAATTTATTTAATTTTCGTGTCATGAGTGGGGTTCTGTACTTACTGGTCCTCATCAAATCGCATTTTTATTAATGAATCTCAACACGTCAAACATTTCGTTATATACATAGACCCAACATACATGTTGTTTGTATATATTCATTTTATTTTATTGGTTTATGTCACAGGTCTACATGGAAACTATTTCTTTCCTTTGAGGTGTTATTACTTTAGTTGAGCACCCCTTTAGCATTTATTTTAAAAATCAGAGTCTGTGTTAGGTTTCAAATGGATTTCAGTAACAGTCACATGGAAAAAGTGAAAGTTCACTTGCCACATTTTTCCGACAACCAAAATACCTGAGCGTGTGACTCAGTCTACTTCTATTTAAAATAAATCACCTTTTCATTCATGAGGCTGCCTTCATTTTCAACTTGCGCACGATGGGCGTGGTTAGCGCGTGTAGGAGAATACACATAATTGAAATTACTTACGTATGAATGGGAGAATTGTGCCCATAGTGATTTCCACAATGAACATTATCACAAAGAAGTTTTATAGAAATCTGGATACAGATTTTGATCCTAAATGAGCAAGCCAAAGGCAGTGGTGTCAAAGAAAAAGAAATCTTTGAGACAATATTTGAGAAGAACCAGCCTAAAAAGGGAACTCCTTGATTGTGCAATTATCTGCACCAAGAAAGTGATGTTTGTTTGTTTGTTTGTCTAATTGTAAGAAGGATTGAGCAAAAACTACCAACCTAATTTCCATGAAACAAGGTAGAATGGTGTAGTGTGTGCCAAGGAAGAACTTATTAAATTTTAGAGTCAATCTGAGTCACAGGGAGGAGTCAAGAATTATATTTTCATTTTTGCTAATGTTGCGAGATACGGCAGTCAGCGCTCAACAGTGCCATGCATCTTAAAATCCAGTAGATGGCAGTAAAGTTCACTAATTACAAAACAGAGAAGGTATGCACTGAACATGGCCCCTCAGTCAGACTGAATGGCAAAACACAGTAAATGGCTGCCTTTAGTAGGAGAAACTGAAAGCCTGTACTGAAATTGTTTGGCGGTCCTGAATGCCTGAGGAGCTCAGGGGGCAGCATGGCTGAGGTACAGCACCAGCAAAGTGTGGACAGTCAGCAGAACACCATGGGTCCAAGTTTGAGGCAAATGTGTCACAGAGTACTGACACAGTAGGGCCTGAAATGCAACACAACAGTAATGCTAACAATGTGAACACTCTAAAGAATATCAAACATTAGCATTAGTAACTGTATGGATGCTGAGTTTAATGCTAGTGTATGTGATAGCATAGGTGATAGTGAAGATACTGTACCAGCAGTCACCGTAGGTGTGAGCAGTAGCGCTAGTAATGACCTGGCCTTAAATTCGGAACAGAGACTGTCATTGATCTCACAAAGCACCCAGGACTCGAGCAAAAGCAAAATGAAGCTGAGAAATTTTCCAATGGTGTACAAAAACTTGTTAAAGATGAAAATAAATAGAAACAACAAGAGTAAAATAGTGGAAAATTGCCAGTAACACTGTAAAACAGCACTGAATCAGTAAACACTGTAAGGTCAGTAAAGCCAGATTGGTGCTACAGGAGAAGAGATCTCCTCAAATGAGACAAGTGTGACAGAAACACCACCAGATGGCATGAACTCCATCACATAGATCAATCGGTTTGTGGAACAGACGAAAGAAGAAAAAAAAAGGTTTCACTGTTGAATTACTTCCCAAGAAAGAAAATCATCAATACTCTCACCTTGGAGAAGATTTAGACATGAAAATGTACATAAATGGTACATAAGATTCTTTTAATCTGCTGGAAACAGACAATATAGGTACAAGCTGACTTTCTATTTGTGTGAACTTGTAAACATATTCTGAATGTGGACTTGAAAATGAAAGTAGACTGAGCTCAGGGTTTTGGGGGGGACTGAATGGTGTAGTTTGTAAATATGCAAAAAGTTGTCAGACTGATTCATTAAAGGCATCTTAAAATCTCTCTCTTTCTCTCTCTTTCTCTCTCGCTCTCTCAGTGACTATATGAATGTGATGGAAGAAATAAAGGTAAGCCACATAATCTAAGATAATCATGATATATCATCAGGAGGAGGGGCGGGGCGGGGCAGGAGGTGATGGGTGTTGGGGGTGGTAGTGGGTGGGGTCTGTATGGTCAGATAAGAGGGTGTGGTTTATCTGTTGTATGTTATAAGGGGCTTTATTATAGAATAGAATGCCAATCTATCTAGGCCAATAGCAGCCAGTGTGTGAGTAATCTATTTTATTTAACAATTTGTATGTACTGATTAAGTTGACAGATTTTTCTGGGCTCATGTAAGTCCTGTCCATAAATACTGTTACGTTAACAACATTTACAATCCCGAGGTGAAAGCCAATGCCATTCTAAAGCAAAACAAACATAACGTCCTTTTTTCAACCATAAGAGTAAACTACTTTTAAATATATGAAACATTTATACCACAGTGAGGATGAATTCTCAAATGTGACGCATCAGAGGGTGTGCATTACGTTTTGTACATCAGCACAGACACTAGCTTGAACATGAAAGATTTTTTAATTTTTGAAAGAGTTTGCATTAATGCACTTATTCTACTACATTATTTCTATAGTAACAGATTCGTACAGCAGACAGTCCACATAATCTAACTCTAATAATAAAAAGATTTTAAAAACTTTAAAAAATGTTTAACAAAGTAAAACATATGATCATTGATTTGACTTTTTTGTTAGGAAAAGAATATTGATGTGAAAGGAAGCAGGAGAGATGGGAGAATGGGCCCAAGGGGAGCGCTACTGCATGCCATAGCACAGATGGCGGAATGGACTGAGCACTTACTGAAACTGAAACAGAACAAACCAACTCTCTTCAAAGAGACTGAAGGCAAAGAGTGAGCAGTAGAAAGTTCAGTAAACAGTAGAAAGCTTTCTTATTTCTCTCACAGGAAGGAACTCAAAAACTCAAGAGAGTGACTGGTTGACAAAGTGAGGCCAACCTGGTGCAGAAGAAAGGCTGAAGTATGGCTCTAATTCTCAGAACCAGCAATACCAGCTTAGTCTTACCCTCACAACATGAACTTAAGACTGAGCGTCAATTGAGTGGCAAAGTTCCCTTAAACAGAGCCAGGGACAGGTGAAACTGATTGAGAGTAATTAGCTAAACAAGTGCCCATGTCTCCCTCTGGTGGCCAAAATCAACCTAGCAAGCAAGCCAGCTCCAGGTATGGTCGTTGCCATCTAACATTTATGGAAGGAGTCTCCAGTGTCAGCATTTTGTAACAGCAAAATTTCTCAACACAGGAAAGCCTTATAGATGGGGAAGTGCATGCTTTCCAGTTTCTCCATAAAAATATAGGCTGTGTTTCTTGAAAGAGACAAAAAGAGAAAAAGAGAGAGAAAAATGAACTAATCTGTCTCTCAGACATTCTGCAATATTAAATCTAACTATAAACTCTTATAAATATAAACCATTAAAATGCACATCGTGTCATTCCTTAATAAATTAAATATTCTAACTGGCATATCTCTGTGGTATAAACAGAATAACACACTCCAGATCCATTTTGGTGTGTATTATTTCATATATAAGTGCATGGTCTGTCATGTGTTATTTCTTACTTATTATATATTTTATTGAATTAATACAAGTTTATAATTATTGTAAACAGCTTCTTAAAAGAAAAGTTCATTTCAGTGACAGGCTTTGTTCACACTGCCATGCTGAAGTGACTCAATCTGATTTTTTGCCTCAATGTGTCACATATCTGATCTTTTCAAATCAGATTTGAGTCTCTTTCATATGTGGTCCTCTGCTATCGGTACCATTTTTCATCAAGTTAGCACAAATCGTTAGAACACCGGCAGCGCAGCAAAACAACAACGGAGGAGATCTACAGCTAAAAAACTGTTTGCCCTCCAGAACAAAACACCATACATACATTAGCTACTCCAATTTTACTCCAATACAAAGCGTCCATTTTGTCAGTTTTAATACCACAAAACATTTCAATGTGTGCATGCGTGATGTTTCAGAGGACGGATGCATTCATGTTACAGTTAGATACAGCTCACTGTAATTATGAATGTGAACCGTCAAGGCCAGTCCGAACTGAGCAGAAAATCAGAATTGAACGATGAGGCTTGTAATGTGAACAAAGCCATAGTCTAGTGAAAATCCCCATGTCTGAAAACAAGCGCAGTGAATGCTTTGTGCATCAGCAGATGACTTAAGGGAGAGGCTGACTTTAGGTTGTGAATAATTCTAAGGCGTGGTTGACATTGGGGCCTGGCTGAGTTTAAGGTATGGCTGACTGTAGATATTAATATTTTCTCTCCCAGTCTGCTCCTCCTCAGTCTCCCCCCACAACTCCATCTTCGAAAGCTCCAGAATCTCCCAGTCAGGCCAGTAAGTGTGTGTGTGTGTGTGTGTGTGTGTGTGTGTGTGTGTCTGTGTGTGTGTGTTAATCACATGGCTCCCCTCCTGTCTTGCAGTGGGTTTGGGAAGTCCTGAGTTACTGAAGGAGTTAAAACAGCCCCACACTCTGAAACCTGTTCACACACACACTGGTCTCACCACGGTGTTCTGTGGCCGTGGACGAACTGTGAGTTTGTCTCACACACACACACACACACACACACACACACATACACACATAAACATATACACCAGAGTATATATTAACTGCTGTCTTGTGTTTTTCTCTATAGAATGCTGCACTAGTCAGCCAATCGCAGACTCTTTCTTCATCCACCTCCACCAATGAGCAGACAGCAAAGGGGCACCATCTGTCCAGTGGCACACGGAATTAAGAGGCTGTCATTGTTCTGTCCCACCCCTGTCTTAAATTTGTAATGGGGCGTGTCTTGTTGAGTATATTTAGTGATGTCTCTGAACACTGCCTTGATAACACAGCTGTAGTGTGTGTGTGTGTGTGTGTGTGTGTGTGTGTGCACGTGCGTGCATGTGTGCACATAGTTTTGTCAGGCTAATGTGCGTTGATGACTCTGTTTTCTGCTTCTATTGTTCAAATAAAATCGCATAAACTACATACAGTGAAAAGGAGTCTATTTTGTGTGTGTGTGTGTGTGTGAGACTGAATTGATACATTGCACTATAGCACAGAGGGCAATGAGATTAGTGGGATAGCCATGTGACATGTGAGGGTGTGTCAAGGGGGAGAAACAGACAGTTAAGGTACACAGAGAGAACAATTCAGTGTAAGAGAGTGTGTGTTTGTATGTGTGTGTACGTGTGTTCGTCTGATGATGAGCTCACTGTTACATCAGTACTTCCTGGTGGCAGCTATATTGACTCTGCTTCTATTCCTCACCTCACTGTGGCTACGTGAGTACGCACACACACACACACACACAGATACATACACACATGCATACACACACAAAAATGCACATACATACAGTACATACACTCACACACAAACACACACACACACACACACACATATGCCATGTTCATACCTCTTTCTGAACATTCATTTCTTTCTCTCTCTCTCTCTCACTCTCTCTCTCTCTGTGTGTGTGTGTGTGTGTGTGTGTGTGTGTGTTTTCTTACACAGCTCAAGGAACAGTACAGTATTGTCAATCATCATGGCTCCCATGTCTTATTGATTCAAACTGGAAGGTAGGGACACACACTCATAGTAATATAAATGTATTTGTTAGTGTATGTTGTTGTATGTTATTTTTATAATAGCTTGGCAAACCTCGCCTCCCTTCATATCCCCACCCCCCACCCCTATCTCACCCACAGGTACCTCCAGTAGGGGTTACAAGAAGTGATGTAAGGACCCACACTGATAACATCATTATTAGGAACGATGTCATTAACCCCAAACATGTCATCATACCTGACTGTCCTGCACAGCATTTTCAGGTGTCCCGCCTCCTGTTTTATTTAGACTCCGCCCTCAGCCCCTCCTCTGATGTACTCTTGGAACCTTACCTTCTCAGCTGGGAGGAGCTAATTAAGTAAGAGCTAGTTAGTGTTATTTAATCCATCCTTATTTGCCTAATTACATTGTGCACAGAGATGTGACGAGATTAATTTAGAAAATCTTTAGTGAAACACACACATTGCATTTTTTTGTTGTTGCAGGTTTATGGAGGCCCTCGGTCCTCTGGTTGGTTTTTTCACCTACAAAGTTCAGGAGAAAATCACTCTAATCCGCCAACTGGCTGAGGAGGATTCTGGGAAACACAGACTACTGACTCCGCCCCCCACCAACTCCCCACTTCTATCCCACAATCCCAACAGCCACAACTACCATTCTGTGCACTCCATGTTGGATACAGAGCTTCGGTTGGGTGTGGTCAGCTTTGACAGACAGACACCATCAGGCAGTCGTACTTTGCTCCGCCTCCATCGATCGTTGCTGTGGCTACAACTGTTGCTGATGAAGCTGTGGCTAGAGCCTGGGCATGTGAGGAGAAGTTTGGGTGAGGTGTGTGAAGAAGCATACAGTGAGGCGTTAGCACCGTATCACCCATGGCTGCTGCAGAGGGTGGCACGAGTCGCCTTTAAGGCCATGCCTGAGCACACTGTACTGCTCAGCATGGTGTGTGTGAACACACATGAGGAGGCAGAACCAATCATTCACACCATTGTCAAGGCTATCAGTGAGGTGCGCCGCAGAACGCACAATGAACTGGAGAAGAGAAACATGCTTGACTTACCTTAAAGGAACACATGTCCAAAGTTGAAAAGTGGATGATGCTAAACTGATTATTTTCTGATTTTCAATTATTGATAAAAAAAATTTTTTTTCTGAGTAATCATTATACAAATTATTTTTATTGTGTTGCATTGGTTTTGGTAGTGTATTGGTTTATTTTCTATATTTCTTCCATGTGATGCCCCAGTATCGCAATGCGTGGTGTGTACCTTTCAACAATGGAACAAAGAACCAAGAAACATGTGAAAGCATTAACCAAAGATAACTAAGAACCCCTTTACTCATAATACCCATGATAATATCTCTGACCATACAAAGTAGTTGAATGCTATTTGGTTGCTGTCACAATACAGACTGCCATGATACGTAAATACAGGGTGCATGTAGCAGCAGATAAACAGTGATTGTATTACAGTTATTATTATTATGCTATGATCTGTTTGAAGTATCTAAGCGTTGCTGCTACTGTCTGCACTTCTGTCTACATCTTGATCTCAGTAACTAATGGCATGAATATGTCAGATTTTGTTCACTCAAATATCTATCTGCGTTCATTGGGCAAAGATTTTTGACTTTCTAAGATTTTCCCAAAATTCACATTGTGGATCAAAGACCAAGACTAAGACAGGAGTGCAGATTTTATGTTCCTATTATGCCCCAAATATAAGATTTGAGGCTCCCATTTCCACTATATTCCACTCAGTAAAATATGCAGGTTGTCACAGAGTGGGAAGCCAGGTATATTACACTTTCATCCAAAAATAATTAATATTCTGAATTTGCATTATTTTGGGAATTCTTGTAATTGAAGCTGGAAAACTTTTGTATCATTTTATTCATATGGATTTGTAACAGGGATTCCAAAAACCTGTGCTCCTGTCTTAGAGTTTTTAACAATTGCTAAGACACTAAGTCTTGAACAGTCAGTTGCATAACCATTTGCTTTAATTCAGTCCTTAAAATTAGGACATTATTCCCAGAATTACAAACTGTCATTACTGTGATTTTCTGTCATTGTCATTACTGTCATTGTTGTTTTCTTATTGAGCATCACTTTGTCAGTATCATTTTGAATAACAGTGCATTTGACAAAATAAAAATTTGAAACTTGGTCTTGTACTTAGTGTACATGTACACTTTCATTATTATATGCTAAGTGCTATCAATCAAAACCTTGATAAGTATGAAATATGTATTTCCTGGCAGTCTCATTTTTTTGGAGTAGTGTGCTCCAAAAAACACACCTAAACACAACACACCTAAACACACCTTGTGTTTAGGTGTGTGATGTGTTTGGATGTGTGTTGTGCTTGGGTGCTGTGTTTAGGTGTGTGATGTGTTTGGGTGTTGTGTTTAGGTGTGTGTTGTGTTTGAGTGTTGTGTTTAGGTGTGTGATGTGTTTGAGTGTTGTGTTCAGGTGTGTGATGTGTTTGAGTGTTGTGTTTAGGTGTGTGATGTGTTTGAGTGTTGTGTTTAGGTGTGTGATGTGTTT
>JAQQZU010000015.1:21481239-21497427 GCA_030068025.1 Parauchenoglanis punctatus | reverse complement strand
TCTTTTACTTTGGCACATGGTGAAACAGAAAGGCCATCTAGAGTTACTATGTAGTTGGAAAACTTACTTCTAGCTACTTGTGGTCCTTGTGGTTTAAAAACTAGTAAAACTGTGATAAAACTAGAAATCTGTGGAGAAACTGGAAAATTATGGTCCATATTTTTATATGGAGGCCAAAAGATATAACAGCATTCCTTAATGTCCAGTTATATACAGTAACTTATGTTCCTTGAATTTAAGCCTTGAGACTTAACTTAATCCATTAATCTTAAGCCTTAATCCATGGACTTTTCAGATAAGCAAAAAGTGTGTGTGTGTGTGTGTGTGTGTGTGTGTAGTATGCAGACTCGGACAGTGGTGATGACTCTGACAAGCGTTCATGTGAAGAGAGCTGGAAACTCATCTCATCTCTCAGAGAGAAACTACCAGCTAATAAGGTGTGTATCTGTCTGTCTATCTCTCTGTTTATCTGTCTTTCTGTCAGTCTATCTGTCTGTCTGTTTACTGTATCTATCTGTCTCTCTGTCTATTTGGGTATTAATTTTTTTTATCTATTTGTCTGTGTGTAGGTGCAGTCTATAGTTAAGCGTTGTGGCTTACCCAGCAGTGGGAAGCGACGTGAGCCTCAGCGTGTGTATCAGATTCCGCAGCGGCGACGTGTGGGTGTGTTTGACCCTGAGCGTGTGTCCCTGTCTGACTTGCAACTGCAGGCAGTGAAGGAAGTTTGCTATGAAGTGGCTCTTGCAGAATTCCAAAACACACGCCGTGAAATAAATGCCATGGCCATCATGAAGATGAACGAACTGTTGCGCATACATGGAATGAGCGGCACTGAAGGGGGTGGAGCTTGGCACCAGGTGGCCCAGGAAGTGTGGGACACAGTGGGTGGAGCCACAGAAGAAAAGGACCGAGTTATTGGTGGAGGGGGTAGAGTTGGTGACGAAGGGGACAGGGACAGAAGTGGCATGTTTGAGCTGAAGACTCACCTGGACAAGTTAACAGACATTTTACAGGAAGTAAAGCAGCAAAATAGCATGAAGGACGAAGAGATACGAGCACTCAGAGACAGAATGATGAAGATGGAGAGGGTCTTACCTGTACAACAGGTAACACACATACACTGTCCACTTGCATGCATAATCACACACACACATTTACACACAACATGCACACACCACTATGCATTAATATGCCAATACCTGTGTGTGTGTGTGTGTGTTGTATGTGTTTCAGGAAGTGGTAGAAAACCAGGGAATTGGAAAAATAAAGGACAAGGAGGCAAATGAGGTGTGTGACCATGATAATGAGAGGTGTGCCTCTCCTGGTCTGCTCTCTAATGAAGACCGAGTTTTGCGTCTGATGGAAGAAGACCCCGCCTTCCGTAGGGGGCGGCTCCGCTGGCTTAAACAGGAACAGACACGACTTCAAAATCTGCAGCAACTGCAAATTACAAAACGTCTGCGACAGACAGGGGGTGGGACTGGAGGCAAGGCTGGGGAAGGAGGTGTGGTTCACTTGCCAGGAACAGGGCGGTTCATTCCTCCACATGAGTGTAAATTGAAGTTTCCCTTTAAGAGCAGCCCACAGCACAGGCACTCCTGGAGCCCTGCCCACCTTATAACCCCACCCACTGAGGAAGAGAGGAGGGAGGGGCCAAAACATCCTTCCACTCCAAGCAATATCACTCCACCTCTGAACCACGTGGTTTCAGCAGCAAATCCCAGTCCTGCCCATGAGGTAACGTTGTTTATCCTCCCTTCTGTGCTCCAGGTGCCAGTTGCCATGGGAACCCAGTACATGCACACACCCTTCAGCAACAGCAACAGTCACTTCCCGCAGCAGCAGCAGTGGCACTACAGGAGGAACTCTGTGGACAGTTCAGCCAGTCACCATGGACACAGTTACCATGGTGACAGCAGCAACCAGTACCGTCATTGTCATCGACGATCTCCAAGCCCTGTGGCAAGAGGGGATCCTGGAGATTACTATGGCAACCATCATCATCAGTACAAACAAACCCAGCAGTGTGTCTCCCCATTTCTGATGTACCAGGCTCCACCCACTGCACACACACTGCCAAGAAACACACATGCTGAACATGCCCTGTGGGGCTGGGGCCGCCCCCAAAGATACACCACACAAAGATACACCACACCTCCTCACCTGAGGCGCCAGCTTAGTGCACCTGAGCTGGACAGCAAGAAAACACCTGTCTGAGTGTGTGTGTCTGAGAGTGTGTGAGTGTGTGTGTCTCTTTCTCCCTCTTGCTCTCTCACACACACATGCATACATGCTAAAGCAAAATTAATGAGTGGGGAAAAAAATAAAAAAGAAGAGGAAAAGGAATAAACATGTAAGTAAAAGAGCAAAAGAAAGAAAACAACTGAAAAATCAAGTGATGGAAAAAGTGAACTAAAAGAATAACGGAAATGGAAGAAAAATTAAGCGAAAAAGGAAGAAAGAAAGAAAGAAATAAACTCAGACCTTCTAGTGGGATCTGCTCTTTTTCTGGTTACTTTCTTTTAGTGTGTTTCACAGGTTTGTTAAAAAAGTTGAATAAAAATAAATAAAAATATAAACGTTGTGTCTTGTGCATGTCAGAGACCGAACAACTCTCTACACTGGTATTCGATACCGTACACACTATTTAGTGCACTTCCCACAGAACCGGTGTACAATTTTCAAATTTTGTGTCTTTGCAGGACATTTTCACAAAAATTATGGTTTCTCTAGATCTGTTTTAACGTAACTGTTTGCAAGAATGTGGTGTTTATCTGTTGTCTCATGGGAAACTGGATAGTCTATAAAAATATCTAAAAAATACACACAGAGAAAAGCAGGACGGTCCAATCACTTACACTGAAGCAGCTATTCACAGTCACTCTCTTTATTCTCTCTCTCTTGAAGTTAATAAGACAAAAAACACCTGCAGCTTGTCATTTTACTGAGAAACTGCAGTGCAGTGTAAACTCCTCTGTCCTGAAGATGTGGGAAAACGTACAGTTTGAGCTTTACCTCTGACTGTTACAGTTATAATCAGTTCATGATCAGTGGAGCGTGCGCTGTACACATCCCTGTGAATGATCTGTTACTATAGAAACCATAACCCATTAGAACGAGAGCAATAATATGAAGCTGCACTGCTGTCAGAGCTGCTGTTAGAGAGAATTAATCAACACCTTCTGACCAACCAGAATCAAGAACTCAGCAGTAGCATGGGGAAAATATATTTATACCACACCGCAAATGATAAGCATGTGTGTTCTGACACGCTAATCTTACTGCATACAAAAGTTTATTATAACACACACACAGTTCGTGGTTTCTATCAAAGGAAATGTGGTGTGTCATGATAAAGTATTGTAAAGTGCTGTTAAAAAGTGAAGTGTGTGAAGTGAGGATCAGTGTGTTTGTCGTCTCAGCAGGAGAAACAGAGAAACACAACTTTAAGGTAAGATCTTTACAGAGCTGCTCCAGGATAATAATAATAATAATAATAATAATAATAATAATAATAAATACATGAAATATTTACAATTCTTGTAATATATGCATCACAATTACTTGTAAGAAGTGTTGTTGCACAGTGATGAGTGTGTGTGTGAGCCTTTTTAGGTTTCATTATTATTGTTGCTGCTATTATTATTATTATTATTATTTTCTTGTTAAAATTGTGAATATTTACATTATTTGATACATTGTTTTCTTGTTTTTACATCAGAATGCTCTTCCTCATCCTCATCCTTCTCGTTTCTCAACACTCCATGGTAACAACCATGACTAGTTGCTACAGCACCAGGAACAAAGACCACCTCACCCTTGTGGAATGTGGGAGTCAGGGTCTCACCGCGGTGCCAGATGGGATAGATCCTGGAACAGAGGCACTTAACCTCTCTCAGAATGCATTTGTGTCTCTCTCCTGGGCCACCTATACCACCTTCACACGCCTGCAGGAGTTGGACCTGAGCCAAAACCTGATTAGCTCCATTGACACTTCAGGTAAGTTGCCAAGAAGGTGGGTGTGGCTTTGTTTCCTTTCTGAAGTAAGCCATGTATCTCAACAGTCCTTAAAAGTACATGTGAACATCAATTACATCTCTGTGTTTCCTCAACTCCTGCTTTCTACTGAGATTTTTAAAGAGGAAAAATGTAAGGTCATCAAAACTCCAACCAATCAGATACATTCCTGGGACTTACATTTGCTATGCCATTGTTTATTCCAGACCAGACTAACACACATAGAAATTGCGTAAATATTATAACTCATAATTCCTTCGGGTCTCTCTCAGGTCCTGAGCTGGAAAACTTACGGGTGTTGCGGCTGTCTGATAACAAGCTGACTGGTTTGGGCGGAGCTACATTTAAGTCCACCCCTTCTCTCATGGAGATCTATTTGGATGGAAACAACATCAGTTCCCTTGACAATACAACCTTCAGTGACCTTCCACTCCTAGAGCTCATTAACCTTTCACGTAACAAGCTGCACATCCTGCCACCCCACCTGCTGGAGCACATTTCCTCCAGCAGCCTGAAGAACTTTAACCTGGAAGAGAATTGTGTCCAGCACCTTCCTGATGAATTTTTTGCTTCAAAACCTGAACTACCATACGTCTTCCTTTCCAATAATTCATGGGTTTGTACCTGCCAGGTGAGTTACCTGAAGCGCTTCCTGGATGATCAGAGTCATAACATTTACATTAATACAGGACCCTCCAGCATTGAGAATGACCCTGAGAGTGTGGTGTGTTCTGCTCCACCCATGCTGAAGGGACAAGCTATAATAAACCTGGAGGAGGAGGAGTACTGCCATTCAGATAACGATTCACAACACTCCTTCACTCACAGTACTCAAATAAAGAGTGAACCAACCACAGCAGTGACTGCAACCACCATCCAACCAAAGGCCATAACAATGGTTATCCCAAGAACTTCACCAACAACTGTTCAACCAACTATGCCAAAGACTGCTGAGTCCACTACTCCTATTCCAACTGCACTAACCACCAAAAACCCAACAACTACTACACCAGCAACTACACCAAAGTCTGTGTCCAGTACTACTCCTATTCCAACTGCACTAACCACCAAAAACCCAACAACTACTACACCAGCAACCACTAAACCATCTACACTGATAAGCACTATATCAAGGTCTACTACACCAAATACTACACCAACAATCTTTCAACCAACTACACCAACAACTACACCAAAGTCTGTGTCCAGTACTACTCCTATTCCAACTGCACTAACAACCGATACCCCAACAACTATTAAGTCAGTTACCATGGTAACAGGGTCAGCAGGAGGGATTCTCTCAGCGCGCAGTGGTAGCCAGCGCTTAGTGCCATGGTGCTGGTGGTTATTTATCACTGTTTTTCTGCTCTGTATTTTTTCTGCCATTTCCTCCTGCATGTTCTTCCTCTGGCTAACCATCACGTACATCACCCTTTACCAACCAATCAAACGGCGAGTCCACAGCAGCCAAGGAGTGACTCTGAGGGCGTACCAGGTCACAGCAGATGCGTCACTGACAGTGGACAGAACTGAGGAAGAGACAGTGCTGTTTTTACCCCCGGAGATGATACGAGAAACTCAGCCAGTGTTCCGTTCTGTGCTGTTCATCTCAAAAGATGAGGACTGTGAATTGGATGAGAGGAGAAAGGGAACAAGGAATGAGAACAAAGAACACAAAAGAGTAACTGATGGAGTGAATAAAATAGACCTGCTGCCGGCAGTGACTCTGCATAGAGAGCAAGAGACAGAAACCAAAGACAGGGAGGACGTGTTCAGGAAAACGTTATACAGGGTGATAAGCCGAGAGGAAGAGATAGAAGGATGGAAGGAGGTGGAAGAGAACTGCTGGGGAATGATGGAGAGAGACAAAGGGAGAAGAGAGGAAGGAGTGGGGAGAGGAAAGACACGGTACAGCCTGATCCTCAGGGAGGAGAGAGAGAGTATGATGGAGGGCAGGAAAGGAGACACGGAGTGGCTAGTGGGTGAGTGGGAGCTAAGAGGAGGAGGACAGGGAAGCTGAGGATCACTAATTAGGATGAAAGAAGAGAGTAGCCTTTCTGACTCCGCCCACATGGACACGCCTCAGCCAGTGGAAGAGACATCAGTCTGAGTTTTTATTGTAATGAAGTCCTCTAACTGATTCAACAATGTGTATTGCAATTTTTAAAATAACAACAAATTATATTGTTTATATGTTTTCTAATTCTGTTGCTTTGGAGAGAATTACACATTTTTGCATTCTGCTTGTCAAGTGGGTTTTTTTAGTACAAGTAGTCACTTTTGCTTCTTTCCTGTAGTGAAATTTTATAATGAGTGTCTACGTTTAATTCTGTAACTTAGAAAAAAATGATTGAACAATAAAAACCAAAACTTTTTCCTAATTCTTGAATTCTTGTCAGCTGTTGTTTGAATTTTACTTTTTGTGAAGATATCTTATATTAGCTTCCTTTTATCATGTAGAATTGCATGAGACATTGAATGTTCTACACCGTGATAAACAACCTGATTCTATCTTCGGCTTGATCCCTGTTCGGGGTCGCCACAGCAGGTCATCTGTCGTCCGCTTCATCGATCTGGCTGGGGTTTTTCCGCTGAGTGCCCTTCCTGATGCAACCCTCCCAATTCATCGGCACCGGGACCGGCACCATGAACTGTGCTCCCTAGGGGCTGGGACCATTCACAGGAAACCCACGCATGCACGGGGACAACATGCAAATTCCACATTCCCTGGGTGATCCGGGGATCGAACCCAGGACCGTCGTGCTGTGAGGCGACAGTGCTAACCACTACACCAACATGATTCTATAACTCTATATTCTGAGGGCTATATTTACACAACACTGACATTACTGAGCCCATAATCTGCCTACATAAGTGAATGAAATTACACACGCTCATTTGACTCAAATAGCGGATAAACAAAGTAAAATCATTTTTCCTGCCCTCAACATGTGGACAAACTTGGAGTGAGGGAAGACTTTAATATAGTTTTACCTGCATTGCTAATGAATAAATGAAATAACAAGCAGGAAACAGACAACAGCAATATCAACATGCAAAAGGAGTTATAAATCTATCACATCCACACACTTGGCAAATTAAGCATTTCTACCCTAGGCATGATAAAATTGATGTTAAGAGTTAACTGCTTAATAATGGTAATAACAGCAATAATGAATAACGTTTTTGGGATTTGGGGAGGGAAACAATTTTTTGCAGGGGAGTTCCAAAGTCGGGATCCCGAGAAACATCGTATCTGTTCATTCCGGTCAGTGTACTTCCGGGTCAGTTCGGCGCCATGGAGACCACATTATTGGAGCGCGCACACCCGTGGGAAAGGTTCCTGGAGTTTTATTTTGAAATTGGGCTCAAATATAAAGACATTAAATCGGTGTTTTGCAGTAGGCACGGTTTTCTCATAAGTGAAAGACATCTAAAGAGAAACTAAACGCAAGACGCCACACTCGCCGCTTCAATTCATTAGCAGCCAAGTGCAGTACTCTGGGCAGCTTCACGGTGCCGGTGCTGTGCACTAAAATACCCCCTTCATTCAAAAATATTAATAAAAACTCATTGATGGGATCACACTGACATGTAGGCTACCAAACAAACCGAGGCTTCGTTCATCATCGGTCACGTGGTTTTCTCAGCGCTGCTGAAAACACAAGCATTACTACCGTGTTTGATGAAAACGTTGTTACTATCACATTTGTAACACTTCAGAAGAAATTGTTAGTCTTAACTTAAGGTTTGATTGTAAAAGATCCTAATAAATGAGTGATGAGGGCTTTTGTCGCTTTTTAGAGTGCCGAACTGACCCAGAAGTACATATCCAATAACGAAAGCATGCAATGTTTCTCGGGATCCCGAGAAACTCCCCTGCAAAAAAAACTTTCCCTCCCAAAATTTTTTTCCCCCCCATGTCACTTCGGGGGCTCCGTACACATCAAATATCAAAGTGAAGAAAAGTCTGATCTCTGTGACTAGATGGGTTGGTTTGAGTGTATCAGAAACTGCTATTCTCCTGGGACTTTCACACAAATCAGTCTCTAGAGATTACGCAGAATGGTGCGAAAAAACGAAAATCACTGTGTGAGTGACCATTCTGTGGGGGAAACACTTTGATGAGAGACTAATATCAGAGTTGATGAGAGAGACCAGAAAAGAATTACCAGACTGGTCTGAGCTGACAGGAAGTCTGTCAGCATCTCAGCACACACAAGACATCAAATCTTGAGGCCATCGGGCTAGAACAGAAGAAAAGCACATTAGGTTCCACCAATGTCATCCAAGAACAGGAATCATGGACACAGAGACTCGCCCAGAACTGGACAGTTAAGCATTAGAAAAAAATTCACCTTGTCTTTTTCCAGTCTTCAAATATCATCATATATTTCAATTTGATTGCTGCAGTTATTACGTGGTTCTATGCTTTGTGTATATCTGTGTAGTGTCCTTAGAAAGACGTGTGTAAATATAAATGCTGTTATTATTTTTATTAGTGGATCTTGTTTAAGATTTACTCGGGGATTAAGTCCTGCTCTTCTGTAAGAGTTATTCAAATTTACAAATTTCATAACTAACCTTTACTCTCAGTACACAAGAACGTTTCCACCATGCACATGCGCAGTAGCGAGAGTCACGCGTTTGGGTCCTCAACAAGACAATAGGTGTCCATTTATCTGCCTATTACAAAAATCCGAGAGATTAAAAGTATTTTGGACAAGATAATAAAAAGTTACTGTTTACACGGTTCGAACAATATACTTTATATTCTAGTTTTACCTTTTAAAATCGTTTTTGCATATATTACAGTAAAGGACGGTGCTTTTTACAGGCACCAATGAATGGTAGACATTAATGAAGGACCTTGATGCAGAAGGACGGAAGTTTTGACTAACCTGAGAAATTATATCGAAATCTAAATACACGGTAAATATGTGGTTCAGTAACTTGATGCACGCGATCCTTTAAATATACAACCATATTAGTTTTTATTGCTATTGTGTAAGTTCATGGCGTTACACTGCATTTATTTATTTTTGTGGAGGGAAGGTGAGGTTATCTATCTATCCATCCATAGCTTTTAATAAACAAAGACATTTGCAAAGGCTGAAACCCACATTATTAATTTATATAAGTGTAGGAAGGGAGCTTAATAGGATAAACAGTGAAATGAGTGTGTACAAAAATCACTGGTCTGGATGTCCTTATTCAGTGACACTGTGTGTGTGTGTGTGTGTGTGTGTGTGTGTGTGTGTGTGTGTGTGTGTGTGTGTGTGTGTTTCTGCAGATGACTGTTTATAATCTGTACATATTTGACCGTAATGGAACCTGCCTACACTACAGCGAGTGGAACCGCAAAAAACAGGCAGGGATCTCTAAAGAGGAGGTCAGAACACAGACACAAACACAAATTCACATAAATATACACAGATTCGGTAGCATTTGATTCTCGTCCTGTGTGTGTGTGTGTGTGTGTGTGTGTGTGTGTGTGTTTAGGAGTTTAAGCTGATGTATGGAATGCTGTTCTCCATCCGCTCCTTCGTTAGTAAGATGTCGCCACTCGACATGTATCCTTTAACAATTTGTGTGTGTGTGTGTGTGTGTGTTTGTTTGTTTGTGTTTCCTTAACCTCAATGTGTGTATCAGGAAGGATGGGTTTGTGTCATTTCAGACAAGTCGTTATAAACTTCATTATTATGAAACTGCAACAGGAATTAAAGTGGTGATGAACACGGATCTGGGAGTTCCTAACTGCAGAGATGTCCTTCATCAGATCTACAGCACAGTGAGTGAGTGTGTGTGTGTGTGTGTGTGTGGTAGCATGAGCTAGAAAACAATTTAATGATATAAATATTAACCATCGGTGTGGCCAGTGTAAAAGTGAACCCTATACAACTGAATACAAAGTGTGTGTGTGTTTGTAGGTCTATGTGGAGTGCATAGTGAAGAACCCGCTGTGTGAGCTGGGAGGAACCCTACAAAGTGAACTGTTCTCCAGCAGACTCGACTCGTTCATAAGAGCGCTGCCTTTCTTCAGCGTCCGTGCTGCATAATCACTGTGTGTGTGTGTGTGTGAGAGAGAGAGAGAGAATACTGTTATACTAAAAGATAAATATATTGGCTGTAAATATCACTGCTGTTATGTTATTGTTTTACCAATTTTAGAGACAGCTATTGCATGATTTAAATATTCATGATTAATTAGCATATCTCATGAATAATTGTTAAATTGACCATTAATTTTGTAGGAAACTAATGATTGATCAGAAGATAAAATAATGAAATGCATAGGGATTGTGTGTGTGTTTGAAAATGAATCACTTGTGTTGTGGTAGAAGGTACACACACTGCAGCATGCTAAACTGAGGCCATACACTCCCATTACCAGTTAGCAACACTAGCCTCACAGGTCCAGGGCTAAACTTATGTACATCAGTCTGTTCTTATGTGTGAAGGTGACAGGTTACAGCAGGTGTGCATTCTCATTGGATAATTAATATCAATAAAGTCCCGTTGAGGAAACACCGAGACGTCCTTCTCTACAGACACACACCCACAATTAACACCAGCTCTGCACTGCTCTCTGCTGGGCAACATGCACTCCTACATCTCTGCTCTCACTGCTACACACCAATCACGCGTAACATTAAATCCACCTGCCTAATATTGTGTAGGTCCCACTTGTGCTGCTAAAACAGCTCTGACTCATCAAGGCATGGGCTCCACAAGGCTTCTGAAAGTGTGCTGTGGTCTCTGGCGCCAAAACATTAGCAGCAGATCCTTTAAGTTCCCAGCAGAACATTGTCCAGAGCATCACGCTACCTCTGCCAGCTTGCTTTCTTCCCACAGTGCATCCTGGTGCCATCTTTTCCCCAGGTAAGTGACACAAACACACCCAGCTGTCCTCACAATGTAAAAGAAAACATGATTCACCAGACAAGGCCACCTTCTTCCATTGCTCCATGGTCCAGTTCATGACCCGCACATCTAGACTTCACAATTTGGCCCTTGTCAAAGTCACTCAGATTCTTATGCTTGCCCATTTTTCCTGCTTCCAACACACCAACTTCAAGAACTGACTGTACACCTGCTACCTAATACATCAATCCCCTTTACAGGTGTCACTGTAATGAGATCATCAGTGTTATTCACTTCACCTCTCAGTGGGTTTAATGTTAAGGATGTGAGCAGCAGGTTTTGTGGGGTGTTCCCAAGAGTTGCTCTGAGACTTCTGCGTTTCACAGTAATAGCACCTACAGTTGACCAGGGCAGATTTAGCAAGGCAGAACTTTCAAAAACAGATTGTGGTAAAGAGACTGTCCTGTGACATAGGCTGCTTCTGAATATTGATTATGTGCTAAAGTTAGTTAAGTTCCTACCATCTGACCATTACTGTAGTACATACTATGAGTATGTGAGCAAGTAGTAAGGATGCAATTTGTAAGTACTCTGCTGCAATCTTACTCGTCCTCTGACCTGGATATTCATAGATGACGTATATCCACATATGCTTGCATACTATGAATATGGTAGATTATCCGGGCACTGTTCACCTACTACAAAATGCCTACTGAGTATTCGAAATCCCTATGGGTTATGGCATACTGCTTTTTGTGTATTATATAGTATGGAAGTATGTGTATTCAGATGCAGCCAGTGTCATGTTTAGTCACTTCAGTATGACCCATTCTACTGCCAGTGTTATAAAGAGTGCATGGCTGAAACACCTGAAATCAATCATCAAGAGGGATGCACATACTTTTGGCTTGTCAACTTGTTTGTGTGTTTTTGTCAAAACAATCAATCAGGTTTTTGGGTTTAAAATAAATGTTATTACAGTAACAATGTATCACCACACAACACTGGTACACACATTACGTTTTCCCTAAATGTCATTATATCAATGTAGAAGTGCTGATATCTGGAGTCAAAGGTCATCAAACTAAACAATAAAATGCCACCTGACCAACAGAGGGAGCTCATTCCTCTCTCTCTGTTACACTCACGCACACACTCACACTTTCACTTCTTCTGCTGAACAATTTCCTTGCACATATCATCACACTTCTGCATGCTTACCCTCTGTGAGAGTGTCTTCACTTCCTGTTCTCTACATTAACTGTGTCAGACCCTTTACATTTACTTACAGTGTACATACTCACTCACACACACTATAATTCTGTGATTAAATAAGGACAAAATAATCAACATATATACTGTGTGTGTGTGTGTGTGTGTGTGTGTGTGTGTGTGTGTGTGTGTGTGCTCCTCAAGACCTTCACAGTGTGCATGTTTGTGCCTGTGTGTGTGTGTGTGTGTGTGTGTGTGTGTGTTTGCATGTGTCTATGATAACCAGTATTTTCCTGTCTCTGAATTTTGCCTAATATGGTCACATTCAGTGACAGTGAGTAAGGTGTATTTTGCAGTGTGGGTTGCAGTGTGTAAGGTGTGTGTGAACAGGAAGTTCAGTGAATGAGAGGAGATGGTGGATGAGTGGATGGAGAGATGTGTAAAATAGAGAAGAAAGATGAGAGGTGTAAGATGGAGGCTTCTCAGAGACCGTTTCACCACTTCCTGTTCCACTCAGGAAGTCATACAGTCACTGGGGAACAACACACTCGGGTCACACATATAGCTGTCTGTGTGTGTGTGTATGGGTGTTAGTCAAGTTAATGCTTGAGCTTTATAAAGACACAGACAGTCTCATTTTGTCAGTTTCAGTGTTCACATGCATCTGTGTCTCCACTGTTTAATGTCTCCACATCTCAGTGTCCCCATGTTTCAGTGCCTCCACATTTCCCTGTTTCCACATGTCCATGTGTCCCGTTGTCGTTGTGTCTCAGGGTATCCATGTGTCCATGTATCTGTGTCTCCATTTTACTATTTTTCCATGGCTCCGTACTTAAGGTCCAGAACTGTGATACTTTGCCAAAAATGTGTTTATACAAAGCTTAATTACACGATCCAGCAGAGTTCCAGCAACTCCATGATCTCAGCATCTTCTCAGGACAACATGATTCCAAATGGAGGTCCATGTCCATGTATATTGAGCAACACCACAAACACCCACAGCTGGGTGTGTTATAGGTGGGGTGGTTTGTAGATTTAACCCTTTCTCACATCCCTCCAGGATCAGGCTCTGGTCAGGAGAACATCCAGGTGTTTTTGTCCACCTTCTGTGTCAGAGTGGGGACATGTTCTCCTGACACTGTAAAAGTCCAGAAGTGCATTTAGAGAGATCATCTCTAAACAAAACTCTCGTGCACTTTCACCTTTGCAGTAACAGGGAGAGGAAGCTGCTGTTTCCCTTCTGAAAGCTGTGATGAACACAGAACTGCCACTACAGAAGACACATCAAAACTGGAACATCTATGAGGAACAGATTTGTTCTCTGTAAATGTGGAACTGAGACAGGAGAGAGATGGGGACAGGCACATAGATTAGGACAGGGACAGGATGGGGACAGGAAAGAATACGGGGACAAGTATGAGCACATGGACGGGGATGAGTACGGGGATGGGGACAGGCAGAGTGGGAGCTTGAATCTTCCTAGGGTAACCTAACCCTACCTTCTGATCAGTAACCCAGAGTCATTAACAGGACAGGGATGGAAACAGGAGTTCAATCGTGTGTGTCTGTGCGTGTGTGTGTCTCCTGCAGGCATAAATTCTCTCCTCATTACTCAGCAACAAGTGCTCACATGTCGCACAGGAATTTCACCACTCACACACACACACACACACACATACACATTGAAGTGAGCTGTGATAAAAACAGTTGCTTGACAGGAAAATAAATTATGAAATCTGAACATTTCTGTCTATTTCTGTCTGTATGTCTGTCTCCCTCTCTATCAATCCCAGCAATGCCAAGCTATAGCTGATGGACCCTTGAGCAAGGCCCTTAATCCTCAACTGCTCAGTTGTATAAATGAAATCTATGTAAGTCGCTCTTGATAAGGGGACTGACAAATTACATCAATGTAAAATGTAAATGTAATGTAAATGTCTCTCACTGAAAATTAGCCATTTGGTTAAATCTGACCCACTGACATCATAAATACTGACTATTAATGTGCCTTGTCCCAGTCTGCCTGTCTATCTCTGTCTGTCTCTCTCCCTTTCTGTCGCTCTCTCTGTCTGTCTCTCTCCCTTTCTGTCTCTCTCTCTGTCTGTCTCTCTCTTTCTGTCTCACTCGCTGTCTCTCTCGGTATCTCTCACTGTCTTTCTGTCTCACTCTCTTTCTGTCTCTCTCTTTCTGTATCTCTCTCTGCCTGCCTGTCTGATAGCTGAAATATTTGGATGGCTTGTTTTAACTTGTTAACACTGACAGAGAAGCTGAGATAAAGAACACTGTGTGCATGTGTGTGCGTGTGTGTGTGCGTGTGTGTGTGTGTGTGATGCTGGTAAAAACTTTTCTAGCACATGTTATTCCTAAAAGTGCTAACCTAGCCTAAAAACACAAACTTCCTCTTCCTGTTCTTGTTCTCACATGGCAGCAGCTGATTGGTCCATCTATTTGCACTGCACAGCACACTGTGATTGGTCAGACTGAAACTGGCCTACTGTTCTCCACTTCCTGTCCACTGTCCAATCAGGTTCACTGATCTGAACAGACAGATTCACATCAAACTGTCAGTGAATGTCTTATTGTCAAAGCATTTCACACTCACACTGCATGTGTATTTGTATGTGTGTGCGTGTGTGTGCATGTGTGTGCGTGTGTGTGTGTGTGTGTGAAACGCCCAACTTCAGCTTCATTTCCTGTCTGCTTACACACTTTACATCGGCAAACAGGACATTGTGGTTAAGGCTTGAAGAATACTTTCTCTAGCTGTCTCTTTCTATCGATCTCTTTGTCTGTCTCTCTCTCTGTCTGTCTGTCTGTCTCTCTCTGTCTGTCTCCCTCTTTGTCTGTCTCTCTTTCTCTCTCTCTCTTAGTTTGTCTGTCTCGCTCTCTCTCTCTCTGTGTGTGTATGTCTCTCTCTCTTTGTCTCTCTCTCTGTATGTCTCCCTCTTTGTCTGTCTGTCTGTCTCTTGCTCTCTGTGTGTCTCTCAGTATAGTTCTTATAAATGATCAGTGTTATAATTCACATTATTGTACTTTGTACATGTGATGAGAGGGTGATGGTGGGGGTGATAGGGGGTGATGAGAGGGTGATGGTGGGGTGATGAGAGGGTGATGGTGGGGGTGATGAGAGGGTGATGGTGGGGGTGATGAGCGGCTGATGAGAGGGTGATGGTGCGGGTGATGAGCGGCTGATGAGAGGGTGATGGTGGGGTGATGAGCGGCTGATGAGCGGCTGATGAGAGGGTGATGGTGGGGGTGATGAGCGGCTGATGAGAGGGTGATGGGGGACACAGCATGAGCGGTGTCTCATTTGATCCTCAGTGCACTGGTTGTTGTTTTTTTCTTTGGACTTGGTCTGCATGTAGAAACTATTCTTCTGCATTCCTGTCACAGCTTGTCTACTACATCTTAGGTTGTAGTACAAGTGAGGTTACTTCGAGAGAAGTGCAGTGTATGTTGAGTATATTTTCAATAAATTCACTGTAATTGTTGTACATTGTAGCTGTAGTGATTTAGAGGCTAACCCACTCCATTTCACATTCCATCAGAGTAGTACACAAACCATCTAAATCAAAATGTATTTTCAGGGTTACTTTTGTCCTGGTTTACTCAGAAGTGATGAGTATATAGTATACTGTAGTGAACCCTAACCCTAATCTGCATTTCTCTCAGATACAGTGCACTTTAAAAATATTAAAGTCTTTTCATAAGCTTTGGATGAATATGGCAAAATAAAAATCAGAAATTATTAACTAAAGTTTATGTGAGATATATTTCACGCTTCTTTCTTTCTGCATGAAAAGTTTATTTTTAGTGACTCAATCGCTAATCCAAGAATCTCAGTGTAGCATTAACTCTGTCTGTCTGTCTGTGTGCCTCTCATTATTAGCACTGTAACTTTACATTACATCATTACATACAGAAGTGTGCCTCTGATCCTGCAGTAATCCTTGAAAACACACCCTCATTGTGTCTAACTTGAAACCATGAAACTTTTAAACATGGCACACACACACTCTCTTATGCCATTAATCTCTGAGCCAGTGTGTCATCTCAGTGGGGGAGGGGGAGGGAAGTACAGTGGAGTGGGAGGGG
>JAQQZU010000015.1:21331094-21335466 GCA_030068025.1 Parauchenoglanis punctatus | reverse complement strand
GAACTGGAGCCTCCTCGACATCCCAACATCAGCGCCTGACCTCACTAACGCTCCTGTAGCTGCATGAACACAAATCCGACAGCTCCGACAGCTAGTGGGAGCCGAACAGCAGCGTGGAGCGCGTTATAACTGCACAGGGGGATAAATCTGGACTGGGATGTTCAACAAGGACATATGGGAGAGATGGTCAGGGATGCACAAACTTTGGGTCATAGTGCAAATATGCATATCCTTTAATCTTTCTCTCTGATAGAATCTCAGTGTGTGTGTGTGTGTGACTGTAACGTGAAGGTGTGTATTGGTGTGTGTGATGGTGAGTGCTTCCTGTCTCGTCAGACAGTACTTCCTGTGTGTGAGGCTGGATGCAAAGTAAATAGTAATTAAATGAGATTATGGTGTGTGGGTGTGTAGCTGAAACCGATGTGTGTTTACAGTGGCCACTCAGCAAGATCTGCTCTCCCCCATTTATTCTTTCATCCCTCCATCCTTCTCCTCCACACATCTGGGATGGATTTGTACAGAGACATAGAGGACCAGCCAGAGAGAGAGAGAGAGACAGAGAGAGAGAGAGAATGAGAGAGAGAGAGAGAGAGAGAGAGACAGATTTTTTATTTTTAAGACACCTTTATTGTCAAGATGCTTGATGTGTCACACTAGTAATGTACTGACATGACATTTAGCACGTTAAATATGGATTAATAAATAAAGGATAAAAAAAATAAAAATGGATCTCTCTTCCAGGAGCCAGAACAGTGATGTGGCCAGTTCTAGTCTTTTCCATTTAAAAAGAGTCCATGCTTTAAAAAGTGCTTGGTAGTAAGTTGGCAAGTCATGCAAGTGTATAAATCTACAATCCATTGAGAACAGAGGTGTATCTAAACACAATCCTTGTAATTTTTCTTAAAATTGTTCTCATAACTGGTATCCACAAAACATCATCATACCCTGTGAGGTACCTCTGAATGAACGGTAACCTGAATGTTGCTGTTCTGCTCTCCAGATGCACTAAACCCTGCCCTCCCTCTTCTTTCGGTAAGTACAGTACACATTGTGGAATCCAGTGCAATTTATCCCAGAAAAAATTAACCATGATGGCTTGGATTTTTGGTAAGAGCCCAGGTGGGGGTTCCATGCATTTTAGTCTGTGCCATAGTGAGGATGCTATAAGATTGGTTATAATTAAGGCCCGTCCTCTGTATGACATATCAGGTAGCAGCCACCTCCACTTGGATAGCCTCCCCTCCACCCTTTCTACCACTCCTTCCCAGTTCTTTTTTTCCATCTCCTCATTTCCTAAGTACACACCCAGGTATTTCAACCCTCCTCTCTTCCATTTTAACCCTCCTGGTAGGTGAGGGAGACCTGCAGGCCATTTCCACACTGAGAGAGCCTCACTCTTTTCCCAGTTAATTTTTGCGGATGAGATTTGCTCAAAATATTTGATAATGTTTTCTAACCTTTTTATGTCTTCTTGACTTTTGACAAATACAATAACATCATCAGCGTAAGCAGATACAAGGAAACATTTGTTAAAACCAGGTAAAATGAGACTATTAACGGCAGAGCGAATATTGTGCAGCATTGGTTCAATAGATAAGGCATAGAGCATACCAGACAGTGAGCATCCTTGTCTTATCCCTCTGGTCACTTTAAAAGGTTTCCATAAAACACCATTGATTTTTAGTACACTCTCAATGTCTTCGTACAGCACCTTCATCTCATCAATAAAACCAGGGCTGAGGCCGAACCTCTGTAAGAGATTCCAGAGGTATTGGTGCTCAACCCAGTCAAATTCCTTTTCCTGATCAAAGGAAACCAGACCAGCATTAATGCCCAAAGAACTAGAGACTTCCAAAAGGTCTCGAATTAGTGACACGTTGTCAACAATGGACCTGCCAGGCACACAGTAGGTCTGAGTTGGGTGGATAACCTGATCCATCACCTCCTTCAGCCTGTTAGCCAGGACTTTTGAAAGTAATTTATAGCTCATACATAGCAGTGAGACTGGTGTCCAGTTTTTTATGTCTTGGAAGTCACCTTTCTTTGGTAGTAGGGCTATTACTGCCCTCTTGCAGCTCTGAGGCAGGGATAAGTCCTTAAAACTTTCGTTGAAGACTTGTGCAATGTCTCCACTCAAATCAATCCAGAAGGCTTTGTAGAATTTCAGTGGAAGACCGTCAATGCCTGGGGCCCTCCCTCCCTGCATGCTCTGCAGCGCTGAGTAAACTTCCTCTGGGGCCAGAGGAGCTCCCAGTTTCTTGTTGCGCTCTTCAGAGACTCTGGGCAGATCACTGCAGAAGGAGTTGAATGCATCCTCGTCCTCGGTGTGCTCACTGTGGTACAGATGAGGGTAAAAGTCCAATTCTCTCTGTCAGATTTCACTGTCCTTAGTCAGTAGCTGTCTTGTAGTGGATCTCAGCGCATGGATGAATCTGCTTTGTCCATTCTTCTTCTCCAGGCTAAAGAAGTATTTTGATTTTGAGTCCATCAGGGCAGCATTCTGGAACCGTAACAGCACCAGCGCCCCTTGTGCCTTTAAGCCCAGCAGGTCTGCCAGTGCGACTTTTTTGACTTTGAGTTCTTCAATGTGAACTCGATTTCCTGTGGACTCTGCAGAACTCTGTAGATCCACAATTTCCATCTCCAGATCAAATCTCATAGATTTGGTGATGTCATGAGAGACATTGAGAGTGTACTGTTGACAGAATCGTTTGATCTCTACTTTCCCACAGTCCCACCACTGATTCACAGATTTAAAATAAATTTTTCTGGTTCTAAAAACTTTCCAAAAATATATAAAAGTTTCAGTAAAATGTGCATCCAACAACAGTGCAGTGTTAAAATATCCAATATGCAGATTTGTGTTTTACATTTGTGATAAAAGCGCTACAGGACACCATTTAATGGTCAGAAAACCCAACAGGTAAAATCTTGCACATCTTAAAATACTGGCATGGTGTTTAAAAGAGTGAAGTCTGTCAAGCCTGGCCTTCGAAAGGACATTCTCTCTGCAGTGGACCCGCTGTGTGTTTGGTGTATTTCTCTCCAAATGTCAGTTAGTCCATTAGCCTCCACTAGCTGCCCCATGACATGTTTGGAAGCAGCGTGAGGTTCGACATAGTTTCTGTCCAACTGGTCGTTCTCTGTGCAGTTAAAATCCCCTCCTAAAAATCAAAACTCTTTAGGCTCATACTGACTTAGAAATTCACAGACTTTATTTAAAAACTGAACTCAGTCAGGTCCTGTGTTTGGGCTGTAAACATTTATAAAAACAAGGGTAAAAAGCTCATACTTTGCTCTGACCACCATCAGTCTGCCTTTCTCTTCCTCCTCCACCACGTATGACTTTGGCAGAAAGTTTTTAGAGAAAAGCAGTTCCACTCCTCCTCTAGCTCTGCTTAAGTGGCTTAAGACGACTTCTCCTTCCCATTCCTTCTTCCATGTTTCTTCAATGTTACATCTGTTCTCTTTGATCTTATTAGTTCAAATAAACCAGCTCGCTTTCTCACGTCTCTGGCTCCATTTTTGTTGAGTGTAGAAACTCTGAACTCACTCATAGTCTCCATTGTGAGGAAAAGACACTGGATGAGCACCCGACCTGGTGTCTTACACACTGTCTGACTTTTCATTATTGGATAGTTCTTGTTTGAGCTTTAGAACGCTTCTAGCTTCTCCTGCAGTGAGTTAGCAGCTAGTTGGGATTCAGTCTGAGTTTGGCTGGTGCCGCACTCCTCCTCCTCCTCCTCGTCTCCCATGCCGCACTCCTCCTCCTCCTCCTCCTCCTCGTCTCCCGTGCCGCACTCCTCCTCCTCCTCCTCGTCTCCCGTGCCGCACTCCTCCTCCTCCTCCTGCTGCTCCTCCTCGTCTCCCGTGCTGCACTCCTCCTCCTCCTCCTCGTCTCCCGTGCCGCACTCCTCCTCCTCCTCCTGCTGCTCCTCCTCGTCTCCCGTGCTGCACTCCTACTCCTGCTGCTCCTCTCTCCCCAACCTGCTCACTGCACCTTTCTTAGCTTTAGAGTCACTATCATTGTTCTTCTGCTTCCTTTTAAGAGCTGGGACTTTTAAAACAGTTTCCTCTTCCACCATCATGTCTTCATCACTGTTCCTCACCATTTCCTCTGCTGTCTTGTCTGTAACACTGCACTTTAATTCTGTTCCTTTTTCACTTATGGTCATTTTCTCATTGCTTTCCCCAGTTTCCTTCTGGCTCTGTTGTGTATCTGTCACTTTGTCCACTTCCGTCTGGCTCTGTGTCTTTTCCCACCTCCTCCCTCTGTGTTGTATCAGTTGAGGAGAGTTTTTCAGGACAGGCCCTGATGGGATGTCCTTCCCCTCCACATCCAAAACACTTTAAGGTTCCCGAGGTTACATAC
>JAQQZU010000015.1:21323594-21326094 GCA_030068025.1 Parauchenoglanis punctatus | reverse complement strand
TATACTATAGAGTGAAAAAGTGCTGAGCGTGTTACAAGGAACTTGTGTATGAGCATCATGAGGGTTTTATCTTTAAGTCACTCATATCTTGTATATTAGCTGAAGCTAATAACTGTTCCATGATGAGAACTTGAGCCTAAACTGTTTTTAGCAAAGTGCAGTCCTTAAGCAAAAAGCTATCCAATAAAGAAGATCCCCAGCCATATTTAGGGCGTCTGTGTGGTAACATCCAGCTAGACTTCTCTAAAAGTTATATTCTTACAGCTCAATAAACCTACACTTAAGGTTTAGTTTGGAGCATTTCAGAGATAGAATATTGCACAAAACTATAATTTAAAAATAGCTCTACAGCAGAGTATAGTCTGTACTCTTCTGCAGTAAGGAAGTTTACGATTTTATCTCATTTTCCACCAAATTCCAAGAATGAGGTGTAAACACATGGGTGCAGGGTTTTAATGGCATCCTTATCTGATCAGGATAAACATCTAACACACCTCTCTGAGTCTGAGGATGGAGAAACTCCTCATCAGGAGCAGAGCTAACACACAAAGCTTCTGCCTGGAAAAATCACATACATTTCACACGTGATCACACGTGGAAAAAAAGCGCATAAGAAGCTGCATTTCAATCTGTTAAGCCCAGAAACTGCACGTGCGAATTCAAGTAAACACATGTGGCATCATGTGAACGGTGTGTGATTACTTAAAATAAATAACTGAATGATGTGAGAAAATTAAATTTTCTTCTCACTCTTTTTTTCTCTCTCTCTCTCTCTCTCTCTGTGGAGCCTTCGTTCCTCACTGTATACTGAAAAGAAGAATTAGGATCAATTACACACACACACACACACACACACACACACACACACACACACACACACACACACACACACACACACTGTGTAACTGGATCGTTGATCCCAAATAGTTTTCTTTTTATAGTTTTCCATTTGTGTAGCGCCATCTAATGTCAGTGTGAGGAAGAGCATCCTGAAAAATAAAGCGGGGATATCGATTAAAAAAAAAAATCGAGTAACGTGATCTTTTTGTCCTTTAGCGTTTCCGTATGGCGACTGCGGAACGCGTGGGGATTGCGCATGCGCGGTGACACACTCAGTACATGGCGTTGTTAGCTGACTAGCATGCTGTTTTTTGTTGACTACATTCTAAAACATGTCTTCCAAGCTGAATGATTTCCTGTTTTAGACTCAGCGGATAAAAATCTGAAATATTATTCTACATTTAATGACGGAGGTTTAGCAGAAACAGAGCTGCGCACGCGGACAGAATGAATCAGTTTGAGAAGTGAGTTAGCCTTTAGCTACCTATTGCTATTAAACAACTGATTTATTTACACTGTTTCAACTATTATTATTATTATCATTATTATTATTATTATTATTATTCCACATGTATTTATTTATACAGTTTGAAAGAGGAAGACGCAGAGGAGCAGAGGAATGTGACCGACTCGGAATCTGTGAATAATAACAATAATAACCGGAGGAAGGTGAACGTTTGAATTTTTTTTTCACATCACGCACTTTTTATAAAATCAACAATTATGAATTTTTGTTATTGAAATGTTCACTAAGAGCAGAAATCATCCTGATGGGTGGTCAGGTGACTGTTGAAGTGTATACACAAACACACACACACACACACACACACACACACAGTATCTCTCCCTGTCTGTCTCTCTGTGTTTCTCTCTCATGATTAAGGACTCAAACATTCTCACACTGTCCCTGGTCCCTCCTTGTGTGTGTGTGTGTGTGTGTGTGTGTGTGTGTGTGTGTGTGTGTGTGTGTGTGTGTCTAGACAGTAACCCCAGCTCCAGGTGAACATCCTCTGCAGTATAACTACACATTCTGGTACTCCCGCCGGACCCCCAGCAGACCCGCGAACACACAGAGCTACGAACAGAACATCCGACAGATCGGCACTGTGGCCTCGGTCAGTGTGTGTGTGTGTGGGTGTGTGTGTGTGTGTGGGTGGCGTGAAGAACAGACAAAAGCAGCATTTTAAACATATTTTAGTTAAGGAGTGAATTTATTTCTTTAGTGGTCATTTTGTAACTGTGTGGGATTGTGTGTGTGTGTGGGATTGTGTGTGTGTGTGGGATTGTGTGTGTGTGTGGGATTGTGTGTGTGCCCGTACAGGTGGAACAGTTCTGGAAGTTCTACAGTCACCTGGTTCGTCCTGGAGATCTGACGGGTCACAGTGACTTCCACTTGTTCAAGGAGGGAATTAAACCCATGTGGGAGGTGTGTGTGTGTGTGTGTGTGTGTGTGTCCAGTGTGAGGTTTGAGACATTTGGCTCAGTGCCTCTCCCAGCAGCAGCACAGAAACCTGAGGTACCACAGTAAGATTTCTGTAGTGACAGAGGTGTGTGTGTGTGTGTGTGTGTGTGTGTGTGTGTGTGTGCGTGCGTGCGTGCGCGTGCGTGTTAGGATGAAGCCAATAAGAACGGAGGGAAGTGGATTATCCGGCTGCGTAAG
>JAQQZU010000015.1:21181511-21194755 GCA_030068025.1 Parauchenoglanis punctatus | reverse complement strand
GTGTGAGTGTGTGTGAGTGTGTGTGAGTGTGTGTGAGTGTGTGTGAGTGTGTGTGAGTGTGTGTGAGTGTGTGAGAGTGTGTGTGAGTGTGTGTGTGTGTGTTACATACTTGTGCTTCTACACTTGTGAGGCTTGGCATTCACATCTGTTTACATTTAAAGATGTTAAATTTGTGTAAATTTGCTAAGAACATGACAATTGTTTAGAAATATTATTTGTAAAAAACATTTTTTAATCAAAGTGACTTAATTTTTGTTCACAACTATTTTTTATTTTTTACACAGCTGTTTTACCAACAATTACAGCTTTATATTTGTTATACATTAAATCCTATAGCTACATATAAAGCCACAATTACAGCTATATTTATCAAGTTAGAGTTTGTATTAATAGTGAACTTGTGTATATCATAATTTTACATTTATAGCTACAGTTGTAGCTGCGATATGTGTTTGAATTATGAGTCCAAATTTATACCTACAATTATAACTATAATTTAAATTTATATGTCCATTTATGTGTTTTTCATTCTAAGTTTAAAATTATAGCTACAATTATAGTTATATGTGTATGTATTGTAAGATTTAATTTTGTAGCCACATTTTAGATGTAAGTGAGATGTATGTAAGTCTTAGATGTCCAAATAGCTAACTACATTTGAAATAAGCTAAACTCATGCACACATATGCCATATAAATTAAATTTTATAAGCATGTTTTAGTTATATGTATTATAATTGTACATGTAGCTATGCGTGTATGTCTTATAATTTCAAGTTTGCAATATCGAGGTAAAATTATTCGCTACATTTAGTTTTATATTTTAAACTTCATGAGATATTTAGTTACAGTAACAAGCAGGACCTCACAAGTATATTTGTACAAGTGTGTGTGTGTGTGTGTGTGTGTGTGTGTCTGTGTATGTGTATCATGTACACTTATAGATCAGTGCTTCGAGGTTTCAATGCAACATTCCGTCCACGATGTTGTTTTGTAATTTTTTTAAAACTATTTTTCTACTGCTTTTCTATGTGTGCACATGAACCTGGTGAAAGTGTGAAATATAAGTTTCTGTATTTTGATGATGTATTATTTCACATGTACGGCACTGTTTAGAGATAAACACCAGTAATGTTTATGTAAACGATGTTTAAAATTCTATTTCCAAAATAAAACCCCATTCAACATGAAGCATTTTTAGGTCTTATTGGCCCTTTTTTAACATTTTCATTGTGTAAATTTATAGTTGCTGACTATACCATCTTTTATCATCACATTTTGCATTAAGGATGTCCCTGAAATTGTATATTAAAGCAGCATAAAGTTTGTGCACCAACAAAAACTAAATCTCTTCTTAATGTTGAGCAGTAAGTGTTTGTGTGATTTCTGATCAATCCACCAGGGGGCAGCAGTGCACCAGATTCTCACCATGTCTTTATTAGAGAAACAGAGCGTGTTGTTGGTATCAGAGGTGCAGCCAGAAAGAGACTGGTGTCTGGATCTCTACCATGAAGCAGCTGTTATTCAGGAGCGCAGGCAGTCCTGATGCTCATGAATCATCTGCAGTCTCATTAGATGCAGCTTATATTTGCATAAACCAGATTACACAGTGACGCTCCAAACAGATATTTAAACAGAAATTTAGGTCAAAACTAAACATTAAAACTGTTGTGTAAAAAGTGAGAAAGGTTTAACGGCAGTTAAAGGTTCTGTTACAGCCACAGAATCCTTCAGCGTAAAAAAATCTGATTTGTTAAACAGTAATGATCACATTTTATTTCTAAACCTGTCCAATGCAGATGATCCAAACACAGTCAATATGTAGATTACCAACAGTCTGGATTACATCAACAGCAGGTTCTCAAGTTGAAATTGTCTGCAAAATGTTCAAAAATCAATAATGAAAAATATTGTATTGCATTTTTTATTAAACACAGCGTGAAGTACAGTGTCACTGAGGTGGTACCCTGAGAGTTTGTACCTTCAATATGTACACTATTTATTTATTCCCTCTTCACTGTTAAAATAATGTCCGCTATTCATATTAAAGTCAAGGAATGGTGATGACATTAACATCACCAAGTCATGATCCAGGAGGTTCAGGACCCTGGGGACAGGATTCTCATCTCTGACTCTCTCTCTCTCTCCGTGTGTGTGTGTGTGTGTGTGTGTGTGTGTGTGTGTGATACAACTGTGACCTCCAGTGACCTAAATGTCAGATGTACTCACTACTGAAAGAGACAGACAGAGCGAGAGGAAGTGACAACAGGAGAGAGTGATGATGAGTAGCGAAATGAAGGAGAGTGAGCTCTCGAGGCAATGATGGCGAGCAAGAAGATGAAGATGATGATGAAGGTGATGTGTTGTAACACCGTGTCTCTGAATGTGTGAGCTCTTCAGCAGCTTTAGCCACGCGCCCTAATGAGAAAGGGAACTAATCTAGTGCACTGTGTAGTACACTAGTGTGTGTGTGCGGTTTAGGACGCACACCTCTGCTGTGCCATGAAGCGGGAGCGCGCGCCTGTCTCGCGCCTTCACCGGGAGTGTGTGTGATCTTTGCGCTCTCTGTAATAGACGAAACTGAGTTTGTTTGTGTGTGTATTTCATGTGAATAATGTCCGCCGCCGGTAACGCGTCGCTTTTCTCCTCCGCTAACTTCACCAACCGGTTCGCGCAGCCGCCGTGGCGCGTGGCTCTGTGGGCGCTGGCGTACAGCTGCGTGGTGACGGTCGCTGTGTTCGGGAACTTGGTGGTCATCTGGATCATCGTGGCGCACAAGCGCATGCGGACCGTCACCAACTACTTCCTGCTGAACCTGGCGGTGTCGGACGCGTCCGTGGCGGCGCTCAACACTCCGGTCAACTTCGTGTACGGGGCGCACGGGGACTGGTACTTCGGGGACGCGTACTGCAAGTTCCACAACTTCTTCCCGGTGGCCGCCGTGTTCGCCAGCATCTACTCCATGACCGCCATCGCCGTGGACAGGTGCGTTGCACGCGCCCGCGCCCGCGCCCGCACACACACACACACACACACACACAAATGCAGTGATTAAGTTGAACTTCGCTAATTGAGTGCCTTTATCATGCACAGGAACCCCTAAAGGATCTATGTAGAGCCACACAACAGAGCGTTTCTTTTTACAAAGAGGGTTTGAACTAGAACCTGTTTATAAAGTCAAGAACCCTTCTTCCTGCACTGTGAGGAACCCATAGATCTGTAACTGACTCCAACCTCAGGACCTTAAATACCAGCGAGTTAGGTTTTCGAATGAAATCCACAGTCCCAACCTGAGCTGGGACCGAGTTGTGCCCTGTCCATCCCTGAGTCCGCCACAGGCGATCAACGGAAAACAGCCGGTCTCCCAAGGCACCAGCGGCATTGTTAGGGTTGTTCTTTTAGAAAAGAACTCCATACAGTCTCTATGGGGTAGACTCAGACTGACTGTCTATACCCTCCTGAAGTTAGGAGTAGGGGAAAAGATTAGGTTTAAGGTTTGGGCTGGGAGTTAAAAGTCAAGCCTTTCGTATTAAATTGGGCCTGGGACTGAGGTTTATGGTAGGGGAAGGTAGGTTATGATTAGGGGTTGGGAAAGGGGTGAGGTTAGGTTTAGGGAAGGGTTGGGATTAGGTTAGGGTAAGGTTTGGTGATAGGGTAAAAAGGTTATGGTTAGGGGTTATGATAGGGTTAGGGTTAGGGGGAAGGCTGGGATCAGGTTCGGTTTCTCCCTCCTCTTGGGTCGCCATTGCTGAAGGTGGCCAAAATTTATATTAAACGTTGAGTGCCCCTGGGAATCTGGAATTCAATTTGAAGATCCATTTAGCCTCCAGTCCCTCATGTTGCCTATGAGTCCAAAGGGACTGCCCTGTAGGCCCATAACTCTCATTTTCTCCCGTGTTGGAGAAAATGTTGTACTATGTGCGTATTGGTCTCTTTTTTCATTTTTACATTGTATCCGTGTTGGGTCATGCAAGTTGCTATCGAGTTCCTGGTTTCTCCAACATAATGAACCTGACATTCCACAGAGTAAATTAAATGAATGCAATTTTTGTATTTAGAGAATAAATTGGGAGGGATCTGAAAAATGTCCTTTGTAATTTTATTGGACACCCATTTTTGTATTGGTACTCTGGGCAAACCCCAGTTCTGGTGTGATTAGACCATGATTTTAATTTGCTGTGAACTAGAAAATCCCCCAAATTTGGATTCCTACGGAAAGCCGCAATTTGTATTTACTTAATACTCTAGAACTTTGAATTATGTTATAAAAATTATGTTTAATTTTTGCATTGATTTCTTTGCTGGTTTTGGAAAAGGTGGTGACAAATGGAATAATTTCCTTGTCATCTGTCTGTTTGTTTTTGCGAAAAGTTTTGAGTACGTTTCTGAGGAAACAACGGGAATAACCCCTGACTCTAAGGGCCGTAAACAATATTCTTGTGGCTTCCCAAAGGTCCTGTTCTCTAGAACATATCCTCTGAAATCTGAATAATTGTGAATTAACTGTATGCTTAGGGTGAAAACTCATTCTGTGTAATAAAGCATGGGGGTCAGTTTTTTGAAGAAAACTTCCATGTATAATATTCCTGTATCATTGAAATTTGGACCCTTAAATGTGATTGTATGCAAAAAAAATTAACCCATTCACGGCTCAGTTCGTATTTAATTTTTATGGAACAGTGGTGGTTATTGAGATTTTGGGCAAATGTCTTAAAGTTCTCCTCCGTATCATCTCAGACTTCCTATATGCCATCCAGAAACGGCGTTAATGGCGTTGGTGGACAAAGCCACTTCCTCTCATGTCGCCATATAATTGTTGGCATAGGAGGGTATGAACTTTTTACCCATCGCTGTTCCTTTAATTTGTAGGTATTATTCTGAATTAAATTCAAAATCATTACATGTTAGATTGATTTACAATAATTGTAAAATCAAGTTATCTGGTCTTTTGCGGTCTGGATATCGATTGAACCATTCACGCACCGCTTCAAGTCCTGATTTCGTTTCAATGTTTGTGTATAGGCTATTGATGTCCATCATGAATAAAAATGCTTCTTTTGGGATCAGGGTTTCTCTAATTTTTTCTATGAAATCATAGGTATCTGTGCTTAACGGATACAGGGTGCAAAAAATATTCAATGTATTCAGCTATGCGATATGTCTCGCTCCCACAGTCCTATGCCTATGGGGCGTCCGGGAGGAATTTCAAAAGGTATGCTCCAAGCTTTGGGATCTTTATAAATTTTGGGGAGAAGGTAAATCCTTCCGGGTCTTGGGTTGTCCTGTCCCAAAAGATATCAGTTTGTTTTTATTTATTTATTTGGGCTCATAAAGGCGATTTACTATTTTCTTAATTATGGGTATGGTCTCTAGGCAAATGGGTGTGTCCAGCTTCCTATAATGTACCTTATTGGCCAGTTGTCTTTCTGCTTCCCAGATATACTGGTTCCTATCTTGGATCACAGATGGAGTTTCCCTTATCAGCTGGATTAGGGTTAGGGTTAGCCTAACCCTAACCCTAGGTTTATGTAAATATACACATTTATCCAAAGTGACATGTGTCCTGCGTGTGTGTGTCTGTGTGTGTGTTTAAGATAAGTGTTCCTAACTCCTACCAACCTATAGCTGGAATTCATCACCTCAAAGCACACACACACACACACACACAAGCATGCACACACTTGGAAACAATGGAAAGTAAGGTCACACAACAATCCTCTGCAATCAGTCACTTGAGGTGTGTGTGTGTGCCTGTGTGTGTGTGTGCGTGTGTGTGTATGTGTGTGTGTGTGCACGCATTTTTTCCCTCAGGAGTTGTCTCACTTCTATTTTGATGATACCCAGAGAGCATTACTGTCTTATGTCTTAACATATCTGTGTTTGTGTGTGTGTCTGTGTGTTGAACATGCGTATATATACATATACATAGTGATTCAGTGTGTAAATATTATTATGATGATTATTATCATAAGTGTGTTATCATGTAGTGAGTACAGACACATGTATACTTATACTTCTCTCTTTGTGAGGACTCTCACTGATATAATGCACTCCCAGCTCCTTACTTTAACCTTAACCATCAGAACTAAACCCCTGACCCCGACCCTAACACTAACCTCAACCTTACTCTAACCTGAACACTAAAGCCATGTCTTAACCCTCAAACAGCCCAGTGAAGAAGTGAGGACCAGCCAAAATGTCCCCACTTCCCAATAATGTCCTCACTCTGTTGGTTAAATACACATGTACACACACACACACAGAGGGATGTTTTTCATAGGTTGAGCTACATTGTAAATGCATGAAAGATGATTTAATAATAATAATTTAGCTCCCATATTTGCTGTGAGAATTGTCTGACCCAGTGTATGTGTCTCGTGTGTAATAGTGGATTGTGAGTGAGATGTTAGATGAGTGATGAATAATAGCAGTGCACTGCAGTGAGACTGCGGGTCCTCGGAGAGCGAGAGCGAGGCGTCTCGGTAATAAATGAGGATAAAATACACAAATCTTTATTAAGGAATGTGTTTATGAGCGAGTCGCACTTCTGAGAGGAGTTATTGTAGTGAGGAGCAGAGAGGTTTGGGAACAGATGCAGGATGATGTGTCTCTGTACTGAATATGAATGAGTTCTGTTAATATGAACGTTACACTATGGCACTATGGATGATGATGATGTCACAGTGAGGTGCTCTCTAACACTGCATGCTAAAAGTCAGCACTGCCTGTGCTACATGCACTCTTTACCCTCAACCTTAATGTTTTCAATCGTGAGTGATGTCGCTTCCTGTCTGTTCAGGTACATGGCGATCATCCACCCGCTGAAGCCGCGTTTCTCAGCCACGTTAACCCGAGTGGTGATCATGTGTGTGTGGGGAGCGGCGGTGGTGCTGGCCTTCCCACTGTGCTTCTACTCAAAGACCAGAGCCATTCCCAAGAGGACACTGTGTTATGTGGCCTGGCCTCGCAACAGCAGTGATGCACTAATGTATTACACGCGCACGCACACACGTGCTACAGTCATTCACTTATTTACACTCTTATTAACACACTTATCCAATAAGATTCATTCTCTGGGTTTCATTTTCCAGTGTTTTTGTCCTATATTAATTATTGTGTATAAACATTTTAATTTAACATTAAATATGTAGTTATGTATAGTTCTGTCTGAATAACTTCTTGAGAGTTTCATGATTAATGATGAATAATGAACCCTAAAGCAATTCTCTTTAATTTATAAAAATCACCTTCCTGTTTAAAACTTTCTCACTGCTACTGTGTAAAACTCAATGTGTGATGTCACTAAATACATTCCACAGACCAATCACTTCCAATATGTAAATTAGTGGACAGTGTAGCAACTGGAAACTTTAAAACTTGTCTTTTTTTATGTGTCTTAAAAAGAACTAAAATAAAAATAAGTACATTCATAAATACAATCAATAAACCTTTAGTTATTTTCTTTACATTTACATGATTAAGCAGTACTTATTACTAAAACATTGTGGTCAAATTTGTGTATGTGTGTGTGATGAAGGTACCACATCATTGTAGCAGTGTTGGTGTATCTGCTGCCCCTAGTGGTGATGGCGATCACATACACTCTGGTGGGCTTTACGCTGTGGGTGGGCGGCATGCCAAGAAATTCCTCTGACAACTACCTGGAGCAGCTACAGGCAAAGCGCAAGGTGTGTGTGTGTGTGTGTGTGTGTGTGTGTGGTCTGGGTGATATACAGGAAATACAGTAGGTTAGGATAACTGGACATGGGGGTGAAAAAGTACCTAAAATTCAATCCATGAAAATAGTTATTTAGATTATGATTAGATAGATTAGATTTTAAAGTGTATTTAGTATTTACTTTGTGGACCTGTATGTGTGCGTGTGTGCGGGTGTGTGTGTGTTTTAGGTGGTGAAGATGATGGTGGTGGTGGTGGTGACCTTCGCTCTATGCTGGTTGCCGTATCACTTCTATTTCATCATCACAGGTCTTTACTCCAACATCAGGAAGTGGAAATTCATCCAGCAGGTTTATCTGGCAGTTCTGTGGCTTGCCATGAGCTCCAGCGTCTACAACCCCATCATCTACTGCTGCCTCAACAGCAGGTCTCTCTCTCTTTCCCTCCCTCCCTCTCTCTCTCTCTCCTTCTGGTCCATGCAGGGAGTTGGTGGGTGAGAGCGGCATGTGGAGCGTGGTGACAGCGAATGAGTGTTTCTTTTTCTAAAACCTTTCTTTCTAAAAAATTTCTAAAAAATAAAGGTAAGAGGTGAATATTTTCTCTTAACGGGAATACCGTTACCCCTTTGGGAGCAACAACAATTAAAGTTACGGTGTCAAATATTCCCCCTTTTATCCCTAACGAGGAGTGCAGGAAGGAAAAGGTGTCGAGGCAGAGAGGACTGAGGACTCAATGTAGTTCAGTCAGTGTAGGGGGAGTAGACAGTGTGGGGGGTCAGATGATGTCACACTGGGTTTTTCTCTATCCCTGTTACTGTCCTTATCTGTTCTTCCTTCCTTCTTCTTCCTCTAATGGAGAAGCTTCTCTGAATAGGGTCATTAAACATCAATGGCAGTAAGGACAGACATACATGAGCAGTAATAGGAAAATTAATGCAATTATTAGTGTAATTATTAGAATTAGTGCACAGTGATAAGGCAGATGAAACAGAGTGGGCAATGTGGTGGGAGGGGAAACTCCTTTACAGCCATGGGACTAATGTTAGCGCTGGGGTGGCTATACTTTTTAATAAAAGGTTAGGTGGTGTTTCCGCACAAGTCACAGCCCATAGAGAAGCGCACAGCTGATCTACAGTGGCGAATAGTGCATGGGGCCGTGGCTACAAACAGACATGTGGCACACATTGACCCCACTAGGGGCAGGGAATGTTCCTTCTGTGGGAATGAAGAAAGGATAGACCACCTGTTCCTACACTGTAAAAGGCTGAACAGACTCTTCTCACTGCTCACAGCCTGGTGTGGAGGTCTGGGAGTTGAATGGAAAGGACGTTTTATATATACGGCCCACGGTACAAAACAAAGAACAAATCTGTTGTTTTAATGAATTTCTTAATAGGGCAGGCCAAGCTTGCCACCTGGCTAATGAGAAAAAACAAGACGCAGGGGAGCGGCACCCTGGATGCCGAAAAAATTCTTATTGCTTTGGTAAAAAAATCAGACTTCGAGTTGAATATGCTTTCCACAAGATGAACCACAGGTTACTAGAATTTTGTGAAATGTATCATACAAAATTATATTTCAAAAACAAATGTAGAAGTTCTGAAAGTTAGTTTAACTTAATATCAACGTCCATAAAGTCTTTATTTAAAGTCTACAAGTCTTTCCCTACTTACATATTTATTTAGTTAAATCTCATTGGCATTGTGGTTTTCTTTTTTTGCACATAGACAATACATTATTTATTCTCACAAAGAACAGTGTTTTTTTGTGTGTGTGTGTCTGTCTCTCTTTCTCTCTCCGTCTCTTTCTCTGTCTCTCTCTCTCTCGGGCTGTCTCTCTCTCTGTGTCTCTGTCTCGCGCTCTCTCTCTCTCTCTTTCTCTCTCGCTCTCTGATGCAAATTGTAAGTTTTTATTTAATGAAATAAAATATAAATTTCATTTATTCTGATTTAAAGCAAACATGTTTTGCCTCCATGTTTTAGTCACATGTGCTGATGCTGTGTTCTGGTTCCGTGGCGATCTGTGTTCCGTTTCTGTTGAAGGTTCCGTGCAGGGTTTAAGCGAGCGTTCCGCTGGTGTCCCTTCATCACCGTGTCTCACCTGGATGAGCTGGAGCTGAAGTCGGCCCGGTTCCATCGGAATCGTCAGAGCAGCCTGTTTGTGGTGACCCGCCTGGAGTCCAGCATCGACACACACACCTCACACTCCTCACGCCGCAAGAGCTCCGCCGCCAGTCGCCATAGCAGCCTCAGCAGCCAATCACGTCTCGCCACCCGCTTCTCTCAGAACGGCTGTCAGAACGCCCCTGCTGTACACACCATGCCCACCTAGTGCGGCTCTCAGCCAATCAGAAGCCCGAATCAGAGGGGTTACGAACAGAAATTTCTGACATGTATAGTTGACACTGAATTACTTGGAAAGTTTGTAAAAGTTACTCTACGTCCTGTTAAATAACTTCCTCTTCCTTTTTACTGAGTGTGAGGTGAGTGCAGCACTTTTCTTTTTCTTCTTTCACACTCATTTTTTATTTAAAAACGTTTTTATAAACTTGCAGTTTTTGATTCAGATTAAAGTGAAAACTTTATTTTGGGGAATTTAAATCAGCAGCTTCGCTTCAAATCAAATCGGAGGGACCGCACACACGTAACACTCCTAACACACACTCACTATAATCACGTCCTTCTTTCTTTCTTTTTTTCTTTCCAATTTCTTTGGAGAATTTATGTTTGGGTTTTCTTTTCTCTTGACACTGTTTGTCTCGTTTTATGTCCTTTTTTAATTGTTCAGTTTTTATGCTATTTTATTTCATTTACATTCTCGAAGATGTACAGTACAAATTGTACTCAAAACTCTTTTTTGTCCCAGTGAACCTCCTTGCTATGTTAAAACGCAATGTCTGTTTTTTTTAGACATTTAAGAATGTCATATAAATTCGACCTTCAGCTCGTAAATGCTCAGAATGTGTCGACTTTCACATAAACACGTCTCACTTTCACTCATCAGAAACTGAAATGAGGCTGAAATGTGGTTTTATGAATCTTTATAGCCAAGTCTGTTTGGTTTTAGAGGAAATGATCTATATGTAGTGTTCCAATTCTGCTGCAGGCTGAACGCAGAGCTCGGCGTGAGAGAGAGCAGCGCTGCCTGATTTACCCATCTGTAGTTGGTTCTGTTCATTCTCACTGTGTTTATGTTCCTCTCAGCATCCGGAGAGTCTTTACACTCACTCATTATCTCTCTCTCTCTCTCTAGTCTTGATGTGTTCCACTTATAATAACTGTTTAATGTTTTATACATACTTTGTTTTTTAAACATTTTTTTGTTTGGCACGTAATTCCATATGTGTTATTTCAGTGTTGATGTCTTCAGTATAGTTCTACCATGTCGAAAATAGTAAAGATAAAGAAAAACCTTTGAGTGAGTTGGGGTGTACAAACTTTTGAATGGTACTTGCATATATTAGTATCAATAGCCGTGTCTCCATTAACCTGCTTAATGTGCAATTTGAACTTGTGAACTAAACAACGAATAATGCAAGCAAGAATTAAAAAAGCTTTCAAATATTGTAAAACGTTTTCATGCCCGTATGAGGTGACTTTTCAGACAGTTTGATAAAGCAATATTTCACAAAACTTTAATGGAAACACATTTTTCGCATTTAAGGCACATGACGAGCAGAGGTTTGCGGGAACAGAGCGCTGTGTAAGAGCTGGCGCGCGAGGAGAGACCCGGCTTTAATCTCACAACATCCCTCAGTGGAAACACGGAACAGTCACACAATTCTTAAAACATCACTTTTATTTTGCGCGAAACTGAAATGGAAACTCGGCTAATGCAACAACGTTCATGACCATTGACTAGTTAGCGCTCTTAGTTTAGATATACTGTAGCTGCTTATGGAGCTAATGACTGCTCATGGTTAATTAGACAATCTCTGTTTAACAAAATTTAAAAACAAACATTAGCAAATATAGGCTAGCTGGCCATGTTACCTTACTGACAATTATTCAAATGACCCAGACGTAATAAAAAATCTACAAGTCACAGAGTATTACAGCTTGTTTCCTATTAGCTAGCTAACCGCTAACAACCTGCTGCCTAATGAAAGGTCTGTCCTTAGCATGTGGGATTAGCCCTCTAGATAAATACACACTCAGCTAAATCCTGGCTCATGTGTTCCAGTTTTAATTTTGCATTTTATTTTCTAACACACACACACACGCACACAATGCTCCCATTGCATTATGGGTAACACATGTCCCGCATTCAGGGACATTCACACATAAAATATGTGTGTAAAACACTAATACTGATGTCAGTGCTCCTCTCTATGTGTTGTGTGTTTTTATTCTTGCTGCTCTCGAGACTCTACTATACGTAATGCTTACATACATGAGTTATGGGACCCATACATACACGCCCCAGGACCCTGACCCTGCGTTACGAGGGGTCACATGGCCGTGGCTTCTGATTTGAGTACCGTTAAAATCATCTCAGCTACTAGTAAAAGGACTGAAAACACCAGTGTGCCAAAAACAAACCTAAATTTCTGCATTTCATTATTAATGCATGTGTAGATTTTACTAAGAAAAAAACTGTTTGTGTTACATCTATGAGACATTTTTATTTTCAATCTTCAGGAACAAACCTTAAAAAAAAGGAGATGAATTATTTCTGAGGATATTATGATGTAAAAATGTCACCAGTGTATGTTTTTCCTAAATATCTTAATGACGTAAAAGGAACAACATGTGATCATTTGTGATATTCTTGCACACACGTGTCCTGTGTGTTTGTGCCCTGTGCAGTGTAATAACAAGGACCAGATCCCACCACTTCACACAGGTTAAGTATTATCCAGAAATGGAAACCTCTCTATCTCTCTGTCTCACACACACACACACACACACACACACACACACACACACACACACACAGGTAGTAAACGTTAAGGCTGGCAGAATTACAGTGCTGTTCTCCACACTTGGCACTCCAGCACAAACATCCAGAAACTAAACACATTAAACGCTGATGTAAACACGGCCATATCCAAACTGCCACCTGCCACAAACACGCCGCCACACTTACACTTTTTACCTGTTAGAGTTTATTTAAAACTGTCAAACATGAAGTGGATTTACAAACAGCAGTAGATAAGCACAATAGCACAGCATCCGCTTATAGGATTAACGAGTCACTACCCGGCAGCGCTGTGTTTCACTGAACGCTCTACATTTTACAGCAGTTCAGTCATAATATGTGTTTTTTAAATTCTCAACGTCTTCGTCTGTGCCGATGGAACTGGAGCACACTTTCACTTGCTGAAGAAACTTCCTGTTGGAAATCCGGCAAAAAACAGAACTCTATAGGAAGTGTACCCCAGTGTGAAGCAGATCCCAGTGACGCGATGTGGATTTCCAGCAGCTCACTGTGGGCCATGAAAAGTCTTTTCCATTTTATTCTCATTCAGGACTGAGCTGCGAGGCGCCGCTCTGACAGTAAGGTTTATTTAATGTTCTGAGGGAAAAACCAGAGAAAAGAGCTTTCCTTAAACTAATTTATCACATGG
>JAQQZU010000015.1:21163215-21176411 GCA_030068025.1 Parauchenoglanis punctatus | reverse complement strand
TGTGTGTGTGTGTGTGTGTGTGTGTGTGTGTGTGTGTGTGTGTGTGTGTGTGTGTGTGTGTGTGTGTGTGTGGTGGTATGTCATGTCAATTTTAATGCGCTTCGGTTCTGGAGCAGTGAGAGCTAGCGAGGACAGGAAGTAATGACCAAATGTTACGTGCTGAGACACGTAAGGTGCTTGTTTGTGTTTGTTTGTTTTTCCGTTACGACTCGTCTCAGCCTTCAGATGTCCCGCCTCCTAGCGTCGATGATTGGCTGGTCGTCAGTATTGCCGCCCATTGGACGATCGCCCCGGATGTCCCGCCTTCGGACCTTTTAAAGACCGTAACCACGCGATGCTCGGGGAGGGAGTTTTGAGGCGTTTGGTTAGCTTGTGGTTGGGAGAGTTAGTTGTTGAAGTTCGGTTGTACAGACAAGTATATGGTGTATATATATATATATCTATCAGGTTGGTTTAGGTTAGATTCACTTTCTTTTTCCTACAAGCCACTTTGACTCTTAAATACCTCATACATTTACATTGTGCACCACGTAGGAGACGGAGTTGTATAGACACAGTAGGTTAGCGGCAACACCACCCGGTGTAAGTTTTGTTTTGTAGATAGATGGAGTAGCTAGTGAGAATTTGTTCTGGTTTGGTTTTGGGTCTCTAGTTTAGAAAGCACTGAAATCTCAGATAGGGAAGGGACGTTTGGTTTTGCCGAGTTCCTTTGTTTGGTGTGGCCATTTGAATCCAACCTGTTTGCTTTTGTAGATATTTTTAGTGTATATAATTAGTATATAACGTTTGTGTGTGTGTGTATATATATATATATATATATCCATTTCACTTGTCTGTGGTGGTCTTCACTATTTGGTTTTGTTTGGTTGCGCACCATTTCCGTATTTCCACACGTTTAAAGGCGCCCACGTGCCTCTAGACAGAACACCAAATAAGGCAAACCGGAACCGCGTTGTGATGGAGTACAGCTGATCACCGGACTGGGAGAACATGGAACACGCCTCGCGCGGCAGGACGCAGCGTGGCTCTCTGGCACATTCTGTCTGATGAATCACTAGATTTAAGGTTTAATTGCACACGGTGACCCTAGATAACCTCCGAGCTAGTAGCTGTTTACCTTCACCAATGATTTGCATTCGCTCAGTTTTGGGTTTTGGTTGTTAAACGAGCCACGCCCGGAGTTCATGGTGAGGTCACAGCATGTGCCTGGGTTCATGTTAACTCAGCTCGTGTGTGATATGCTAGTAATTAAACACTGCATTACATTAAAATGTAGAATCACTTCATTGCCAGTGCGCCTTCAGAGGAACTTGGGGATTGACCCCGACCACACGGCGCTGAGAGACCATCACAATGATGTTCCACTATACCACGTCTCCACACTGTACTGTTTATCCACACTACATTCTACCACAGTACACACACTGCCTTACCACCTCCTACTTTATTTTACTGTACATCACTATACTTCTGTACATTACACTACATTGACACCACATCGCTAGACTTCTACATCGATGGGGAAAATAGCAGCAAATTAAAATTTTAGCCATCATGCAAACCTCTTTTCCAAAACGTTAGCTAGCTTAAGTAAACATTTCTGGGCCTCACACGAGTACCGACCACAGGAAAGCAGAACACAGGCTTGATCCTGTAGCCTGTCTGACTGTGCTTAGTTCTGTGTTAATGCTGGCTGAACTGCAGTAGCTCTATTTGAGATGTTTAAAAACGGTCTCTGCACTTCACAGTCAAGCTAGCGTTAGCATGTGGCCTCTGGAAACAGATACTACACCCTCTTTTGGCTACAAGGTGAATAATAAACAAAGACACGTTTGCAGATCATCAGTAGTTTATTGAAAGTTGAAAACACATTCAGACGGAACCTGCTGAAGCCAACGGGAGTTCAACGGCCGACCCCGAGCGGAAAAACAGGCTGGAGGAGGAGAAGCAAAACGAAAAAGCAACAAAAAGCCAAGGGAAAAAAGTGCTAACTTCATAAAGCCGTTAAAAAAAAAAAAAAAAAAAGAGCGTAAACCGGCCGTGCAAAGTGGTTTGTGACGAGGAAATAAAGTCAGTGTGGAATACTGCAGGGACGGAAACAAGCTCCGCTTCAGCAAGCCGCTCTCAAACTAAAACCAAAACCAAAGCGTACGCTATCGTAAAGACAGTACTAATCCAAGATCGTCAGTACCGCTAACACTGCCTTACCATCACACACAGTTAGCAACAAGCTAAAGGAACGGTTCAGCCCAAAACGAAACGTACAGCATACATTCGATCAGCCAAGTTTCATGCTGGAGCTGTGAGGCTAACGTAGCTAACAATCAACGCACTCGCATAGCTACCAGGTTAGCAGTACGACATCACAGAGATAAACATCACGGAGATAAAAATGTAAAACTGTAGTCGTTTTTCCACCAACATGTGTGTTCTTTATCAGCACGTGAGACTCCGGTAGGGGGCGGGGCATCTTCAGGACAGGGCGTGTACTTTGAAGCATCAGATTCGTCTGAATTTCAATAAAGAAAGACAATAATGCAAATGTGGGGAGCATAATGCTAATCTGGTAGCTATAAAGCAGTATAGACTGTTATTTACACTAGCATTAGTGTAATTCAAAACAGAGCTTTGGGATTATTTATTTATTTATTTATTTATTTAAAAAAAGAAGAAAAAAAAAAGGCGCACGTTTTATTTACGGCCGAACTGTTCCACGTGACCAGGCATGTGCCGATCATCGTTCACATCTCGATATTTAACAAGGAGAAAGAACGGAAAAAAATAAAATAAAAGCTGGCTCCCGAAATAAAGTCCGTCTGTTAGGAACGCAGAAGGTGAACAGTGTCTTCTGAAGGGTCCGTATTTTGGATCTGTGGAAGCAGCAGCACCCGAGTCCGTCTCACTGAAGGCAATCCCATAATTCCTCTCACTTCCAAGTCCTGAAGGAGATGCTGCCGAGGGTCCAGTAAACAATATCGCAATAATATCGCTTAATTTAATATCGGCACATGCCCGAGTCCTGGTGAGTTTAGTCCTTTTGTCTTTCACAGGATAAAACAGATCGAGAGAGAGAGAGAGAGAGAGACGGGCAAGAGAACAGTTTAAGGCACCACCACTGTTTTTTTATTAACTAACAAAATAAATAAGTGTACAGTGAGCGTTTTTTCTCTTCTGGTTTTTTTTCCGAAAGGTTGACGTTCATGTCCATTATAAAACGTGCGATTCAACAGTTCCCCTTTGTCACACATTCATCTTTGTTCTACAGGAAATAAGCCACGCCCCCTTTTTTCTTGCAAAGAAAAAAAAAAATATAGAAAAAAAAACAAAACCAAAAAAGAAAGCGATGAATTTTCGAAAACGACTCAGTGTGAGAGAGAGTTCTGCTTTTTTATCTTTCACATCAAATGGTGGTTCTTATCGTCGTGGTTGTCGTCGTTGATAGCCGGTCACGTTCCAAAAAAGAAAACAGGGAAAAAAAGAAAGCAAAGGAAAAAAATTATTTTTGAAAATTTTCGGCCCATTGATGTGACGAGAGATAGAGACGGCGAGCGCAGTTCAGGATGACTCCGCCCACTCAGCGACGCGGCCCGGCGAACCGACTCTCTCCGCTACCTCTGCCTGAGCCAATCGTAGGCCTGGAGGAGGATGGGGGCGGGCCACGCCCATCTCGGTCACGCCCCATCCCGTTACCCATGATGCCCCTAGGACCACGGTCTCCACGGCGACTGTCTCCAGTGGCCCTGGTCTCACGCTCTCGGGCGGCGCGGGTTTTCTTCTCTTCCACGTTCAGACGAACCTCACCACGGAACATGATTGGCTACAGAGACACAACACACACTATTAGATACGTACGTACACACACATGTCGTGAATGGTGTACTCCCTTCTAGCTGCCCATCCACATTATAACCCCATCCACTCCTGCCCCTTATGTCCCCAGTGCCTCACTCACTCATTTAACAAACACACCTTGGCTGCTAAGATCCTCTGCACAGGCTCCGAGTCATCAAACACAACAAAGCCGAAGTTGGGCAGTTTCCCTCCAACGCCCTTCGTGTTGATGCGCATCTCCACTACTGTCCCGAACGCTGAAACACACACACACGTTAAAGCAATAGCACATTTAAATTTTTTTTAACACCAAATATAGTCTACTAGCGAGGATGCGTTTCACTGAGTAGAGGTGAGTATTTACTCATGAAGAATTCCTTCAGCTCTCCTTCATCGATGTCGTGTGGAAGATTTCCCACAAACAGCTGATGACTGTCGGGGTGACGCACGGTCCTGCGCCCTTCAGCCTCGCCCCCTTCAGATTCACCACGACCTACACACACACACACACACACACGGATTAAACTCACAATTCCAGCACTTCATTTTAACTTGTATCACAGTAATCTGTTAATTAGGGGGCAAGCACCAATCATCTTTGTGTGCATTGCTATGAAAGTCAATTTTACATATATTTAAGAAAAATTATATTAATTAAAGCCTAAAAACTTTATTACACTGCCTGGCCCTCCATAACTGCCTCTTAAAACACATTCACAGAATTACCTTTAAAGCTGAAGTAAGGTTTCCCACCTTGGGCCTCAGCTGAAGCGCCATCTGAAATCGCACACACACACACACACACACACACACACACACACACACAGAGAGGTTTATCCCACAAACAGTTGTCTCATTTATGCCTAAGCAATAGTAAAACTGGGTCTTAGTTTTCCCTGTGTGTGTGTGTGTGTGTGTTATATACCCGGTCTAGGTCCACGTGGCGTGAACCCAGCCCTCTCACGTCGCTGGTCTCTAGGCAACGGAGTGTGGGAATCCTGCTTTACCTCCACCCTAGGCTGGAAGACACACACGCACAGATTATAAAACTGTAATTAAATTTGCAAATACCTGTACTGAGGGGTGTGTGTGTGTGTGAGAGAGTGCGATAGTCTCTTACAGGTACACTGGAGGCCTTCACTACGTGTGGCGGGATGCCAGAAGTGGGCAGAGAGCCACTGGGTGGCAGATTTTTACTGGTCACTGAGGCCCAAGAGAATGGCTGCACAGATGATTGACAGCATCATTAGCCAATCAGAAACCTCCAATTATATCATGCACTATGAGAAACACTAATAATTTAATTTCTGATGTCATCATATTCAAGATCACATGACAAGTCCAGGAGTGAGTGCATGTGAACGCCATTTATACAAAATGGATTTTGAATGCTCTCCCTTCATTGGTTGATTTTATACACACTCACCTTGGGCGGTTCAGAGGTCTGTGGGGGCGGAGTCGGGGCTGAAACAGGGGTCGGCGGTTTCTCCTCCACCTCTTCTGGAAGCTTCTCCTCTATATCAGGCTCCACCTCTTCAGGCTGCAGCTCTCCCTCAGTGCTAAGGTCCGCCTCCGCCTCCTGATTGGCCTCAGGCTCAGGCTGGGGCTCTGGTTCTGCCTCAGGTCCCGCCTCTTCCTGCTGCTCCTCCACACCATTACTGTGAAACAATTAAAACATCTATATACATCTGGCAATCACCATCAGTGAAAACCATGTGTTTAGACAAAGTGTGTGTGTGTGTGAGAAAATCGTGCATACTTGAACATGCACGTACCTGACTGGTGGAGGCTCGTAGTAAGGTGCGCTGTCCTGTGCAGGTTCAGGAGAAGTGTGAGTCTCCACCTGCTCTTCCTCTGCCTCCTCTTCCTCAGACTCTACACACACACACAAAAAAAACATTATACACTATCTCACCACAAAGTGTGTGTTTGCTGCTATAACAGCCTTGACGTGTTAACACACCATTTAGCAGGGAGGGAGAGTGTGTGTGTGTGTGAGACTTTACCTCCCAACTCAGCCTCAGAATCTCCAAACACTTCCTCCTCATAGCGGAAGATATCATTGTGAACGTAGAACTTGTTCACTGCAGAACCCTGAGACAGACAGACAGAGAGAGAGACAGAGACACAGACAGAGAGAGGTCACACTAATATTTTATTTGTGTAGCAGCACAAAATCAGTGACCAAATCAGATTTATTGATCAGGATTTTTAACACTCATGCTCATATTTCCATAACGGTTGCTAAGGTAACCAAGGTAACCGAGGTAACCAAGGGTTTGTGTACATTGATTAGTACAGGACAGGAAACATCACCATGACTACCAACATGGCAACCATGTTCATTGCTCCTCCCCTGACCCGCCCACATCACTGTGAGCCTCATGTCCCAAGCTGTGTGTGGGTGTAGCAGCGTACTTCAGGTGCGAGGACAAACGTCTGCATGAACCTCCTCATGGGTTGCCCCCTGTTGGACAGCTCGCCCATCACCTGCACCACCACGCCGTCCCCCAGAGTGGCGTGAGCGTCCACGTGTCGGATCTTAGTGTGACACTCGCTGAACTGCAGGGACATCACCTTTTTATGGATCTCCTACACACACATGCACGTGCACACACACACACACACACACAGTATTATAGATCTGCTACACAACATTTGTAAGTATTCTAATAAACATCACATACCTTATACAAGTCTCTGGTCTAACTAACTAACTAATGCTGCGGTATAAGAACAATAAAAAACAAATTAATAATAAAAATTAATTAATAAAAAATAATTAATGTTGCTGTAAAGAAAGTGCGTTCAGGACAAACCGGTGTTACTTCATTTCTTTTCCTTCTGACTTAAAGTAACAATTGACTTTCAAAACACAGTGAGTGAAATGTAAGCGCGCTCCAGCAGTCACATGGCTCCACACACGTGCACGTGCGTGCGCACGCACACACTTTCAGTTTTAGTTTTACACACCTGCACATTATAGCTTTTGTGTCATTGTGATTGTGATACAGGATGTGGTTTCTGTTTTGCCTTGTGTACTCACAGCCTGACCGTACACGGCCTCCTCGGGTTTCCCGCTGCCGTCCACACCGCCATGCACGTACGACGAGTTCCTGCCATAGAACCTGAGAGCAAACAGGTTCAGGGAAAAAAAACAAGTCAGTCACCTAGCCTACGGGAAAAAGTACCAGAAAACACTTCCCTGCCTAGCGACCGCTGCTGGTGAGCGCCTCTCAGGTCACCGTGACGCGCACCCGGGCCGAGTGCGGCTGTAACGAACCTGACCGCACAGAACGCCGCAGCGCTGGCAGCAGCCGAACACCAGACCGACAGCCTGTCAGAATTACGGTACTGTCTTTCCGACAACATTTTAGAAACCTAATTGACATCGTCATGGTAACCAAGCAGCGCCTTAACTCGTCTCACCTGTGCAGGTAATCGGGCGCTTTGTTCAGGAGCGTGTAGTACTGCCTGACGAACTCGCGCCCTACGAGCAAAGGGCTCGGTTTCTCCATCACCATCTCTTTCAGGTCACCTGATGTGGGATGCTGAAACACACACACACACACACAGTCATTAGAAACTACAGGCGACAGTTTAATAGAACATTAAATCAGCAGGCACCTGAGGTTGTGTCTCTGCAGAGAAATCGCCTTCGGTTCTGTGACGCCTCTTAAAGCAGGAGTTCGATATGAAGCTAATGAGAGGAGTGTGTTCTCGCTCGCTCGGAGTGTGTGTGTGACACCTTCTCCGTATTCACTCACCTGCTTATACTGAGGGATAAAACGAGTTCCCTGTCAGAGTTCAGTGTTTGGACGGAACCCTGCGTGTTCTCCTCCTTGCTGTGTTTCTTTATTCAGATGAGAAGAGCGCCTGAGTGTACGGCGAGTGAGAAAGTGATTCGACTCGCTACAGGTGAATCAAACTCCCTTTTTTGTATTTTTGTTTGACACACACAATCCGAGCTAAAGGGCAGAGCTGCAGGAACCGGGCGCTCCAGAGAGTCAGAGCAAAAACCAAACAAACAAAAACCCCCAGAAAATAACAAATTGCTTGTTGACCACAGATTCGCTTTTGTGAGTTCTGCTCACACGCCGTACATGTTCGTTCAGATCTTTGGTGAGAAGTGAATGAAACAGCTTTACTGGGGCATTTTGGATAGGAAAGGGTACTGTTCACATGGGACCTGGGATCAGTACCTGGAATTCTGTACCAGCTCCCAAAGGTACTTCTTAGGTGTTTTTCTTTCTTTTCTTTCGCTGTCCTGACCGTGTCGGGCTTCAACACCTTACAGGCTCATGTCACATGACCTCGCACGCTCACCTGTACTTCACTCGCTCACCCAACACGCCCCCAGGTACCAAAATCTGGCACCGACTGACTTCACATGAACAGTACCATGTAGTACCAGTGTAATTCAGCCGGTACCCTGAATAGTACAGACCACCCACCCACCCACCCACCCACACACACACACACACACCCTACCCAGCCCTAGTTTTTAAGGGTTGTTGACTCATTATCATCAAAATCTTTACAAACATAAAGAATCAATCAGGTTCAACAGAAAAGTAACAAACCTGCTAATGTGAAGCTCTCAACACACCTGGGAACTGTTTCAACTTACAGACACAGATACACACAGACAGGTTAATGCAGACAGACAGGCAGGGACAGACAGGTTAATGCAGACAGACAGGTTAATGCAGGAAGCCAGGCAGAGACAGACAGGTTAATGCAGACAGACAGGTTAATGCAGACAGCCAGGCAGAGACAGACAGGTTAATGCAGACAGACAGGCCGGGGTTTAACTGCGCACTTTCTCCACTCCTCCACTCCCAGAGTTGTGAACAGGAGGCTCGCGCTTCAGCTGATCGGGTAATCGGGATTAGATGCGCGAGCCCCGCCGATAGTGATCGATTAATCTAAATCGAAACTGAACGCGGAAACTAAACCTGGATTGCGTTAGCTTATGCTAGGCTAACAGGCTAACCGGCTACATCACAACAGCTCCATAAAACAGTAATAAATTAAACAGAAAACCCCGAAGTAACCGGAAGTGGAAATATTTATTAACCCAAATCTACAGTGCGCCATCAGCCCTTAGCTACATTAGCATTAGCAAATTGCATACGTTTATATTTACTTGTTGTATGTGTATATTTTTTTCTTTTCAGATTACTTTACATGTACACTGATTATACGACGCATATAAACGTTTATAGCAAAGTTTTTGACGGAAGAAAGAAACGACGCTAGCTGTTTAATGCTAACGCTAACGAGTCACAAACGAGACTGCAAGCGTTTTGTTGTGATTTTGTTTATTTGTCCGAAGTCAACATCATGTGATATAAATATGACCGATGTTGATGCAAACACAGTTAGGCGGGTGTTCATGATGTTTAAAGAGGTGATGTGTTGAAAATAAAGAACAAAAAAAAAAAAACGACGAAACAGGCATGTGAGGAGACAAAAAAAGTCCGAACCCCAAACGCCTCCCTGAGCCCTACACACGCGCCCTTCACTCAGAGCTAGATAACGGCGCCCGCGCGCTGCCTAGTGCACTTAGACATCTTCATGAAGTGGTTGAAATACGGCCCAAGCCGAACGCTAACTCAAAAAGGATTAAATACTCACCAAAAAACGAAAAACGGATTGTTGTGTGTTCGCGGAAGCTTCGAGGAGAAAAAATAAATTGTAAATGATGCTTTGTTTTTAACCACAACTCGTTTTAATCAGAAACTGAATCGGCTTTTGATGTTACTGATATAAACACAGCCACACAGAGCTCTTCGGCCGGCTCTTCTCCCCCCTGTGGCGCGCGCGAGGAACCCCCAGCAGTTTACTCCGGTGTAACGCCTTATCCCACCTCCGCGCATATCCTGCACCCCAAAGGACCAATTTCATGAGTGACTGTGGTGCGCCTAATTTAAAATAACTTTCAATCGCGAAAACTGGTTAACATAAAATTCTATATATAAGTAAGTTATATGTAGTGCATTCGAAATACGTAAAAGTAGATTACATGTCTAGGAATAGTTTAAATAACAATGATTTGATAGTACTGAAAAGAGAAATATTAAATAAACCCGTTATTCTCTATTTTTCCCACTCGCTAAGATCATATTTTCAGTGTATACGTATCTGGTAATAAATTATAAGTATATTTCACTTTAAGTAATGCTAAACAACGTTTATGCTATAACTTAATTCACGATTAGCGCACACTAATTTAAACTTTTAAAATCAGGCACTTAAATACCTACCTAAATATCTGTCTATCAACTGCACTGGGACTTCTGACGCTCCGACTCATCCAATCAGATTGTGACAGGAAACCAAGTGGATGCAGGATGTTACGGCGTTGCATAATACAACAGCACACCGGAAGAGAGGTAAAGAAAGGAAGACGGAACGAGTTTTTCTTTCCGTCAGCTCCTGCGGTAACAAACATGGAATTTAAATTTAGTGTTACGTTTAAATTATCCTTAATTATAATAAAAAAAGAGTATAATATATTGATATATTGATATTGATATAATAAAATATATCAATAAAAACCTTTTGTTTCTTTTCTTGTATTGATGTAATAAATAACAGGAAAATTCGGTCTACAAAATATGGGACTAAAATAATACAGTTATGAAGATTAAGAAAAGACCATTAATAATAATACAGTAAATAATACCAGTATAATAAAAGTTAAAATTAGCATAATTGTAATATAAATAAATAAATTAATGAAATGAAAAAGTAGATTTTTTCATTATGTTTAAAGAGGTGATGTGCTGATGCCAATAGTGCCATTAATAATAATAATAAGAAGAAGATGAAGAAGAAGAGATAAGCCAATATGAGTGTGAATTTCTAGGGATGATGGTGCGTATAAATGTTGAAGGAAGTGCGGCTCGGTTCCAGACAAGAAATGATTTCAGTGATTTCTAATGAAACTGTTACTCATTAATGACAGCCAAACATTAAAGGAACAGGAAGTGCTTAGTGATGCCCGAATGCACGATGAGTTACTTTTAATTCTGTTTATTACAAAAATATATTTATACAGATCAGTCTTTTTGACAAAACATTTTGACATTGTACATCAGCACAGTGTGTGTAGCTTCGACAGTTCCACAGTAAACACACCCTCAGCTAACACTAGCTACATCTCATAACAATGTGTTTACTGTATGACCGTAACTAACACTCAGAGTAGTTTGTAACACTTTTTAAATGTATTGCACCAACAAAACAAGAATAAAAGAATAGAAAAATGTTTTAAAAAAAATATATTTTTTCCAAAAATTATATTGGGTTAAATAAATGTGTGCTGCTGTTTATATTTTCAGGTGGTACCTTACGTTCGCTACTTATATTTGCTTTACTTGGATTAAAATGATGGATAATGTTAGCTCGCTAGCGAATAGTAGCTCAGTCAGTCATGATTCAAACTTCTAAAATCTTTTCCTCAGAATTAGAAATGAATATATTAAATTAATTATATATAAAATTATAGCTACAGTTTAGCATTTTAGACATAAATTAATAACACTGTACTCATCAGTTTGAGTTAGCTGATGTTTATAGACATGAACATCAGCAGTGTGGGCGGGGCGAGAGGCGGAGCCACTGGCCACATGACTGTATATACTGTTCATGCTCTGGCTCCGAGTTTCACAAGTTGGCGACTTTCATTTCGACCAAAAGCGGCTTCACAGTCACACGGTGGGAGTGAAGGTCAGCATGCTGTCCACTCATAAATACAGTCAGTGGTGTGTAGCTGCGCTGATGCGCGGTGTGTGATTGTACAGTTTGCGTTGTTGTTGTTGTTTGCATCTTGTCTAGAGCGTGAACTCCTCAGTGATGTCTTCAATGCGCTGCAGCAGGTTGGAGAATGAGGGCCGACCATAAGGCCTCTGAACACACACACACACACACGCGCACACACACACAGTGCTCTTTACTACAATGATTCTATAATAATAATATAAACCAAAGGGAGTGTGGGTGTGTGTGTGTGTGTGTACCTCATGCCAGCAGTCGTACATGATGTTGTAGATGTTTTGTGACGCTTTGTGTGGTTTGTACAGTCGCACTCCCTGCGTCACCTCCTCCACAACCTCAGGATTCGGCCGGTTCCCAAACGGAGTGCGTCCTTCAGAGAACACCTCCCACATTAACACACCTACATGCACACACACACACACACACACACTATTCACAGATCATTCATATTAAAGCACTTGTCCTAACGTTATTGTTTCTATAGTAACAGCTGATTCACAGACACGTGTACAGCACACACTCCACTGATAAACAGATTATAAATGAATGTAAATCACTGATGTGGGGAAATTTTGTTCAGGACATCTTCAGGACAGAGGAGTTTACGCTGCACTGCGCTTTCTCACTCACATCACACGCTGAGAGTTTCTGTCTTATTCACTTGGAGAGAGAGAATAAAGAGCGGCTGCTGAGGGACGACCGTTTATAGCTGCTATAACGTAAGCGACTTCAGGAACTCAGCTGTTTCACCAAATATTAAATGTAAATATCAACAGATCGCAGTTATGACGTGTCATTGTTTTGCTGTGGTGTAAGAGGAATAAAACACTTGTGGACGTGCTGTTATTGGAAAACAACCAACTCCAGGGTGGTAACAGTAACAGTAAGGACGGTTGGCACGCAGCCTATACCGTGTCAGCTCTGAGAGAGCTCATTTTAACACTGTGCTGGTGTTTATTTTGTCCCGATCTTTGCAGTGTTAATTGAACACTTCCTAAAGTGTTAATAATCAAACTCAAATGCAGAGTTAAAATAACTTTATGCGTAGTTAAAAATGAACTCTGCTTGACACCCGAGCGTGGTTTTGTTTTGTTTTTCTGTAGGAGTCGATTCCCCACTGATTCCTTCAGTGTTAAACCGTATCTGTACAGTGTTAATTCAGCTCTACATTTAACACTTTTGGTTAACAGCAGAAAGATCAACTCTGACAATGTTGCTGTAATGTAATGAGAACTGGACAGCGTGACGTGGTGCTTGTAATAAATAATGAAGTGTAATTGTTGGTAAGTTGCTGTGGTGTAAAAGGAATGAAACCACAGAAGATGGTAAAAAAGAAAGAAAACACAGGGGGACAGAAAATAATCAGCGTTCAGGGAGATCACAGTAACTCCACCTCACCACACCACCTTGGTGTTAATTACTTTCCAATAACAGCACGCCCCCAATTAACGTTTCCATATGCATGTGTTCTGTAGAGTACACACACTTTTTTCAGAGAAATCGTCAGTTTTGTCATGATTTTTTCTTATATTTGTATCCAAACATTTTCGCTCCTTTTCTCATTTTCTGTTCTCGGCCTT
>JAQQZU010000015.1:21147613-21157953 GCA_030068025.1 Parauchenoglanis punctatus | reverse complement strand
TATATATAGATAAATGTATAGATTCATAAGTTTATATTCAGAATTTATATACTTTTGTGAAGCTGCTGTGTGACAATGTCTGTTGTTAAAAGCGCTATACAAATAAAATTGAATTGAATTGATATTACAGACTTTACAGAGGGAGGAAAACCTTGGGGCTTTTATTTGAAATTGAACTAAAAATATTTTGAGAAATTTTGCTATATTAAGTAAAGTAGCTTTATGTGTTTATGAGAGAGAGAGAGAGCGAGAGGAGGGTTTGTTTTGTGGTGTAATGCAACTCTTCACTCATTAAACATTTACTGTGTTCAGTCGCTGAAGACATGCTTCGTATTTCACCCTGAAGAAAACCTCATAAGTTTGTTCATTAGCACTGAGAGCGTGCATGCATGCATGTGTGTGTGTGTGTGTGCGTGCATGTGTATGTGTACTTCCTATGTATTGAGGACAAATGGAGGGACTGTAAAAATGTAATTCCTAAACAGATAATGCAGTATTTTGTTAAACCCCTTTTTTTTGTCCTTTTTTTGTCAATTGTGTCACTGTTCCAATACATTTGGAGAGGGCTGTATATAATCGGTTGTGTGTATGTGTAGATGTCGTGGCGGCCTTCATACCACGGCTCAAAGTTCCGTCACGTTTATGGAAGACCGGCAAGTAAGGGCCAGAATTATGATGGCCTGCCAATCACCCGTGGTGTCCATGACAACCACTGCTGCGCCATCAATCCATATTTCATTGCGGTGGTCACCGAGTGTGCCGGGGGCGGAGCTTTCATCGTCATCTCCATACATCATGTGAGCGTGATTCTTATTGCACAGTTTAATGTAATGCATGTCTCAGAGTACCAAAGAGGTACAACACAATGATGTCATCAACAACACACCAATCGGACATGGGCTGTGTGTGTGTGTGTGTGTGTGTGCGTGTGTGTGCGTGTGCGCGTGTGTGTGTTTGTGTCACAGAAAGGCCGTGTGGACCCTCATCACCCGCGTGTGTGCGGTCACAGCGCCCAGGTTCTGGATGTGAAGTGGGATCCATTTGATGACCAGCGTATAGCTTCCTGTTCTGAAGACTGCACGGTTGGTAACTATGGAAACAGCCTTACTGTTGCTATAGCAACCATACTCAGCATCAGCTACCATCATCTCTGAGTGTTAGTCAGGAATGATGGCGCCTTGATGGGGAAATGTGATTGGATGAAAACCTGTGTGAGGCTTTGTCTGGATAAAACACATCAACTCTGTGATGTAAACATCTGTACCATCACCATATAAAGTACTCACATCTGATTAGCTGGCAGGTGTTAAACCAGGGTTAACTCTAACCCTAACCCATTCCTCTGTGTGTGTGTGTGTGTGTGTGTGTGTGTGTGTGTGTGTGTGTGCACGCAGGTTAAAGTGTGGCAGATTCCCAGCAACGGATTGAAGGAAAATCTGATCAAACCACAGAAGGAGTTGTTAGGCCATACCCGGAGGGTGGGGCTTATCGAGTGGCATCCAACCGCAAAGGATGTCTTATTAAGCTCTGCCTATGATTATAGAGTACGCACACACACACACACACCCACTCACCCACACACACATTTGTTTTTATGTCTTTGGATCTCCTATTAATTGCTAAGGGCATAACCCTGACCCTAACTATGATAATGCCAACTCTTACCCAGCCCGGATCTTAGCAAGAAGGAACCAAACAAAATACAAGACATTTGGGAATTTAAGGAATTTAAGCTATTTATTCACAGATTTTTGTAAAATTGAGTTTTTCCCCACATGTTCCCACAAGATAAAAATGAAAGGTTTTTATCACATTTTTGGGACATTTGGTCCCCACAATGTAACATGAACATCCAATATAAAGGTTGCTTGTGTGTTGCAGGTGTGTGTGTGGCGTGTGGACTATGTGAGCGTGGCAGTAGTGAAGACGCCGGTGTGTGTGATACACACACACACTGATCTGGTGATGAGTGTGAGCTTCAGTGTGGACGGCAGCAGTATTGCTACAACCTGCAGAGACAGACGAGTCCGAGTCCTTGAGCTGCGCACAGGACACACACTACAGGTACATCTGTGTGTGTGTGTGTGTGTGTGTGTGTGTGTGTCTATCTCTCTCTTCACATACACAGATATCCACTTCTGTATGCATGTGTCTGTCAGCTCACCAAAGGAAATTATATCACTCTGCTGTAGCAATGCAGACCCCCACACAGGAAATCTGTCTCAGTCTGTGTGTGTGTGTGTGCGTGTGTGTGTGTGTGTGTGTGTGTGTTTAGGAGTCATGTAATGAGTCTCATAAGGCCCTCAAGGTTCTGTTCCTGTCCAACCGGAACCTACTTCTTACAACTGGAACCTCCAAGTGGAAGCAGAGACAGTTCGCTCTGTGGGACCCGGTAACACACACAAACACACACACACTTGTATATAAATACACACACACACACACACACACATATATATAAATACACACAAACACACACACACACACACACATGTATATATAAATACACACAAACACACACACACACACACACACACACACACACATATATAAATACACACACACACACACACACACACACACATATATAAATACACACACACACACACACACACACACACACACACACACACACACACATATATAAATACACACACACACACACACACACACACACACATATATATAAATACACACACACACACACACACACATATATAAATACACACAAACACACACATATATAAATACACACAATACAATATATATATGTACACACAAGCATACACACACGTATATATATATACTGTATATGCACACACATATACCAACACACACACACATCACATATAGATGTATAGACACACAATAGTATATTTTCTCAGACTTATTGGCATCGGTGCGTGTGTGTGTGTGTGTGTGTGTGTGTGTGTGTGTGTGTGTGTGTGTGTGTGATAAAGGATGATTTATCTGAGCCGTTGCTGGAGGAGGATATAGATGGCGGTTCTGGAGTTCTCTTTCCATTTTATGACCCCGACACACACATGCTTTACCTGGCAGGCAAGGTACACCCACACACACCCACACACACCCACACACACACCCACAAACACCCGCACACACACTGTTTATCTTTCTTTATCTGTAGGGAGATGGTAATATACGGTACTATGAGGTGAGTGTGGAGAAACCGTACATACACTTCCTGGCAGAATATCGCTCTCCACTAACACAAAAGGGCCTGGGTAAGTACACACACACACACACACACACACACACACATACATATTCACACACACACACACACACTCACACACACACATTCACACACACAGACACACACACACTTCACTCTAGATTTTTATGCTTGTTATTTGGAGCAGGTGTGATGCCGAAGCGAGGATTGGACACTGCGCAGTGTGAAGTGTTTCGTTTTTATCGCCTGGTTACGGTTAAAGACCTTGTGGAACCATTATCCTTTATCGTACCACGAAAGGTAAACCACTCGAACTTAAACATAATTCATCTCAAATTGTTTTCACACGTATGTTCAATCCTGATCACGGTTTTCAGTCTGAGGACTTTCAGGAGGACATTTATCCGATGACGGCGAGCAACGAGGCGGCCATGACAGCTCAGGAGTGGCTCATGGGGCACAACAAAGGTGAGGCAGTGACAAAATGGCCGATCTGTTCATCTTACATTCATTTTACAGATTTAACCTTAGGAGGAAACGTACCTCATTAAATATATAAATATGTTAAAATCAAGAGATGCTGTTCCAGAATTAGAAACACTAAACATAACTGAACAATTAAACAGGCAAAAAAAAAACCAAGCTGGTGTAGCAGATGGGTTTATAAACAGCAAACCAAAAATAATGATCGAGAAGCAAATGAAATAAAGAAAAAAACAGATAAAGGAAAAAAAGCACAAAATCAAAACGCCGGATAAACACAAACACCTTGCCACGATCAGAACGGAGCAGGATTTGTCAGACACGTCCTGAAAATGTGCACTGTACACACGAGTGCTAATGAATGCTAATGACAAACTGAAGGTGTTAATGACCTCAATGACCTCTGCTGGTGAGATGCTGTACTGTCAGCTGTGACTGTGAGCCTTAGAACAGAAATCAGAACTGATATTACATTTTCACTTCACACTACTTTCATTTTATCACCATTTTAAATATGTTTGAATTATGTACATGTGATTCTGATATCAATGTTCTATCTATGTTCTGATATAATGTAACTATCAGCTAAAATAGTGCTAACAGGAGTACAAGTACAAACATGATGCACACCTAAACATCTAACCCTAAACATGCACGCCTCAAATAGATTGTAGTGATGAGAGTAATCGTTGCAGGTTAGTGAAAATATCATAGCTATTAAATATCATAACCAATCAGCTCACAGTTCTGCTTAAATTCACAGAGGAAAAGCTGAGAGTCAGAGAGAGAGAGTCAGAGAGAGAGAGACAGAGAGAGAGAGAGAGAGACAGAGAGAGAGAGAGACAGAGAGCGAGACAGAGAGAGAGACAGAGAGAGAGAGAGAGAGAGAGAGACAGAGAGAGAGACAGAGAGAGAGACAGAGAGAGAGAGAGAGAGAGACAGAGAGCGAGACAGAGAGAGAGACAGAGAGAGAGTTGTTAGTACCCTGAAACCTCAAGTCAGTTGCTCTTCAGTCTCACTACTCAGACTTCATCAGTAAATTCTCCCAAAAACTGCATACTTTTGCAGATGCAAGTAATTTGACTGACATGGCAGACGGCCAATCACAGCTCTTTCCTGTAGTTGGTCTTGTTCCACACACCTACCTGCTCCACACAGAACACTTTCACAACATTTAAAGACTGGATTCCATGGATGTAAAATACAGAATTAAAAATCTATAACGTGGATGTTAAGAAAGTAAAAGATTCTTCTACAAACAAGCTACTTGATTTAAAATGTGTAATGTCGCCACCTAGCTGCTGGTAAATATATTCGAAACATTCTGATTGGAGGCCCGGTGCTGATGTCTCTGAGGCCTGTGACCAAAGTGCAGAACCCGTACCCAGCTCCAGAGCAGGACGCTCGGCCCGAGCGCTCGGCCCGCAGCCTGGACAGCCTCCAGGAAAACTACGGCGCGGAGAAACCGGCCAATCAGAAAGCAGGCTATGAGACCGGTGACCTATCAGAATGGCAGGAAGATGAGACTCAGTGGAAGAGCTGGAGAGACACACACTGTGGGGCTCGGTGGTGCGAGTCAGCGGCGTACACGCCCCCGGCCGCAGAGAAGCAGGTACAGTTAGCATGGCTCATTTGAATTTGATCTCAGAACTGACCTGAACGAGCTCCATGTGAGTTCCTGTACATTCGCTGTGTGTTTCAGCTGCTGAATGTGTTTTATAAGCAGCAGGAAGAGATCAGATCCCTGCAGCAGCAGCTCCGTCAGCGGGACAGCAGGATCCAGAAGCTGGAGCTCGAGATCAAGAACATACGCAATCAGCTGAGAGCCTCGTTCTGATCCCGGCCCATTAACACACACACACACACACATACACACACACACACACACTCCCAAAGTACCGCAGAGTGACTCACTGAACAGAGAATCATGTGACGATGGGATTCACTGAGAGAATCACAAAGAGATCAGGTACAGATAACCAGAGTAGCTCCAGGAATGCCTGCCACTCGGCGGCCATCTTGGAACGTTATCACAATGAACCCACATATATGAGCTGTTTGTTATTTTAATCATTTTTAAACTCATTTTTAATAAACTAACAGCCTACTTTACTAATTTAATATTTGTCTATGATCCAAAACACAAAACACACGTTTAACACAGTTGAGAAAAGTTTATTTCATAAAACATCACTATAAACATCATCTGGTGACAAACACCCATTGTTCTGTGAGGACTAAAAAGTACAAAATTGTATCAAAATTACAGTACAGTGATTTTCCAACATCACAAATCTACTGACTGACACACACGCATCTAATTTGGCATGACTCTAAATGAATAAATCTGATTCTCATGTACGCTATTGCTTTTAAAGTTTTGCTCCTTTCACACAAACGCAACAGGAAGTCTGTGCAAAGCCGCTGCTCATAAATCCACACGGAAAACCACGAGTCATCGTGCGACTGGCCGATGTTCAACAATACCATGACTGGCGTTCTCGCCATGTTTGGCACGTTGTTCTGATGAACTACTGAAGACTCTAAATAACCCATTTTATTTTAGTTTATTTGAGAATTGAAAATTTTCTCCTGAGAGCAAATCTGTAAACAAATTCCTGCTCCAACAGAACCAAATCATCTCCTGTACAGCGTTCTTGGTTCAAAAGAGCTGTTGCGCTTTAATTTAATTTGAATTATGTTTAATGTAGGAATATTTTACAGTGTGAAAGTTAATAAGTTAATGCACACAGGTAAACGAGATGTTTGAGCTTTTGATGAAAACTTTCTCTTTTTTGAAATTCTTTGATTAATATTAGAGATGTGAAATAAAATGTGGACTGAGCTGAAATTGTAGAAAAGGCTTTTGTGTAAAACAGTAAAAACCTGTATTTATTATTGTTAGTAGTATATTTTGTTTTTACGTTTTTAATGTCGCCCTCTGCAGTGTGGGGTTGGTTAGATACTGTGATTCAGGTGATTATTCCACCATAAATTTTACTTATTGTTACAACCTTACATCTATAATTCTAACAATATATCACACAGATACGGAGCTGAATCAGGTCAATAAACTAACCACTCACTTTTGAAAGACTTTTGAAATTTCTTGCTTTTTTGACAACTACACGCTAACCTACAATCAACATAACAGCTGAAACGAACAAAAAGAGTCCCTAAACTAAAGTAAGAAACTGCTGTACGACGCTCAGTAACACTGTAACATGGAGCCGGACGGCACTCTGCTTAATGTTCATCTGTTAAAACTGAACACGCTCTACACACCAGTCATGATACGGGATGTTAGCTAACAAACACTGCGGTAATACTCGGAATATAAACTCCACACTCCAGCACAGAATTCAGCAATCTCGCCTCTTACAGTTACTTCAGCAGCGTTATTTAAAACCTCGTTAGCGCTAAACTGTGATTAATGCTACTGACTTTACGATTGATGTTTTCATTGTGCTGGATTTTAACAGTTCATACATCAGAAAAGTTATAATGACCGACTTCTGTTTTTCTTTTAAGAAATGTTACTTTACACATTAACAAGTTCCTGATTTCTGTTCCTTTATTTTAAAGATTCTTAGTTATTAGTTTGAATTTAGAAAAATACAAATTAAAGCTTTTATCGGAAGAAAGGGGACCTTATTTTATAAACATTTTATGTATTTAGTAGCTTGCATGTACATCACAACATGAGCATTTAAGATGCTGTTAAATGATGTAAAATTCATCAACGTTTCCCTCCATACTTGTGTCTTATAAAGAAAGCCAAATTACCTTCTTAGCATATAATTAATGAAGCTGCGCTTAGCTGGAAACAGCAGACGTGAAGCTTAACGATAAGAAAGACGATGGGTTCATCAGTAAGACTGATTGTAACACATACTTTAGATCATTCTACACCTGAGTTATAATTTAATTACAAATTGTGCAAATTTACAACTGAGGCTTATTTTTATGAAGTTGCTTGTAGAGTACAGGTGTGAAACGCTGATTTATGTCAAGTTTGTTCATATAATAACACATATAATCAACCTCTCTTTTCAGATAGAGTTAATTGTCGATAAATTACTTATTTAAGTTGATAAAATGTTTTTGATTTTAAATAGAAAATATATGTCAAAGCTTCGGTTGAAGAAAGGATGATAAGTTTGCAGACATTAGGCTGGGGCGTCGCTAGGCAGACGCGGGAGGGCTCTGGGTGTTGGAGCGTTCCTCACAGATTCTTATTAATATTTCTTGATTGTATTTCAGCATCATTGGGAAAGTCTGATGAAGCTGAAGCTTTAGGAAGGATGACTGATGCATATGTCTGATTGTTAAGCGCATGTTCTGAGCTGGTCCGAGGGTCAGACTGCTTTCACAGTGAGGCAGGTTTTAAAGCTCATTCACACAAACATTAAAGTGTAGGAAGAGTTTACTGAGGAAGACCATCACATCCTCGTCAGCGTGCTACTCAAGCGTGTCAGGTTTTTAGGGTTTGCAGTGCATTATGGGACGTGCATACTGGAGGCAGATTTTAATCTCCATTTTGGCACCAAAGCTTGACCTTTGACCTTTAGTGAAACCCTGAGGACCTGTAGTGCAGCATTAGTGGCAGCTGATTGGAGAAGAGCAAAAGGAAGATAAACTTCAAGTGTGAATTTCAGAACTTATTACACTTGCACTCCATTTATGGTCCCTACATAGTGCAGCTGTGTTTGTGTGTGTGTGTGTGTGTGTGTGTGTGTGTGTGTGTGTGTGTGTGTGCATATATAATAACTGTGCATATCCAGTTTTGCTGTAATACTGTAGCGACTTTCTCATCTCTACTTAGTGCAGTGCTCTAATAATATTAGTGCAGGAAAGTAGTGCATATGTGTGTGTGTGTGTGTGTGTGTGTGTGTGTGTGTGCATATATAATAAATGTGCATCAAAGGCTCCCACTACCATCTAAGAGCCTTTGCAGTTACCTCATGTGTAGCTGTTCTGAGATCCTCCTCCTGAGATCGTTTCTGCAGATCTCCAGAGCACTCCTGAAAAGTGTGTGTGTGTGTGTGTGTGTGTGTGTGTGTGTGTGTCAGTGCTCATTGGGCATGTGGCGGATGGTGTGGAAGATCCAGTCCATCTTGGTGGTCCAGCCGCCATGGTGGGCATCGTTCATCTGCTTGGTGAAGTACTCCAGCGCCTCCTGCTGGCTCTTCTCCAGAGCCAGGGTTTTCCTCAGGTAGGCGATGTCGTCGAAGCTCTGAAGCTCGGGCATCCCGCAGCCCAGCATCAATGCAAACAGGTTAATGAAGAGGCCTGCGTGCTGACGGATCGCCAGGTATGCTTTGTAACACATCTCCTGAAACCTACCCATACACACACACACATTTAGAGTAAAGTCTGATAACCCTGATGGACAGAACTGAGGAACACGTCCTCTAGGGAACATTTTCAGATTAACTTTGATTAAGAACTAAGAAGTGGTTCCCGTGGTTACAGAGTTAGCTAGCCAATAGAATCTGCACCTGACATGTAATGTGTGTAAATATCTAGCTAGATAAGGAATGAAGCACTTCGTGATGTGCTGTTTCAGGAAGATAATCCATAATGGGGTGTAACGAGGCCTGATACAAAGGTACTTATTTTCCTCTAAGCACAAAACCTAAACAAAACTGCAGCACTTGACACGGGAGACTCCTTCCACATATGTTACATAAACACATTTCTCCTCCTAACTTCACCATATCCATCTTTGTTTAATACGTTTATTATCAGTGGAGCCTGTGCTGTATTCATGTAGAATGTGTGTGAGTGTGTGTGTGTGTGTGTGTGTGTGGACCTCTCAAACTCCTTGGTCTTGGTACACTCCTGCACTCCTTTGCTGATGACGATGAGGAAATCCTGTGTGAGGACGAAAGGGACACGCTCACGCTTATAACCAAACTTCTTCTTCTTATGATCCAGAAAATGTCCAAAGTCGATATGAAACAACTACAGAGAGAGTGAGACAGAGAGAGTGAGACGGAGAGAGTGAGACGGTGAGAGTGAGACGGTGAGAATGAGATAGAGAGAGTGAGACAGAGAGTGAGATGGTGAGATAGAGAGGGTGAGGCCGAGAGTGAGATGGAGAGGGCGAGAGTGAGACGGTGAGAGTGAGATAGAGAGAGTGCGATAGAGAGAGTGAGACGGTGAGAGTGAGACGGTGAGAGTGAGATGGAGGGAATGAGAGAGATTACAGTGAAATTTTCAAAATTATTGTTATTTTTATTGTATCACTGCTGATTTATATATGTGGGAATTAGCACACTGGCATTCATTGCACATATAGATATAGATAATGTGTGTGTGCCCTTACGCAAAGAAAATATATTAAATTATTTAAATTATTAATTTAATTATTTAGTCTTCTCATTTACTGGTTTATTAAAAAAGATTTAATAAAGCTAACATTCCTCTTGGCTACATTAAGTGATATTGATATATCGTTGATACTGAATATAGTTGGATATATGGGAACATGTATGTACACCACAATTAATAACCCATCCATAATAACCATCCAATAACCAACCCAGCTTTATTCGTCTGGGTCGCGGGGAAGCTGGAGTCAATCCCAACATCTTGGGGCGAGAGGCGGGGTACACCCTGGGCAGGTCGCCAGTCCACCACAGGGCCAACACAGACA
>JAQQZU010000015.1:21114831-21134308 GCA_030068025.1 Parauchenoglanis punctatus | reverse complement strand
TGCTGTGTGTTATTGTGCAGTGTGTTATTGTGCAGTGTGTTATTGTGCAGTGTGTTATTGTGCTGTGTGTTATTGTGCTGTGTGTTATTGTGCTGTGTGTTATTGTGCAGTGTGTTATTGTGCTGTGTGTTATTGTGCTGTGTGTTATTCTGCAGTGTGTTATTGTGCTGTGTGTTATTGTGCAGTGTGTTATTGTGCTGTGTGTTATTCTGCAGTGTGTTATTGTGCTCATATCGCAGTGATTTACCAACAACTACACTGGTTAATTCATTAACTTACAAAGCATCGCAGATATAAAGTGCACTTCCTAACCCATCACTCTAATATTAATCCTGTGTTTTGTTTCAGTGAGATATTGTAATGAGACAGATGTATTCATCTTTTGTAACTCCCCAAGCGCACACACACATGTGCGCACACAAACACACACACACTCATGCCCGCACACACAAACACACACACGCGCGTGCACAAACACACACACACACACACGCACACACGCACAAACACACACCCCGAATCTGTTTTCAGAGATTAATGATGTTGTTTTGTGTTCTTTGTGCCCCCCCCCCCACACACACATTCTGTTATAGTAAAATAATCAACACCAGGGTGGTGTGATGAAGTGGAGACACTGTTACCATCCTGAACATTGATTATTTTCCTGTGATTTTCTGACTGTTATGAGTAGCTGATGCTGGAGACTCCTTCTATCAATGTTACATAAACACCTCCTTACTGAAAACATCATCATAATAACAATTCCACTCATTTTTTAAAACGTGTTTTTTATCAGTGAAGTGTGTGCTGTACACGTCTCTGCGAATGAGCTGTTACTATAGAAACCAGAACATATGAATATACACCTACACTACTGTCGAAGAAAAGCTGTTATAGAAAATTAATCAATACCGTCTGGCCAATCAGAATCCAGAGCTCAGCAGCTCTGTGGGGTAAACGTAAATATCCGACAGACATCAGAGCAGTGAAGATGTGTTAGAACATAACTCTCATCTCTGACCTCCAAACATCTCTCACTCCTTTACCCTCATCTTCATGTTCCTCAGTAGAATTAAACCTGACCAGATTCTTCAATTATACATACAGCAGTTCATCTCACACACACACACACATACACACACACACACACACACACATACACACACACTTAGAGCACATGGAGGTTCTTTAGTTTCTCATAGAAAATGAGGACCATTAACCATCCGCAGAACTCTAGAAGAACCCATTTCTTTTAAAATCCATGTCTTCAAACTCTTTAACTAGCACGGTGTTGATTGTTTATAATATGTATTGTTTACATAATGTGTGTGTGTGTGTGTGTGTGTGTGTTGTGCTGCTCGATACTCACCCTCTCACTGCAGTCAGAGTCCTCGAGGTGAGAAACACTCATCTGCGTCTCTCCTTCACTAGATGAAAAGTATTTTTCTCATGCTTTTTGCTATAAACACGCCTTCCCTTTCTCTCTCTCTCTTTCTCCCTCTCTCGGACGCTGAAACAATAGGTCTCGTTTCCTCTCTTCCCCTGTTTCTCTTCCCAAGTGCCTCTCTCTCTCACACACACACACACATACACACACTATGAGGTAATGATTTGTTGATAAAACATTAATTATTGCATAATTATTATTATTATTACTATATATATATATATATATATATATATATATATAAAATAAAAAAGAGAAAATCTCTAGACATCTCTCTCTCTGTGAGACAGATGTCTTTTGTTCATTTGTTTTAAGCAGCATCTCAAAATGGTTCACAGTAGCCTGTGTAGTTAGTCTCTGACAGACTGTGATGGTGTGTGTCTCTCAGATTATACGATGAAGATCCTCTAACGATAGACCTGTGATTAAACACCACCGCTACGTTCTGCTCACATCATTAATCAGCTGGTGTAGAAAACGGCTTCGCATAAACACACACACACACTTCACAGTGAGCCTTGAGGAGATGTTTTCTGTCCATCAGCAGCTTCAGTTATGTTTCTCCATCACTGTTACCGCATCAGTAGCTGTACCCGGAGTTTACCGTCATCCTATTGGTGGATATTAGACGAGTGTCGTAGCAGCACTCACACACAGCGTTCTCGCACTGACAGGTACGATGTCTTTGGTCACAGCGACACTAAATTGCCATTTATCAGCCAATCTCGTACATCATCTGAGTATTATCACACAACTCTGACTTAAACTATTACTATATGAACTAGTTCTCCTCTCCATGATCAGGATGATTACTGGTCTCATTAGTGCCTATTGATCAGTGTGTTTACACCCTGTGTGTGTGTTCAGCTGTGTCAAACTAATGACTGTGATCATTTATTCTGTTGTTGAGTTTGGAGTGATACAGCCTGAGTCAGCCATTGTTCCACCTTTTCCTGTTTTTACCCTGTTAATATCTGTGTATAAGAGAGAGAGAAAGAGAGAGAGAGAGAGAAGAAAAAGAAAGACAGGGATAGGCTCAACAAACTAAGAAACAAAAAACAGAGGTTTAGACAAAGAAAGTGTGTGTATATGTGTTTGTGTGTGCATGTATGTACTGTATATGTCAGTGTGTATATCTGACGTGTATATGTGTGTGTATGTATATATATATCCATATATACCAGTGTGTATGTGTACAGGTGTGTATGTGTATATGTGTCTGTGTTTGTGTGTGTGCATTTTATATCATGGTGAGAACCATATGTCATCACAACGTTAGGAATATCTGACCATGTGGTTCACACACACACACACACACACACACACACACACTTCCTGTGCAGACTGGATTTTATTTATTTACACTGCAATAAATTATTAAATGGATTGATTTATTGAATGAATAAATAAATAAACAAACAAACAAACTTCACACTAGAACAGTATTGTGTAACAGTAAGTAATAACCTTTTAACAGTTAAAGTGAAGAGTGATATTTTAACTCAGAATTATTCTTTATAAACTAGTGTGAATGCAACACCACACTGATCACTAACACAGCCAAAAACCTAGTGTGTGTGTATGCACTAAACTCTAAACACTTCATATTGTGTAGAACACTTCCTATTCTATACTCTATATTCTTCATCACCTTCATCCTCATCCTCTCTCTCATCTCCAGCCCCTCTTTCCTTCTCTTAAATCTTTCTTGCTCTCAAATCACACACATGCCCACACAATAAACATGAGAAAATGGCACACGACAACATAGTGCACACTAGTTAGTGTTGGTACTGTGTGGTTTGGAACGTAGCCAAAGGCCTCATCCCATTAGTCCTCACTCCTCTACAAGCAGTATGTGGGAGGAGGATCTGTCCTGCTCTTCCTCACTGTCAGGTGCATCCTTACATTCTTCATCACCTTCATTCTCATCCTCTTTGCCTTCTCCAGCCCTTCTTTCCTTCTCCTCTGTTCCATGGTTCACCCTCTCTTTCTGTCTCTCCATCTCCTCTCCTTCAGAATGAATATCCATGTCAAAGGTCACATCAGTGGTCGTTTCCATGGTGCTCTGAGGCACGGTCTGGTCTGCTGTCTCTGGAAAATTGTATTAGCATACTATTAATGTAGGAAAAAAAGAGAGAGAGAGAGAGAGAGAGATAGAGAGTCTTGACAATTACAGCACATCAGCATTATATTTCACACCTTAGCATTAATTTAACCCTCTATACCCCAGGAGTATTCTAGAACTCTGCAGCATTTCACTGAGAATAACAAAGAAAGTCCTTACTTTTTGTCATCTTGTAAACAAACAGTTAGAGGACTAGTTTAGTTTAGTATAAAACTAAAGAAAAATGATGATTATACGTTTGTTTTGTTTGAAATGGCATGAATTGTAAATTAATATGATATAAACTATGTATTGGTAACATCTACACATATTTAAATACACAGCCGTACATACTGTACACCTTAAAGCTCATTTCCACAGCCAGGTCCAGTTTGAACGTCAACAATACTCTAGACTTATTTATTACATTTTATATCTTCTTAAGGTAATATTAATTAATATTAATATTAAATAATAATTAAATAATATTAATATTATATATTTTAAAAATAATTACATTCTGAATTATTTATAAAACTCTACTAAACCACATACATAATAAAATATTGGCTGAGAGGTGCATGAATTATAAAAGGATTTCCCTGACTCTCTCTCTCTCTCTCCCAGTCAGAACAGACTCAGACTCACCCATAACTTTAGCCATATTTCTTAGAAACACTGTAAATCCTCAGTCAGTCACAAAATAAAACTAAGGAATGCTTCAAAAATGTCAATGGCAGCACACCCTTTCATTTTTAAAATAAAGGTGTAGTGTTCACGTATCCACAAACACGGTATTATTTCATGAACAAGTATTTACTATAGCAGAGCGCTCTTTAAAGTTCATGGCCATCCACAGCCGTTAAAGCAATATGTACCTGAGTTTTAAAAGTACAAATTATAAATTATTAATTCAGTTATACTTGTAACTTATGACTAAATTCATAAATATGTTTATTCATAAATTATTTCTGCTTTCAAGTTTAAAACTCTTCAAACAGTGGAATGCAATAGTTTGGGCAAAATTTCTGTTAGTGTGAATAGTTAAGTGAATAGAAGATGTCCAAAAACAAAAAAAGAACTGATGTCCAAAAAGCATATTGTTAAAGATGAAACATTCTTTACAATGTTTTAAGCAATATGAATGTATTTAGTTTTGTATAATTTTAGCACCACGCAAACGTTTGGGGACCCCAAGAGACCATAGCTCTCTGATAACTTTTACCAAGGTCTCAGATCATAATTAGCTTGTTAAGGCTATGGCTTGTTAACATTGTTCGGAAAGGCCAGGTGATGCAAATTTCAAACCTTTTAAAATACCCTTACTCCTCAAACCTTGTCCCAACAGTCAGCAGCCATGGGCTCCTCTAAGCAGCAGCCTAGCAGTCTGAAAATTAAAATAGCTGATGCCTACAAAGCAGAAAAAGGCTATAAGTAAATATAAGTAATAAGTATATGAGTAATATAAGTAACAGCAAAGTGTTGTCAGGTAGCCTGTTTTCTCAGTTCGGAATTTAATTAAGAAATGGCAGTGAACAGGAATGGTGGAGGTCAAGTTGAAGTCTGGAAGACCAAGAAAACTTTCCAAGAGAACTGCTCAATGGATTGCTAGAAAGGCTAATCAAAACCCCCGTCTGACTGCATGGACCTTCAGGAAGATTTAGCAGACTCTACAGTGGTGCACTGTTCTACTCTGCAGCGACACCTGCACAAATATAATCTTCATGGAAGAGTTATAAGAAGAAAATCTTTCCTGTATCCTTCAGGAAAATTCAGCATTATAAATTTGCAAAGCAACATCTAAACAAACCTGATGGCTGATGCACAGGGATGGATTGATCATGTTTTGGATTGTGTTGCGGTCATAGGCACAGGAAAGATTCCACTGGTAGAGGGAAAAATCAATTGAATGAAATACCAGCAAATTCTGGAAGCAAACATCACACCGTCTGTAAAAAAAGCTAAAGATCAAACAAGGATGGCTTTAGCAACAGGCTAATGATCCTAAACACACCACAAAATCCACAAATGTCTATCTCAACATGCACAGTTTGCCATGGCTCTCACAGTCCCCTGACCTAAACATAATCATAAATCTGTGGATAGACCTCAAAAGAGCAGTACATGCATGAAGGCCAAAGAAGTTCACAAATCTAGAAGCGTTGTGCAAGGAAGCATGGGCAAAATCCCCAAAACAAGAATTGAAAGACTCTTAGATGGCTACCAAAAAGTGTTTACAAGCTATAATACTTGCCAAAGGAGGTGTTACTAAATACTGACCATGCACAGGGTGCCTAAACTTTAGGCACTTCAGGTCCTTTTCCTTTTTTGTTAATTTGAAACTGTAACAGATGGAAATAAAAAGTATTCTTGCCTTTTGGAAACCAGGTCCTCTTTCACTCGCTTAGCGGTGCACAGTAACAGACATTTTGGCCAGGGCGCCCAAACTTTTGCCTGCCACTGTATTTCACCAGTTAATATGCAAATCCAATTTAATGTGTTCTGCATTCTGGATTCATGCAGCTATAAGAGGTCGCATCAGCAATATCACCTGTTTTGTGTTGTTGCTTTTCCTTCGGCAGAGAGAATGAAGGAGTGAGGCACTTCTTTTCTTTTTCTTTTCTTGTACCTCCTTTCGCAGGTACACCATTAATTAGAAAGAGAGATTAAAAAGAGACAAAGAAACAGTCAGTTGAAATGTTAGTGGTGCGATCTCTTTTTTCTGACCTTACTGTTCTTTCTCACCCTCTTTTCTGTCCTTCAGCGTCTTCTTCACACTTTTTTTCTTTTTACCCTCTCCGCACATCTCGTTGCACTCTTTCCCCGGTCCACTCCTCTGCCCCTCTCGCTTTCTCTCTGGGAGGGAGCAGTTGTTATATGTATGACTGAGCTATAAATTTCACTTTTCTTGTTTGAAATGGCTCTGATAGCCTACTAACTATGCCCCCTAATAGCAGTACTGTTAAAATTCATAAGGCAATATCATACATAAACATACAGTGACATAAATATAGTGTATTATGACATAATTTATCATAGTATCAATATTTTACTGTCATCTCACGCAGTTCCACTGATAATTATATAATAATAACCTGAATGGTTCCATTCCTTTTCTGTTAAAATGTTATAAAGTATATTGTGATTATATGCCTAATCCAGATTACACATTAAACCTCACCACATAAGAAAATATTACTGTTACTCACCTTTTTGTTTTCTCCCTGCTGACCTCCACTTTTCACTCCATGAATCCTGAGACACACACAGTTTTCCACATACAAGATAAAAACTTCTTTATCAATGCAAATGTTTGTGTGTGTGGTGTGTGTATGACTGACCTCATCGCTGCAGTCATTTCCAGCCTTCCCACAAAACAGCTCCAACATCTCTACAAAGGCATGTACACATGTACACACACACACACACACAGACACACACACACACACACATTTGTTTTTATGTCTTTGTGGGGATCTCCTATTAATTTCTAAGGGCATAACCCTGACCCTAACTATGACAATGCCAACTCTTACCCAGCCCGGATCTTAACAAAAAGGAACCAAACAAAATACAAGACATTTTGTACATGAGGAATGTAAAAACAAAAGGTTTTTGTCACATTGTGGGGACATTTGGTCCCCACAATGTAATATAAACATGGACACATGCACACACAAACAACAGCAGTAGCAATCGCTGTGTCACCTCATAATAACAATCTAACGTTGTGTGAGTGTGTGTGTATACCTGCAATATCACTGTCCTCTGAGCTCTCTCTGTCTGACACGTAACGACTGCGGAACCCAAACTTCATTAACCGCTCCTGAGAGAGCGAGAGAGAGTATGAGTGAGAGAGAGAGAGAGAGAGAGAGAGAGAGACTCATTGAGAAATTGTGCTACCTATATTTTTACCTCATTTTTTTTTTATTATTATTTTTATTTTTTATTTATCAGATTTTTGGATATGACATATTTTACTTATTTGGGTGTGGGTGTTACCTTCAGAGACAGTTTGAGAGCTTCCTTGGCCGTATAAATGGAATCTTTCAGGCCCTTGTCAACCTCCTACACACACACATACACACATGCACAGGCACAATGTAAAGCCAAAAAACCCACACCTGAACAATGCTTCCAATTAGGAATAAACTTGTTTAAAATAGAAATGTGTGTGTTTACATTACGAAGCTGATCCTCAGACAGGTCAGCGTAGTCCCTCACCCTGCTGCAGACGACCCAGGCCCGAGTCACCGGTTCTCCAAAATACGTCACATGGCATTTACACTGTAACATACATGCTGTCCACCTCAACAACCTTCACAAGTTAACTGTCTCATTATCTATTTAATTACTTTACACTTAAAAAAAAAAACTTAAACATATTTAAATGCATTGTTGTAATACATAATTTATATCACACTAGTGGAAAGGTGTGTGAGAATGGAATAATACCGGAGTGAGGTCAGACTCTGTGTGGAATTCCAAATATTCCTCTGTGTTGGGATCTCGCTCTACCATTGCCGGCCACCTGTACACAAAAGCATCAACGTCATCATCATCATCATCATCATCATCAACATCATCGTTATCATCATCATGATCGACATCACTGTCTTTTAAAAAAATTTCCAAAACAGAGCTCAAATTAAAGCGTGAATATCACAACATGACATCAACACCTTTGACAGCCAATCACAGACAGTCATTGGTCTTGCTCCAGTACAGTTTTTAATGCACCATGGTCTAATTAACCTTAGTTGAGCTTCCATCTTAAGGCTTCCATTACAACAGAAGTTGGTCAGATGAGGACAACTTACTCAGAAGGCACTGATGCAGTTGCTAATGCAGTTTAGTATAAGTGTGAAAATAGTGAATTAAGGAATTTCATATTTTAATATGTTCAAATATCTGATGGAACTGCTGATGGGGTACCAGGGATAGCCACTTTGCCGGGCCCAAATCAGTGATCCGGGCACCATACTGCAGAAAAACATCTCCTCCTCAGGCACGCTGGACTTCTCTTCTGGAGCTGAACAACTGCTGAAGGTGGGGTCTGAAACACACACACACACACACACACACACACACACACACACACACACAAAACATAGACATGGGAGTGCTTAAATACCTCAAACAAGCGAATGCACTATTAGGTGACATTTATGCTCATACTCTTCCACACAACCAGGTATATTTTGTTGTAATTTTTTGTGTGTAATAAAACCAAAATAAATAAAAACGCAATTAAATTAAATTTATTTAAATACAAGTAAACTTCAAAACAGCAGACGGATCTGTCGCACCAACTGAGGAGCAATGCCCCCAAGAAGTTGTGTGTGTGAGCGTGTGTGTGTGTGTGTGTGTGTGTGTGTGTGTGTGCATGCATATACCTGTGTTGTTTTGGCAGGTCCAGTCATCAGGCAAAACTGAAGGATCAACACCATCACTCAGTCTTCTCCATTTACTACATTCAGGCTTGCTACACTGCACCCACGAGACATCTAAACACACACACACACACACACACACACACACACACACACTCTGGACAGATTGCATGAAGAATGTTAGCTATTATGCTGTTATTATACTTACACTGGTCTCCATCACAGCTCTCATCCCTCTGGTCCCGCTGTTCTCTGCTCTCCTTTCTGTCTGTCTCTTTGTGCATGCTGAAATTCTGAACCAGACTGCAATTATCCACCTCATCCCTCTCTCGCCTGTAAATATCAGCACACCAATGAGTGAACAAAGAGAGAGCGAGAGAGAGAGAGACAGAGAGAGACTGTACCTGCGTGTCCCCTGCTTGATGTTCTTGTCTACACCTAAATACAAACAAAAGTTTTAAAATATTAACAAACTCATTTTCTACACCTTAGAGATACACAGAGCTGTGACTTCAGCAACAGTTAGCTCGCTTTGCTAATCTGCCAAAGCAGTAAGCATGCTTGCAGCTAAAGATGTGAAATGTAAATCAAACTTAAACATGATTTCTAGAAATCATATAAACATCTACTCACCAATTAGATCCATGGTGGAGGAATGTGACACACTCCAAACTCTCACATTCTGCTGTAAACACACACACACACACACACACACACACACACATTCAATTCCTCTGTCTGTCAAAGACTGAAAAATAATCATCTTTCTATTACTCCACCTTGCAGTCTTCCTGTCCTCTGCGTTCCATTATAACATGACTCTCTTCCACATCCTGTCCTTTCTCATCCCCACTTCCTCTCCTTGCTCTCTTCTCTCCAGGTGTTCCTCCATCACCCGACACATCTGTCCCTTTTCCTTCTCCCTTCTTTTTTGGCTTTTTCTTCCTCTCGTCCTCTCTCTGTTCTCCCATTTTGCTTTTCTCCGTCACTTGCTCCATCCCTCCTGACTTTCTCTTCCCTGATTCTGTGCTTTTCTGGTGCGTGGCTCTGGAACGCTTTATTTTTTTACCTGATTTCCCTTCACCTGGATTTGGTTCTCCCTCCTTTTCTCCAGTCTTTTCTCCATCCATCACCTGCCTCTTGTGCTTTTCTGTAGTTTTTTTGATGACTATCTCATCTGTGTGGGCCATTAGTGGGAGTAAGATGGGTTTCTCCTTCTTACCTTCTTACAGACAGTGAATCAAATACATCATCATCATCATTATTATTATTATTATATCTTACAAGCTGAGCTAGCTTATATTTTATGTAGTTTAAACACACACCACTCTTGCTTTATCCAATGAGCTACCTCTTAATTTAGCTAAGTTAGTTTTCTTTACCGCAATCAAAAACTAATTTAAAAAAACATTTTTTTTCTTCACTATTTAAAACATTGTTTTAAATGTTTTACAATAGCAGCAAATATTACCTCAGAATGAGTCACCAGGAATAAATACCATGAGTTAAAAGTTCATTAAAGCGCGATGTGATTTCACCGGTTGCCTTCAGCTAAAAAGCTAACTCTGACAGAAATCCACCCGCGCGTGCAGTCAAGATCCCGCCACAGGTGATTTGAGGAATGAATCTTTTAAATGATTCGAGTCACTTGGTTCGGTTCACTGAATGATTCAGATATTTCATTGACAGATGCGTTACGGATTACAAGCGTTACAAAATAAGACTGACACACATGTTGATTAGGTCTTTACAGTTCCATGTCCGCAAATACATGCGGTCTCACTTGTACCAGTGATTAAAGGACCATATTTAATTGTATTCCTGTACCATTATATTGTGTGATGAATTGTTTGTGAAGGTTATTTTTTTCTCCCAAGAACCATCAGCCACTCCAATTTTACATTGTTCACCTCATAAACGCATCTTTACTATTAGGTCAGTTATAATTACCAAATAACAGTAGTAGTTATTGAATAATACACTTCTTTAGACAGAATACGAGTCTTTACACTAACACTTTTCTGGTGTTCAGACAAACCAGATTAGGGACATTATGAATATACATTAGGCCTCATTTATCATGCTGGATATGAACATATTTATTCATAAATTGCTTTCAGGCGCGGCGGCACGGTGGTGCGGTGGTGAGCACTGTCGCCTCACAGCAAGAAGCACGGGTTCGATCCCCGGGTCACCCAGGGTGCTTTTCTGTGTGGAGTTTGCATGTTCTCCCTGAGCATATGTGGGTTTCCTCCGGGTGCTCTGGTTTCCTCCCACAGTCCAAAGACATGCGGATTAGGTCAACTGGCTACACTAAATTGCCCATAGGTGTGAATGCGAGCGTGTGTGGCTGTTTGTCTGGTTTGAATGGTGTAACACTGTAACTTACAAATTAATGTAAATTTTAAAGAGAGTAATTTGAACTTGATTGATCGGCTTCAGAATGTAAAATTACCACTTTTACAGAGTTACCGCTTATGAAAAGATTTGAGCGAATCTCTTGGATGGAAACATTAATCTGTGCACAGTTGCAAGATCAGTACAATCAATGCACTTCAAAACTTCATTTCTTGTTAATGTACTGCACATAGGGACCAGATTAGGCTTAAAAAACTGTTAAAAATCCTGACAAAAAGAAGGCTTGCTATAGCTCGCTAACTAAGCTGTAAGAATCACCCGTATTAATCCTAGACAATCCAAAACTCTGAATGCTTAAAAACCTTATTAGAGAACAGTCACCTTTAAGTATAAACTCGATCTAAGGTATTTCCTTTAGAAAGGTTGACTTATTTTTACTGTCACACCTCATGAGAGTTAACATTTCATATGTCAGGCTGTGACAGTTTTAGCTAGCAACGATGTTAAAATACAGAAAAGTAATAACGTAATAATCAATCGGGGTGGTAAAATGGTGTGGAAAACAGCACATTGTGGTGGGTTTTTTTTTTTTATTAAACCTTGAGAACTACATTTCTGAGCTTTGGACTACATGTTCCAGAGGGTCACAAGAAGGTAACGAGGACGTGTCACCGATAAATCCCTTTCTCTGTGCTGGGATTGGACAGAAGTACGCAGCCTTCTCGAGCGGTCCGCCAATCGTGGCACAGCAGGAAATGGTTATCGGAATATGGGTGGGAAAAATAATAAGCTTGAGGGAAGTGCGATTGTGCGTAAAAATAACTCCTTGTCGATGAAACGCGATATATTAGTAAAGACTTTTTTATTTTGTGCAACACTGACTTTTAGATTAACCAATTGCTGTCAAATTTAACAAGTTTGCTCAAAAACGTAGCTAGTTGTTTACACGGGAAGTTGGTGTCCGTGCAGATTCCTGAAAAACGGTTATGGTTTTAAAAGGCTTTTAACAGTAAACATCATTCGTAACATCCTTAAAGGGAATATATATTTGTTCGGAAGTTTAATGACGATATTTGTTGATGCTGTGAAATAAAACGGTTAGTCGGACACGTCTCAGGCAGATAGTTTAGACACCTAACAAGGGGTAGAGGCGGGACCTGGCAGCGCGTGCTTGGTTATGAGCTATCGTATTGGTCGTAACAACGCGTACGGATTCCGTTCTCGTTTTTCATTGGCCCAATCGGCTGTCCGTTAGCGTTTCCTCAGGGCTATAGTGAGGTATAAGAGCGTGGGTACCTCAGCAGTAAGATACAGAAGCCTTGAAGGCTCAGAAGCATGTACACTTTCACATAATTGATAGGAAAACTAGGAAAATAATCTCGCTAACGTTCACGCATACACCATGCCGAGTGCTAACCGTGCTCGAACGGTTTAAGAAATGCGTGTTTTTTTGGAAGGGGCGTCACAGAATTAGATTTTTTTGGTGTATTTTTTTGGTTTGGGGTTCAAGGGTCACGGGATACAGACAAGTCCGACACGGTAAATAAGATGGCGCTGAAGTCACAATTGTGGGGTTTTTCTTGGTGTTTTGCAGAGAAAGCAGTAACTTGGGGGAGGGAAGCTCTCAGCCACAGCTCAACACAAGCAAGAAGGCGGAGCTCTGTGTGTGTGTGTGTGCGCGCGTGCGTGTGCGCGCCCGCGCGCGCCTGTGTGAGTGAGTGAGGTGGAGGGAGGGGTGTGTCTTGACTACAGTCTCCTCTGAGACTCCAGTTTTCCACAGTATTAATGATTAGTAGCATTATTAGCATTGATGATTTATGTGTTAGCATTAACTGGTTTGTAATTGTTTTTCCAGCTCCTGCAGTCTGACTGCTTCAGCTACAGTAACATGGGAACATCTGTGAGCCCATAAGCAGACAAATTTTCTGCAAGTTTACAAAAGCAAACTTTCTCACGACAGCTTTGGATGCCTTTTCTCTCAGTCTTGCCCATGCACGCAGACCTGAGCAATAGAAGATGATTGAGATGTCTATAGAGAAAGAAACTGTCTTAACAGCAGATGGAGCGGCAGCCATTTTGAGCCCGCCACCTTCCCAGAACCTGGCGGGGCGCGTTAAGACTCTAAGTCCATCCTCTTTAGCACCTGTCAGTATTGCAGCTCCATTCATGGCTAATATGGTGCTAGCAGAAGTGCCTGCTAACCCCACCTTGACAGAAGAGGCAGGACATGATGAGGAACTTAGCGAGATGGTGCAAGCGAAAGGAAACAATAAGCTCTTACAAGCGAAAAATGGTATACAGTCCCAAGCTGGTGCTCAAAAACTTGGCAAACGGCGCTACAGCATGAATGCTGGCTTTAAACATCCCGGATTTAGCAAGCGCAGACGGCGAGCTAACTCCGAGTGTGAACCAGTGCTGCCGAGCAACTTCCTGATGGGTGGAAACATCTTTGACCCTCTGAATCTCAACAGCCTATTGGATGAGGAGGTGAACCGGGCGCTGAATGCCGAGACGCCCAAATCGTCACCACTTCCGTCCAAGAGCAGGGAGCCTGTCGAGATCCTGATCCCCAGAGACATCACTGACCCACTTAACCTCAGCGGCAAGGGAGGAAACGCCGATGGTGGCGTCCTGGTGTCACCCTTGAAGAGACGGCGCCATAGAAACCGACACCATGGTGGCAGTGGCGGCCATCTTGAACCCTTAGACTCTGAAAAGGCAAAAGGCGCTGAGGAAGAGGGTGCATTATTTCCTGCACAACATTTAACAGAGGAACTAGTTGAAGAGTCGCCACGACCATACGAACTCAACACCACCATCAACTGCCGCGATGAAGTGGTCCCGCCCATTCTGCCCCGACGCCGATCCACAAACTCCGCTCCTCAGGCAGGCAGCAGCAACTCCACTGCGCAGCCATCCAAACACAGAAAGCGCCGGCGAACAGTCAGTCGTTCTGAACGCCTGTCAGTCACGCCGACTCCCACCAATAAACAGCTAAAGTTAGACAGGGGGCGGAGTCAAACATTTCACACACCCATTGTGGGTGGAACCACCGGAAGCCATCTTGAAGCAAACCATCATGTGTCACAGAAAAGTCAACGCAAACCGAGACGTGAGTTCCATTATGGCATCTACAGCTGTTACTATGGTTACCGAACACCCACTTTGAACGTGGATCCCCGTCTGGCCGTGTTCCGACACGAATGGTTCCGTGGGAAAAAAGTCCTGGACATCGGATGCAACGTGGGTCATGTGACACTTGCCATCGCTAAGAACTGGAGTCCTGCCCACATCCTGGGCTTGGACATCGATGGTGGTGTGGTTCATGCAGCACGACAGAACCTCCGCCACTTCCTGTCTGAGCTGCAGAAACAGGAAGTGAAAAAAGATGCGGACATGCAGGAGAAATGCAGAGAGGTGGAGATGTTCCAGACATTCCCTGTTTCTTTCAGACTATGTAGGGGGCCATTCACTGCTCCTCCCCTACTGCCTCCTGCCCCTGGGGTGTTCCCTAACAATGTGTCCTTCATGAAGGTAAGTGTGTGTGTGTGTGTGTGTGTGTGTGTGTGTGAGAGAGAGAGAGAGAGAGACACTAGCATGATCATGTGATTAGATATTTGTAACGTGTCTCCTGCAAACTCAAAATGGAGTAGAGCTGTTAAACAGAAGAACGTCTCTAACAAAATGGTTCTTACTTAGTGACACACACGAACAGCATGGAGTGCAATTGAGTGTAAGAAATACAAAACAATATTTTTATATGATCCTGGACTTAAACATCCAGAAAGGAACATGAGAAAATGTGCTAATAACGCTCAGACAGCAGCTGACCTCACTCACCTGAGGGCAGCCTAATGGGCGTGGCCTAATATTCTAATGTGCATGTTTGATTGACAGCTGTATCTCTGCCACGTTCCTCAGAGGGTCAGGATTCAGTCTCTGTGTAGCAACCACCTTACAGAGTTGTGTACTCAGTGGCTGTGTGTTTTTTCATCTTGCTAGGTTAGCGTTTGCGCAGTGGCTAGTTCAGGGTCTCTCACCTGGTTTGCTTTTGGCCGCAAGTTTCCGTTCCACATTTCAGTTTGTTTTTGATCCTTGTCCTAACACAAGCAGTTGCTTGTTTCTGTATATAAACTATAGGGGAACTACGTGCCGGACAGTGATGAGGTGGTGATGTCACAGTGTGCAGAGTATGACGTCATCATGTGTCTGAACGTGACGAAGTGGGTTCAGCTGAACTGGGGAGATGTCGGGCTTCAGCGACTCTTCAGACGCGTTTACACACACCTGAACCCCGGAGGAGTGTTTATCCTCCAGCCACAGCCGTGGAGCTCCTACAGCAAGAGGAAGAGGCTGACGGTAAACTGTTTAGCACAAACTAAATCCCTCCTAAACACACACAACCCTGTCTAAACACGTACTAAACTCTGACTAAACCAATGCTAAACACACACAACTCCTTACTACACTTGTACTAAACCCTAATTAAATCCATAATAAGCCCTGCCTAAGTGTATACTAAACACTGACTAAATCCAGATTAAACCGCTTCTGCTCTCTTCTTAGTCTAATCCCAGTTTGCTGTGTGTGTTTTCAGGAAACCACCCACAGGAACTTCAACAGCATTCGGCTCAGACCGGACCGGTTCAGCTCGTACCTCACCTCCGAGGTGGGATTCACCAGCTACGAGCTCATCAGCGCCACCAGCAGCTGTCCAAAAGGTAAAACACCATAACTCTGCCTCCTTTATTATGGACGTGTACACACACACACACACACAATATTGTACACTCTTTTAAGAAAAGCATTTATCATTTTAAGAGCTGTCTTCCATTTCGGAGGTAAGCGTTCACCTCCCCCAGCTGACTCCACCCCTTCTGCTGGAACTACATGTGTCTTTTGGCCAGGGGGTGGAGCTAATTTCAGGGCTGGAGAAACTAAACAAAATTTCTTTGAACTGATTTGAACATTTAAAATGCAAAACACACAGTTATACCTCAAAATGAATACAGGTTCATTAATACCTTTTATATCTTTAATATATGTTTATTAGACCCTCAGAAATCCATTAAGATACAGGGCGATATTAGCAAGTGTTCGCCCTCTAGTGGGACTGTAGGGGAAGACACAAACATAAGCACAAACACTCGCATTCAATCGTTCAGTTTGCTGTACATTTTAATGAAGGGAGCCAATAATTTTGGGATTTACTGTGTATGCACACTCTATGCATCAGTGTATTTCTGTGAACGGTTTTCATCACTTGTTTTTCTCTTTCTCAGGACTCCAGAGGCCAATCTATCTCTTCCACAAAGGCCCCGCCTCCAGCAGGAAGTCGTCCACCAGGAGAGGAAGTGACCTGCAGGAAGAGGAAAGGGAGATGATGTGAATGTTTACGTTGCAGTGCTGCTTTAATTAGAGATGTGATCAGTTCCACAGGGCTCTGTGCTGAAAGAGCCGCCATCACCGCCTCAGCCTCGATACAGAACTCTTATACACACACGCACACACACACCCTCAGTTCCATCAAGTGGTCACAAGGGGGTGCTCATTGTTTAGTTAATCTCTCTGTCTCTCTCACACATACACACACAGATGGACTATTAATCTTTTTAATAAAAGTTACTATGTCTTTCTAACAATTCAACACCTGTTTGTATTGTACATTTTAGGGAAGTGTGTGTGTGTGTGTGTGTGTGTGTGTGTGTGTGTAGCTTAAAAGTTCATATAACTGTTTTCAAACTGTTTTTGACATGGTTTTGTGTGTGTGTGCGTGAAGCAGAAAGAATGTACTTGATTTGAATGTTTGTTGTATAGAATAAATAAGTGAGTCTTTGATTCTGTGCTTCTCGTCTCCGTCTCTCTAAACCTCAGAATGTGAAGCTTCTTCAGAGCTGCTCAGAAAATTCTTTAAAAAAATAGAAGCGTGTGCCGGTTGCCTCCTCCTCCCGTAATTCCTCAGTTTTATCTTTGGTGAGTCTGTGCGACCACACGTCTGCTTGGAGTGTGTGCAAATCTGAGCTCAGCATTTCACCAAAGTGGTTCTCAGTTAATCAAAATCAACATCACTGAGTGTAAGTATGGAACATTTGAAATTCGACGTTTTCTGATTAATGGTGTAAACGGCAGTTTAGCAAATTTTACTGCATTAACTAACGATTCAAATTAAATAAAAAAAATTTCCAAATTAATTTTTAATGGTTCAACAGAAAAGCGTCCGCTCTTTATTCCAGATATTGCAAGCTCAAATCAAGGCCAAGACTCCGACAGCAAAACTGTCCATGCTCTTTGGGTGGGAGGGGCTTATGCCATCTCCACTGTCAATCACAGCAACACTAGCCAATTGTATGCATCTGTGAGCTCATGTATGTGGAAGAGGGTAGATGGCGCTTTCCTCTGAGGTGAGGCAGCATGAGCAGCTGTCTGACGTCACGTGTTTTTCAGGAAGCACATGTTGGTCTTCACCCTTCTCAGGTGGTAGCTGATATGTGATGGTGGAGAGTTAGCTGGAAACTGGTGACTGGAAAAATTTGAAAACTGTGTGGCAAAATATTCCTGTTCCATCGGTGTATCCGTCTCAAAACTAACACTAGAAGTGCTGATGATATAAACTGGATGAAAATGTTATTAAAGCAGGAATCATACTGAGCGCTCTCATAACGCAGAAATCTGTTCGACTGTCCATCCATTATGTACAGCGTTTATCCATCAGGGTGGTGGGGAAGCTGGAGCCAATCCCGGTTGACTGCAGGTGAGAGGCGGGGTTACACCCTGGGCAGGTCGGGGCTAACACACACACACACACACAGGTGGGCAGTTTAGAACAGCCAGGAGACCTAATCTGCATGTGTTTGTGCTGTGGGAGGAAACCGGAGCACCCGGAGGAAACCCAAACAGGCACGCGGAGAACATGCACACTCTACACAGAAAGGCCCGGGCGAACGCAGGGATCGAACCCAGAACCTTCTCGCTGTGGGGTAACAGGGGTAACCCTGCAGAAAGCTGAGAATCATTTCAGTAAAGTTGTATTTGATATGAATCTCTACTCGCTTGCAGCCATCCTCAACATTTTATACATTACTGTCCTGCTTTACAGACTCAACACTTTTACTTTAATAATGTACATGATCTTACTCTGTCTCACACACACACACACACACACACGCGCGCGTGCACACACGCACACACACAGTGGGAAAGTTGTGAAACAGTTTCAGCTCTTAATTATGACAAAAACGACAAACTTTTGAGTGACGTGCCAAGTTGGATCATGCACAAAGAGACACACACACACACACACACACACACACACACACACATACTCACTCACTCACAATGTGGGACAGAAGAAAATGGCAACAAAGGGAAGGAGCAGAAAAAGAGGGTAAAAGATAAAAGTGAGTTTTTCTCCTCCTCTCTCCTGAGTTTCTCTGTTTTTTGGCTCGGTCACTCGAGTCCTCCTACTGGCCACAGCTCACAGGTGTGTGTGTGTGTGTGTGTGTGTGATGGAATGCTCTAATGAGGACACACAGAAGCTTTGATGTTGTCCCCAGTTACTTAAAGTTTCCCATGAAGACACAACGTCCTAAAAGACATCAAATACTAATGATGAATAATACACACACACACACACACACACACACACACACACACACACACACACACACACACACACACACTGCAGTACTGCGAGAATAATGTCACCCATTTCAGTTTCAGCACAGACTGCAGTTTATTGTGGTGGTTGTGTAAAATATAAATAAAGATCGGTGATGTCATCATGAGAGTGTTATTACTGTGATACTGCTGCTGCTTACAGTCAGGTGCAAAAGTTTGTACACCCCAGGACTCAATGGAGGGAACAGAGAAGAAAGTATCATTTACAGCATCATCGAGATACTCAGTGTTTCACAGTGATGTTCAGTCAAAAAATGTTGTGTTCAGTAGTGTACATGAAAATACTCACACTGTAAAAAATCGGACTCATATCAGGTCAAGAAGTTTACACACCCCTGTCTGAATCTGGGCGGTTTTACATTTGAAACTTAAAAAACCAGTGTGGAGTGATACAGTGTGTGTGTGTGTGTGTGTGTGTGTGTGTGTGTGTGTGTGTGTGTGTGTGTGTGTCACCTGTTTTGATAGTATTGACACCTCAGCGCTTTTTACACACCG
>JAQQZU010000015.1:21101033-21114731 GCA_030068025.1 Parauchenoglanis punctatus | reverse complement strand
GTGTGTGTGTGTGTGTGTGTGTGTGTGTGTGTCACCTGTTTTGATAGTATTGACACCTCAGCGCTTTTTACACACCGACGTCTGACTCAAATAACCATAAAGTTCACTCACACCTGCAGAGGGGAAAAATCTCAATTACATTCGTTTATAAATAAAACATCATAAAAATAACAAAAAATAAAATAATAAAAATAATAATTAAATCAAATAATAATAATTTATAATTATTTTATAGTATAAATTATTTTAATAAAAAACAAGAATGAAAAGTTCAAGTTTTTCTCTTTCTGTCTCTCGTTTCATCCTCACACACTCCGCATCCAATCACATCCTTATTCACTTCCACCTCTGTCGGGTAAGTGGGCGGAGTCAAGAGATTCCTATTTACAAAAGGACAGAGAGTGAAGGTGCACACACACACACACACACACACACACACACACACACACTGTGAACTGGAATCATGCTGTTTAGTACTGGATCAGACGTGCAGACATGGACACACACCGTCCACACACTCGGTCAGCAGGTTGGTGTTATTTCGCATTGTGTGATTATAAACTCATATTTATTTATTTATTTATTTGTGTGTTTAGTCATTTGTTTGCTTGTAACGTTGTATTCATATTCATTCTATTAAGCAAGCATATTTACAAACAAAATGATCTTCAATATTCTAAAAATACTAAAGATATTTTCTAAAATATTAAAATGTATTTATTAAGTAATTCGTGTGAATATTGTGTATTTAAGTTTAAAGCAGTTCCATAAAAACACAATTAGAAACAGTTGATCAGTTATTGTCTATAATATAATCATTTCAATATAGCAATTAAAATGAACTTTTCTGATTATTTACATTTATGTACAAATGTTGCATGAATGTTAATTACATGTTTAAACATTATTGGTAGTAAATCTTTTAGATTTTTCTGAATGAAAACTAATGTTAATTAATTGTGATTTGATTCCAAAAATAAAGAAACAACTAAATTAATTGATTTTATTAATAATAAATTTTGTCTCCTTCTTTGATTAATTAGTTGATTAGGATTATTAATCTATATGAATATTATCATATAGATATTGTAAAAATAATATTTATAATGAAGTAAAAACCGTGTAGTGATTCATTACATTATCAGCATCACAATCGAAACCTGATTTCATCTTTTATTTCTTTTATTTACTAGAATTAATTCATTACAGTTACAAATATGCTTTAAATACCATACACTAGTGTTAATTACAGTAATTTCCATATATATATGTGTGGATGTGTGTGAATGATTAGCAATCAACGATCAACATGTAGCCGTTCCTCTTGTCTCAGGTGCTCAGGTGCACACACACAGATAAGTGTTTCCTGCCTGAACGACGCAACCTGAGGTCATGTGACTGCTGCAAACACGGATGGGTCAACCATGGTGTGTGTGTGTGTGTGTGTGTGCGTGTGTGTGATGCAATCTCCATCACAAACAAACATAAACTTGTTTTCTTTTTGTATTTCTCTCTCTTTCTCGTGTGTGTGTGTGTGTGTGTGTGTGTGTATGTGTGTGTGTGCGTGTGTGTGTAGCTCTCAGTAAGCTGCATGTGTGTTCAGATCAGGTGGAGGTTGTTCACTCGGGCGTTGTGTGTGACCTCAGCACTCTGATCCTGTTCGGCACACACGCTTTCCCCATCAGGATGAAGATTCTCCTGGACCGGCTCTTCAGCGTCCTCACACACCAACACGTCCTCGACGTCCTACACACACACGGCTGGACACTGCACGATTACGTCCGAGGATACAAGCTGCAGGTACACACACCTGAAACACACACACACAGGGAAACAGCTGATTTATATTGCACCCTATTAAAGGATGAGAAGTGTAAAAACAGAATACGAGTGGTCTGAGTGCTGAGCTCTGAGGAACCCCACAAACCGGACGACTTTTTTTTCTCGTCAAATCTCTTTAAATGTTGATTTCTTGCTTCTGCTCTGCTTTGTGCAGGACTCATCAGGGAAGGTTTTGGATCGCTGGGCGATCATGACACCTGAAGATGAACTCGTGACCCTGCATCAGTTTCTACGTTTCGGTGAAACTAAATCCAGCGCAGAGCTCATGATCTCCCAGCACGAGCAGCATCTGCTTTCAACAAACGCCTCCAAAACGACTACAAACGATTGCTTTTTCAACACAAGTCATAATCTACAGATGAATGGAACCATCAGAGGTCAAAGGTCACCCAGTATGAGCCATTTAGAAAATCTTTCGGGAGGCATATCGGAGTGCAGCGAGCCTTCCGCCTCATTTCTCTACAAGGTTCCATCAGAAGTTTGTACATTTCAGCAAGACCGAGACCGAGAGACAAAACGTGGCGTAAATGCAGAATGTGCAGCAGCGATCGGAACTGATCCACCGAGGAAAAACCCAGGTAATGAAAAATAAAACCAAAAAGGTTTCTTTCTTAGCAAACTCTTCCACAGCATTTTGGATTTAAATGAAAAATGAAATTTCAGGCGTTTTGTTGAAAGTAGCGCTAAATCAGAGCTAAGTAATGGCCACTGTATTAGCATGCTAGCATGAAAGTGAATCTCACAGTAGCAGGAGATGAGAAGAAAAATATTTTTGAGTTAATAACCTTCAGTGAAGTAGCAAATCCTACACAGCAGTGTTCATGCTCATGCACATCTTCTTAGCAATAGCAACCGTAGCATTAAACCTACTTAAAGTGCTGTGTATTAGCCGATTAGCAACGCTGAGACTCCACACCCATGTCGTTCTTGCTTTTCCTCATTTTCCTCAGGAGCGAGGGATCAGCACTTGTGCTCGCCTTCTGTGCAAAAGTCTCGTGTGAGCTGCGGCTCCTGCGGGAAAACGTTCTACGACAGGGGAACACTGAAGATCCACTACAACGCCGTGCATCTTAAAATCAAACACCGCTGCACCGTCGAGGGCTGCGACATGCTGTTCAGCTCGCTGAGGAGCCGCAACAGACACAGCGCTAATCCCAACCCACGCCTACACAGCACACACCACACACACTCAGCACACACACACTCCATGGCAAGTCAGTGGACTTCGTCCCAATCCTCCACGTCTCCAGTGAAAATTATACATCAAATGAAAATATCCGACACGGCTGTGCTAGCAGCTGTTACCACATCAAGCGGCTACGCTTTTGCTAACTTAAATAATTACACTGAAATGATCGATCAACATAAACTGTCCATTTACGGTGCTAATAGTGCAGAGGGCGGGGCTTCCACTCATCTCTGGACCAATCAGAAGGGGTGTTGTAAAGGAGTCACTGCTGTAACAGCCAGAAAAAAATCACGAAAGTCCACAACGCCAGTGAAGATCAAAAGGGAGAAATGTGATGAAGAGGAAGTGTGATTGATGTAGCGGTGACATCCTGCACCCGGGATATGACCTTTGTTGGTGACATGTGGTGATGTTGGTTGTTGTGCTTTAGCTTGGTTCATCTTGTACTAAGTGCAGTGTAACGTGGTGTGTACCGTAAACATCTGTTTTGTGTTTATGCAAAAATCAAGAATCCCGAAAACCTGATCATGAATATAATAATACATAAATAAATAACCGTGCAATATTATTATTACAATAAACAAAAGCTATCCTCTTTCTGTAATCATAAATAAGCATTAAGCACTCTGTGTGTGTGTGTGTGTGTGTGTGTTACAGTAAAATACTGTGATGAAATGGAGTTATTGTTACTTCCATGAAGTTGATGATTTTTCTATAACAGCACAACACCTAGTGTTTTATTCCTCTTACACCACAGCAGCTTACAAACAACTTTACATTTTATTATTTTTATCCGTTTATAGTTACATTTAATGTCTGTGAAAAAAATTAGTTCTTGTTGTCACTTACATTATAGCAGCTATAAACAGACAGATTTCTCCTTACAGAAAACTTCACCGTACATACATTTGAATGTGTTTATTATCGGTGGTGCGCGCTGTACAGTGAATGAGCTGTTACTATGGAAACGGTGATGTATTAGGGCAAAGGCATTAATATACAGCTGCAAAACTGTCAGAGCCGCTGTTACAGAAAACTAATCAACACCTTCTGACCAATCAGATTAACACAGAATTACATCAGCAAGTGTCTAAGGAAATGTAAGCTAAATGTATGGACTGTGTTTTGTCTTATGTAGCCTTTTGTAAAATTGTGTGTAAATATTAGGAATTGTGTTAGAATGGTTTACACAAGTGCATGTGGATGTAGCCGGTGTTTTTTAAACACAGGGCTGTAAAGAAAGGATTTACTTCATAATCAGTTACTGAGGAGGAAAATGTCCTTCAGTTGTGCTTAAAGCTGACAAATCGTTTATTGTTATTGTTCGTATTTAAAAAGATTTTCGTGCTCACACTCCAGCACAGCAGGTGGCGCTAGTCCAGTGAGTGCGTTTAGCGAGCCGCCATGTTGATCCCTAGCAATCGCGAACAAGTCGAGAAAGCGTCCGTGGGATGATAAACCCCGCCTCCTGTGCTGCGATTGGCTAAGTCACGTATATTTACTCGCACTCACCAATCGGAGAGGTTCATTGTGTAACGCGGGATACTAACGAGCCAATCCTCGCGCTCGAGGCGGGGCTTGTCGGAAAGCTGGTAAGGGGGCATATCTTTCAATGGCACAGAGCGCGAGAGTAAAGAAATAAATAGTTTTTATGAACACGGTGGTGCTGTAGAGCAGAGTCGGTAAGTGAATCAAGGCTAAATGTGCACACACTTCTGCTCTTTATACGTTTTATGTCTGTACGCGCGCGTGTGTTTTAGCCGCATAGCTAGCGACATTCCTGTGCTGTGTTGTGTTGTTCCTCTCGTTAGCATGTTAGCTGCTGCATCCCAAACAGTTTCCTGTTCAGTATAAAGTGCACTAGGTAGTGCATGAGAGCCGTTGTATTTAAGCTGCTGTAAGTGTACACGTCTAGAGTAGAGATACTTATTTAAGATTCAGCTCGTAATTTGCTCTCTAGTCCTCTTTTAAAGCGGGTCTAAGTGTGATTTGCTGGTGTGTATACAGCAAACATTACAACTTTGTGTGTGTGTTACAGTGTAAGATGAAGTGTGTGTCGCTGCAGCATGACTTCAGTCCTGGTGACGTCGTGTTTGCCAAAATGAAGGGGTATCCTTTCTGGCCTGCCCGGGTAACTAACACACACACACACACACACACACACACACACACACAGAGAGAGAGAGAGAGAGACACAGAGAGAGAGACCCAGACACACAAAATGACAGTTTTTCTTTTCCATGGACAGATTGCTGTTGGGAGAGCTCCGAGGAATAAGATCCCAATCTTCTTTTATGGAACACACCAAACGTGAGTACACACACACACAGACACACACACACACACACGGCATCTGCAAAAAGTGGTAACTATGCATTTACAGTTATCTCATTTATACACGTGAGCAGTTGAGGGTTAGGGGCCCTGCTCAGGGGCCCAGCGGGGGCAGCTTGGCAGTGCTGGGATCTGAACTCACAACCTTCTGATTTCTAGTCCAACGTCTTTACCATACAGTGTAACTATGTTTTATAATCTGTGCGTGCACACATTCACGCTTATGTACACGTATGTATAGTTCATTTAATATATTTTGTAAAATAGGTTTAAATTGTAAAATTATTGTAACTGTAGTTTGTTTATTAATAATTGTCAGTGTTTATATGTTTTTTTTGTTACTGTATTGTGTATGATATATAATGTAATAAAACATTGTCAGTGATGACTTGTTGTTGTTACAGAACTTGTCTAGTCGCTAAGGACATCGTGCATTACTGGCCCAACAAAGAGAAATATGGCAAGCCCTTCAAACGAGGAGGTTTTGAGCAGGCCATGTGGGAGATCGAAAATGACCCAGGGGTCGGCCTCAAAGGTCAAAAGGTCAGAGTTCACCATATCCCGGTGTAGGGGTGTGTGTGTATGCATGTATGTACTGTGAATGATTCCCAGCATCTGTGTTAGTGCCGTCTCATTCTCCCGTCTTTTTATCGGAAAGGCAAAAAGGAAGGCAGAATGATGTGTTTTGCATTTGTTGGGTGCATTTCCACCACATCGATTACATTGGAGAGAAACATCTTTTCATTGGTTGTTGTGTCTCTGACAGAAAGCGGACGTAGAGAGGAAGGTGCAGGAGACGCATAGGAAGGCGAGGAGCGTGGAAAAGAAGAACGCTCAGAATAAAACCGAGGCTAGCACGCCCCCTAAAGCTGCAGCTGCGATAAAGCATGATAAAACACCTGTGAAAACCAGCACCACTCCAAACAAGCCGTCTACCTCAGAGAGCTTGACTAGGACCCAGATGGCGAGCCGGGGGAAAGATGGCCAACAGAAGACTGCAACACCACCTGAAAAAGCGTCTGCTGCCACTCCAACATCGACAAACTCAACAACGTCTGCTGAAACCACAGCACAAACTAAAAAACCTGCTCCGCCCAAAACGGTCGTCCTGGCCAAGAAAGCCATCGTGGCTAAGACAACAAGTGCAGCGAAGAAGCAGGACGCTGCCAAGAAGAAGATCCTTACAAAAGCCAAGATGGTCAAAGCCAAAAATACGGCACTGACCTATCGGAAGGCAAAGCTGCCCATCAGGGAGGAGAGGAGCAAGGTATGTACCGAGTTTTTCATAATAATGAATTACGTTTAGCTAATGTGTTTATTTACATTTCACTGCTCAGCAGCTATTTGTAGTGTTTACTGTGCTTTTTTAATCACTTCCCTGATTTGATCTTGCATCCTGTTTGGACATGAGTGATGTTTGTCAAATATCGCAGTTTAATAACCAGTTATCACCACATGCCTGTGTATTACACTGCAGCCAAACCTAGAGAATCGACTCCGAACCCCAGCGATCCGGCACCGGCGATCCAAGGGCTGGGTGAAGATCACAGATCCACTGGTACAGACCCCTCAGACTAAGCCCCGGCGATCCAAAGGTTGGGTGAAGATCACAGAGCCACCAGTCCAGAAGCCTGAGACTCAGTCCAGACCATCCAAGAGTACGGTGAAAGTCACCAGTCCACAGTTCTGTAACCCTGACGCTCCGTCCCGAACCCCAGAGACGCCGCGCCATACCCCAGAGCCACGGTCTCAGAACTCCAGGGGTTGCGTGCAGGTCACAGAGCCACAGCTGCAGACTGCTGGAATTCCGCTCCGAGCTCCAGAGACCGGGCTGAAGCCCCCAGGTACCCACCACCACATCCCTGAGACTCGGCTGCGGAGATCAGAGGCCCAGCTTCAGGATACAAAGAAGGTCGCAGAGCCACAGCTGCGGACTCGGCTCAGAACTCCAGAGATTCAGCTCCAGATCACAGAGCCTCGGCTCCATGTCCCTGAGACTCCGCTCCGAACGCCGGAGACTTGTCTCAAGACCTCAGAGACCCAACTGAAAACCACAGATATTCGGCTGAGGGTCACAGAAACTCAGGTACAAACCCCGGTATCACGCCTCCAGAGCCCAGACGCTCGGCTCCTGAAGCCCAACACTTGGCTGAGGGTCACAGTGCCACGGCTCCAGAGCACTGACACTCACCTCCTCAACCCTGAGATTCAGCTTAGAAACCTCAAAATCTCAGCCTTTAGAAACAAAACCTCAGCTCCCGAACCCCTAAATAACTCTTCAGTTAAACCCCAAGATGCTGCTAATAAATCCCGAGATGAAAGTCCTGAGCACCTAGATGCAACTCCCAGGGAGCCTCAAGGCACCACTCCTGCTGAACCCCAGGAACCTCCAGGAGAACGCAAAGCTGTTGATCCGGTTAAACCTCAAGGCACTGCTCCCGTTGAACCCCATAGTGCTGCTCTGATTGATGTGCCATCGAGAAAGCGGAAAGAGGGAGGTGATGGAGAACAGAGAGTGCTGAGACGGAGGACAGAAGATCAGAAGGATAGAGTGGAAAAGGGACAGAAGAATGAGACCGAGAAGAATCCACCAGAGGATGACTTGAAGGATCGAGAGGGGCGAAGGAAGAGGAAGGAGGAGGTCGTCTCGGCCATCACTGACCCTGGCTCCAGCCCTGCAGGTAAACACACTGGTTACCATGGCACTGGGGCGGGAACTGAGGTCTGATTGGTTACAGTGGTAGTGGGGTGCGATTACTTAGGCATTCGGTCCTTAGACAGCAACACGCACGTTTTAATATCAAATAATTATTTGTTCTTCAAAACTTACATCGATCAGATTCTTAGTGGCGTCTTTTCCCACAGCGAGAAGGCTCAGTGATGTTAGTGGAATTGAGAACTGTGCTAAGTACAGCCGTGTTTCTATAGTGTGTGTGTGAACGAGTGTGTTTGTGTTTCTTTGTGTATCTTCAGCCTTGAGAAGAACCCGACAGGAAGAAAAACTCCGCCCTTCAGAGCCAGGAAACAGCGAGGTAGGGAAGAGGAAACCACGAGAGGCGGATGAAGGAGGACACAGAGTGCTGAGACACAGGACAGAAGAACAGAAGGGAAAGAGGGAGGCAGAGGAAGAAATGAAGAAGCAACTGGCAGTCGAGCAGAAGGATGGAGAGAAGGAGGGAGGAAAGGAGTACAAGGGAGAGAAGAGGAAGAGAGAGGAGAAGGAGGGAGAGGTGGAAACAAGGGAGAAGAAGAAAGGAGAGAATAAAATGAGGAAGAATAAGCAACTGGACAACAAGCAGAGGAATGAAGATACAGGAGAGGATGAGACAACAAAGAAGAGGGAGGAGGAGACAGAGAAGAAGAATGAAGAAGAGGAGAAGGGAGGGAAGGAGGAGTCCCCAAAACGGAGAACCTTGGAATCCCGAGATGAAATTCCTGAACCCCCAGATGCAACTCCATGCGATCCCCAAGACACCGCTCCTGCTGAACACAAAGTTGGTGCTCCAGTTGAATCCCAAAATGCTACAGGGTTTGGACCTGAAGTCATCCTTCAAGCCGAAGCCCAAGAGCCTGCTCCAGGTGAACCCAGAGTTGGTGATCTGGTTGAATCCCATGGTGCTACTCTGAATGAGATGCCAGCAAGTAAACGGGAAGGAGGAGGTGATGGAGAACAGAGAGTGCTGAGACGGAGGACAGAAGATCAGAAGGATAGAGTGGAAAAGGGACAGAAGAATGAGACCGAGAAGAATCCACCAGAGGATGACTTGAAGGATCGAGAGGGGCGAAGGAAGAGGAAGGAGGAGGTCGTCTCGGCCATCACTGACCCTGGCTCCAGCCCTGCAGGTAAACACACTGGTTACCATGGCACTGGGGCGGGAACTGAGGTCTGATTGGTTACAGTGGTAGTGGGGTGCGATTACTTAGGCATTCGGTCCTTAGACAGCAACACGCACGTTTTAATATCAAATAATTATTTGTTCTTCAAAACTTACATCGATCAGATTCTTAGTGGCGTCTTTTCCCACAGCGAGAAGGCTCAGTGATGTTAGTGGAATTGAGAACTGTGCTAAGTACAGCCGTGTTTCTATAGTGTGTGTGTGAACGAGTGTGTTTGTGTTTCTTTGTGTATCTTCAGCCTTGAGAAGAACCCGACAGGAAGAAAAACTCCGCCCTTCAGAGCCAGGAAACAGCGAGGTAGGGAAGAGGAAACCACGAGAGGCGGATGAAGGAGGACACAGAGTGCTGAGACACAGGACAGAAGAACAGAAGGGAAAGAGGGAGGCAGAGGAAGAAATGAAGAAGCAACTGGCAGTCGAGCAGAAGGATGGAGAGAAGGAGGGAGGAAAGGAGTACAAGGGAGAGAAGAGGAAGAGAGAGGAGAAGGAGGGAGAGGTGGAAACAAGGGAGAAGAAGAAGCAGCAGAAGATCGAAGATTCAGTAGAGAAGGTGACTGAGAAGAAGAGAGAGGAGGAGACGCAGAAGAAGAGGAGAGAGGAGGAGAAATGGGAGAAGAAGAAGAGAGAGGAGGAAGCGAGGGAAACGAAGAGGAGAGAGGAGGAGACATGGGAGAAGAAAAGAGAGGAGGAGAAGACGAAGAGAGAGGAGGAGACGCGGGAGGAGAAGCGGAGAGAGGAGGAGACGAAAGAGAAGAAGCGGAGAGAGGAGGAGACGAAAGCGAAGAAGCGGGGAGAGGAGGAGACGAAAGCAAAGAAGCGGAGAGAGGAGGAGAGGCAGGAGAAGAAGCAAAGGAATGAAGATGCAGGAGAGGAAGAGACCAAGAAGAGACAGGAGATGGAGGAGAAGAAGGGAGAGGAGGAGACGCGGGAGAAGAAGAGAGAGGAGGAAGCGAGGGAAAAGAAGAGAGAGGAGGAGACGCGGGAGAAGAAGAGAGAGGAGGAGACGCGGGAGAAGAAGAGAGAGGAGGAAGCGAGGGAGAAGAAGAGAGAGGAGGAGACGCGGGAGAAGAAGAGAGAGGAGGAAGTGAGGGAAAAGAAGAGAAAGGAGGAGACGCGGGAGAAGAGAGAGGAGGAGACGTGGGTGAAGAAGGGAGAGGAGGAGTCTGCAATACAGAAAGACTTGGAGGATGAAAAGAGGAAGCAAGTAGGAGAAAGAAATTAGTCTAGAAACACTAGTGAACAGATACATTATATTAAATACATGTGTATTAAATCTCTCTCTCTCTCTCTCTCTCTCTCTCTCTCTCTCTCTCTCTCTCTGTTAGAGGAGTAGAGTCTTGGCGGAGAAGAGGATGAGTGTGTTAAAGTCTCTTCAGGGGTTGGTCACGTCCACCAGAAGCAGAACTCAGAAACAGGGCACAGACCAAGAGGAGAAGGACAAACCGAGTGATGGAAAGGAGGAGACGGAGAGAGAGAGGAGAGGAGAGACAGAGCAGACAGATGAGTGAGTGAACACAGGAGTCTGGTGTTTTAGCATTTAAATACTATATGATGGTTAGAGAGATATATCAACACAAACTGTGTGTGTGTGTGTGTGTGTGTGTGTGTGTGTGTGTGTGTGTGTGTGTGCGCGTGTGTGTGTGTGCGCAGGCTGAGTAAACATAAAGGAGAAGAGGACAGAGTGGACAAACGAAGAGGTGACACCCTATGACATCATAATCATCTTTAATGTTTAGACATGGGTTCTGGAGTTTATGGAGTGGCTCTCTGACTGTGTGCGCGCGCGTGTGTGTGTGTGCGTGTGTGTGTGTGTGTTCCAGCTCCTGCTCTGTCAGTCACAGACTCTCTGCTGTACAGACTGCATGGTGATATCAGGATCTCCATGACCCTTGAAAAGCCTGTAAGACCTGAACACTGTTCAGCCTCCTGATTGGTCAGAAGGTGTTGGTTAGTTCTCTGTAGTGCAGCTGCACATCGCAGCTTTAGATCAATGCACTCCTGCTAATACATTATCGTTTCTATAGCAACAGTTCATTCACAGGAACTTACTTGAACTAACTATAAACGGAAAAAAACGATGAATGTTAGTTTTGGTGTAAGAGGAATAAAACCTGGGGACGTGCTGTTATAGGAAAGTAATCAACTCCAGGGTGGTAACAGTAACTCCACACCAGTGTGTTACAGCTCCTTACATAATACAAAAATCCTACATCTCGTGTGTGTGAATACAATATACACAGATTAGTGTGTACCTATGTGTTTGTTCCTCTCTGTAGGATGTAAATAAGTGTTTGTCGGCGTTGGATGAGTTGAGTTCAGTATCTGTTTCCTCGCGACACATTCAGAACCACAGTGAGCTCATCGACACACTCCGCAAGGTACACACACACATGCGCGTACACACAACATACCAGAGCTCTGATCGATTACTGGTGTAACCAGTAATGTCCAGTAATATGCATATATTAATGTATATAGTTTGTGTGTGTGTGTGTGTGTGTGTGTGTGTGTGTGTGTGTGTGTGTGTGTGTGTGTAGATGCGGTGGTTCCGGGGCAGTGAGGCGATCATGTTTAAAGCATCCATGCTGTACTACCGCTTTAAGAACATTTATCTGATCGGAGAACCAGAGGACACACTCAGCCCCGAGTACATCCACTCACTGCAGGAGGAGAGAGAGAGACACGAGGAGCCACACACACCTCAGACTGCTGCCAGTAAGTGCACACACACACACACACACACACACCCCACATGTTATTTGCTACATTATATCCATATAAAATCAAAATGAATAAATAGTGATGAATGTAAATAGTTGCCATGTTTACGGTCTTCACATTTCCATATCACACTCCTTATACTGCACTGTGTGTAATAAGCTTGTGTGTGTGTGTGTGTGTGTGTGTGTGTTGAATGTAAACCCATAGTAGAGGAGAACCATTCCCACCCCAGCGATTTCATCCAGCACAGGTAGGAGTGTGTGAGAGTTCAGGCTGTTATTCAAACTTTACCACACACACACAATTCCTCATAATCCATGATCCTCCACTTCCCAAACAGCTAATGAGTTCCAAAACCTGTTGAGAGAACAGAAGAGTTCCCAGAACACCCTAAACTAAAAACTTAAACTTTAGCTAAAGCTTGGAAAACCCTGAGCTCTAGAACCCTGTGAGTAGTGACAACCAAATGAAGCTCTGAAGCGCGTATCTGGTGTAAGGGCGCATGCCAAATGAAGCCCAGCTTCGAGGCATGTATCATTTAAGTAGAAAACCACGTGAGCGATGACAAACGAATCCTCTGTTGGGATTCGCTACGGTTCATTACTCGTATCATTCAACAGAGTTCACTAGCGACACCTGCTGCTGAGAGAAGTGTACAGCATGTTTTAATTTCTCCATGGCGTCAGTGTTCTGCCACTTTGCATTATGTGCATGTTCTTTGCACAGTGTTCCATTTTACAATTGCTTGCGTAATACGTTTTTATATGAGCTTATATTTTATTTGCTGTCTACTATTTTCCCACACACACACACACACACTCTCTCTCTATGAATTTGTCTACACAATGAAAAGGTCCACATAAACATGATGTATGTTGAGATATATAACTTGGGTCAAAAAATAAAGGAAAGAAAAGTTCTGTCTGATATACACTCCTACACTCTCCAACATAATAACCCAGCAGGTGCCGGCGGGATTTGCCCGCGTTTATACGGAAAGGGACACCTGGGATGAAACGGTCATGTAGGCTACCAAACAAACCGAGGCGTCGCTTGTCATCGGTAACGTCAACGTGCTTTTCTGCCAAATGATACACACCTCGAAGTGGGGCTTCATCTGACGCGCCCCCTTCTACTAGATGCGCGCTTCGGCACCTCAGCTTCAGACAGCACATCACTACCTATGAGGAACTTTCCAGAGAGCCTAAAGAGCTCAGTACCCTGTGGGGGAGAATAATAAGTTCCATAACTTCAAGAACATGAAAGAGTCCTGGAACTGTTTAGTTTTAGTATTGATAGTTCCTGAATCTCCCTCAGGATCTGTAGAATTCTAGAACCCTGTTAGGAAATGGGAGTTCCTGGAACCCACCTGAAGAAGCAATAGAGTTGAGGAACCCTGCTGAGGGAATAGGAGTCGTGTGCAAAAGCCATGAAGTTTGAATAACAGCTTATACATTATAGATTATAACGTGTTCATTCCACAGTATGTTTTTATTATTTATTTATAATGGCACCGATAGTATAGTCTAATCTCGTCTAATCTCCTCTCATCTCTGTGTTTCTCTGTAGTGACTCCGCAGCAGAGAAGAGCTGAAACACACACACACACACACACACACACACACATGTCTGGCGTCCTTTATGGATGTCCAGATATTAATCGGTGCTCCATGATGATCAACAATAAGCTTAGTATCTCACACACACACACACACA
>JAQQZU010000015.1:21087834-21090334 GCA_030068025.1 Parauchenoglanis punctatus | reverse complement strand
TCGGCTTCATCTCCCACCGAACATACAGGCGAGAGCTCTAAACTGTAAATGCAGCACATTTTATTCTACAGAAACACTGTAATTAGCAATTAAAGAGAAGTAATAAATATTTGTGTGACAGTTCTTGCACTGCTCATTGTGGAGCCGAGTGTCGATACACACGTACAGCGAGCCCGTCTCACCTCAGCCAATCACACGCCAGCTCTGTGTTCTGATTCATTAATATTCATGATCTCACCTCAGAGCCTCACTGGACTCGAGCGCCGCTAAAGTCTGAGTATAAAATCATGTGACCGTCAGAGTCTATACGAGCGCAGACTCGCCACTGAGCGGCACTTCACTTCTGTTTACACTTTAAACAAAGAAAAACAGCTGCAGCGATAAACATCTGGAAACGAGTATTATTAATAATAATAATAATAATAATGTTGGGTTTAGACTGATTATGATCAAAATGTACTTTCTCGCTTTGGATATAAGGCAATATTCAGGTGCATCAGGAAGAGTTTTCTTTAGAGCACTTTGTTGTGACATGAAACATGTGAAACAGGATAAATTAATGATCATTCTTTAGTGTCCAGAATCCTTTAAAAAAAGGATTAATAACAACTACAGTATACATTTCATCATAAGCTATAACGTGTATGTACATACACACTGTATAGAATCTATCATTGCTTTACTATGCAGATTGTGTGTTTCACACATTTGTAAAACGGAAGTATAATATTCATTACTTTGAATTAAACACACTACACGAGCGATCTTCCGCCAGCACATTTTACATGACCTCCTCCAGCGACTGACGACTTTTACAAAGTGCTGCTGCTGACGCTGCAAAAGGTACAAGAAAACCTGCCGAGTTAAGCTTTTTTTAATCACTGACCAATCAGCTGTCAGCTCGGGGGAAACACAGCCAGCCAGTACAGAGTGCAGGAGAGAGAACGAGTCTCGCGGCTCGGAGTCGTATTCAGAGTCAGCAGCTTCAGTCCAAAGTCTCGTCAGTGTTCAGGGAAAGTTCCTGGTGTTCAGGCTCGGCTTACGCAGCTGCCTGAGGGGATTTTCTGAGCTCCACATTCAGATTATTGAAATCACCTCCGAGGTTTTTCTTGAGTAGGAGCGCCCGAGACGAGCGTGTCCGGAATCACTCGTACCCGAGACGCGGCTCTGCGCTGCGTGTACGCAGTCCGCTCACGTAGCTCTCTGAAAATGAGTAAGTCTGTGTGGAGACTGTGCCTGAACCAGACCTTGGCTCTGAACACGTCTCTGAGTGAACAGAATTATGAGACGGTAATTAAATCTGGCTCAATCATGGGCGGAGTCTGAGGCACCTGCTGATGATGTCAGACAGCAGAGATTGGCTAAAGATATGTCCTTCCAGGAACTGAGCGCGGTTCTCCATCGTCTGCAAACGACCCGTTCTCCGTCTCGTAGCTCGACGACTCCTTCTAATCTGCATATCGGACGCCGCACTTGCCTTGTGTTGTTTATTCCAGGTGAAGCTCCATGTACTGTACGGCTCGTCGAAGCGATGAGAGGAATTCAAATATGAATAAACAGATGTACAGGTAGATGTATATATCGTGCGCAGGACAGTTTTATTTATATCAACGTTAATGTTGTGTGAGTGATCAACAATTACACACCCAGGTCACGTGATCGGCCCGGTTAGCTACGGCAACGTAAAGAAACGATACGCCTCAGAGGAGTAGCTCTCAACTCAGCTATAGGATCTACTCATGCTACAGTACTCAGTAGTGCACACGTGTTCAGTTATATGGCTTATGGGATTTGGGCTGCGTTCCAATCTACATTCTACTAGTACCCTAGTTAGTGTTAGTAGGTGTTTATTTTTAGGAGTATGACTATGTCCTAAAGTGCATACTAGCGCACTACATATTGTGCAGGTGTGCTTGTGTAGGGCTGAGGCTGTGTCCTGAACCACAGTAAACCATGTGTTGGTGTTTCTACAGGATTTAGGCTACGTCCCAAATTCACACTACTATACTAAATAGTGTGCAAGTGTTAATGTACAGAATCATGTTGATTAGGCTGTGGAGGTTGTTCAGTGGTATTGAGTGGAGATGTGTGTGGTTTGGGACACAGCCCGAGTCTCGCGCTTCACCACTCAGCCTGCATCTTTATTTCTTTATAGCATTTAATTATGAATTATGAATTATTAATGATATAAAAACAAGGCTGTTTTTCTTCAGTGTCCTTGTTCACATTTCGATTCTGTATGTTGTGATGATTTTCCTTTCAAAGAAACACCAAATGTTGATGTGTGTAACAAAGTGTGTAAAACTAAAATACAACATAATAGAACTATACCTGTTGAGCAGAGTTGCAAAAGTTTGTACACCCTTGATGACAAAATAAAGAAGAATTATAATTTATGGCAACAACAAATGCAGTGTGCTTGATTTTCAATTCAATTCAATTTTATTTGTATAGCGCTTTTAACAACAGACATTGTCTCAAAGCAGCTTCACAAAAGTAT
>JAQQZU010000015.1:21033200-21044810 GCA_030068025.1 Parauchenoglanis punctatus | reverse complement strand
CACACACACACACACACACACACACACACACACACACACACACGTCACATCCCACAGGGCGCTCAGTTATTGACCACGAAGCCACGGAGTGCTGATAAACCCGAAGAGTCCGTTCAGTGGCCCGTTCAGAGCGCGAGACGCACTACTGCTGCTCGGTAAATCGTTGTGAGAGCAGTGAGAGATAAACACAGCGTGTGTGTGTGTGTGTATGTGTGTGTGTGTATGTGTGTGTGTAAGAGAGCGAGAGAGAGAGAGACACACACACACACACACACTCCTCCCAATGACGATCAGGTGTGCTTCAGGCACGCGCACACACACACCCACACACACCGAGTCTGTAATTAGGCTATAGGGTGTTTGTGGGAAAGGGGAAGTGTCTTCACTGCATCCTGTTCTCATAATTACAATCCACTCCTATATAAGTGCTGTCACACACACACACACACACACACTTAATATTCCTCTTCCAACATTACTTCAACATCAACACCACGTAGAAAACAAATCAGACAAACAGTTGTCCAAAGATCAAACTGGTGTGTGTGTATGTGTGTGTGTCTATGTGTGTGTATTTTGATGGAGAGAAGATTGTAAAAAATACTTCAAAAAATGAAAACTAGGTTTCTAGGTAGAATAAATTGCATACATTGGCAGCCAACAGCTGTGCCTCTGTGTTCCAGGCACACACACACACACACACACACACACACACACACACACACACACACACACACACACAGTCCTTCCAGTTTGTCTTTTGCAGATTTTCCTCTTCCTGATGTTTTTATGGAGTTTAAATTTGCATTTGTTGGTAAAGAATAAGAGCATCAGCTAAATTACTAAATGACTCAGAGTTATTCATAAAATCTGAAAGTGCTTTACACATAAAAGATGAAATAAAGTATTTTTGACATAGGCGCATTAAGGAAACTAATCTACAGTCACTTCTGAATCCGGTATAAACCCGTAAACGTTAATACTGTTAAAAGTCATTAAAGCATATTTAAGATAAAAGACTCATGACGTGAGATTAGGAGTAATGGAGCATTGCTAATCTTCTGTGGAACACGATTCCTGAGTTTAGAGGTGATGTAAGCACTGAGGTGATCCTCAGGATTAACAGCAGGCCTGGTTTAGCTGAGTGAAGTGTTGGGGATGAGTTACACTGCTTCAGGAGATTAGTGAGGTGAAACCACTGAGGAGTCATAATGAGTCATATGAGTCTCTTGAACTAATGTTTCATTTCTGGTTGTCTCAGTCTGATCTGCAGTGAGATCAGACTAACATTTCCGACAAGCACTGATTTATATTCAGATAACTAACAGCTTGTACAATGTGAGAAAAGCTCATAAATCGATGCTGTTGTTATTTCATAATTTTATTTGTACAAGTCTTAATATTTTGCTAGAAATTTGGATTGTTACAGTGGTATTCATTTAAAATGCAAAAGGATCTAGCTGCAGTTACTTTACAAATGCACTTTTACACCAGCAGATGGTGCTTGAGTACAAAATATCTTACTGAGGTAGCTAAAAGCGCTCATACTCCGCTATAAAAATACTGAACAATAAAAGTACAGTTGGATTATTCACTCAAGGTAAAGTAAAATTAAAGTACAAGTCAGTAAATTCATGTGCTTCAGGTCACACACTGATTTGTTTTATTGATGGTAAATATATTTTCTTAAACCAAAAAAATAAAGCTAACAAATGACAGCTAATACCACAGACTGTTATAAACTAGCTTGCATGCTAAGAGCTAGCTGTCACTATACAAACTGCACACACAGTTTGCCAAATGACAGCTCTACATAATGATAGATAGCATGTGTTGTTTTAATTTTTAAGGGGAAATTCTTCTTTTTGAATTTGCTGAAATGTAGAAATACAAATGCGAACAGAATTCATTAAAGAATTTCTCACTCCTCCATTCCATCCTTCTCATTTAAACTCATTCCATCTTGCAAAAAAGTCTCTAGTTGAGAAGATCACTGACAAGTTGAAATTTCACACTGAGGGGTGTTTTAGGTGGCGTTTACATGCTGTAGGGGGAATTACAGGGTGCAACTTTGCCTCGGATGCAGCTCGAGTCCAGGGGTTTGATGAGGATACAGGAAGCGGAGCTGATGTTGGATGGTACACTCACTCACGGCTTATTCCTGCCTCAGTCCCAGTGTTTCTGGAGCAGGCCCCACTTCCACCATCATCAACAGCAGAAAGAGTTTACTGAGGTTGAATGAATTCATGAATGACTTTAACTGAAGTTTGGGATTTATTTATTATTCTGTGAGTTTTCTGTGGTTTAAAGCTGCCTCCTACTGGACAGAGCTGTACTGGCAGCTGTAATGAAGAAGTGACGTGAAGGGAAAGCAAGAAAATATGATCTGTTTTTCAAAATGAGAAAGAATCCATAAGACAATTCACTATTAACTAAATTAACTACAACAAAACCAATTCTTTTTATTTTTATGTATTAATAAATAAACAAAAATCTTCTGAAACATTAAATACTAAGTGTAATAAGGATAATTGATTTATTTTGGGGAGTTTCGTGTTTGAGTGTGCATATCTTGTTTGAATTGTACATGTTTTGTTGTCTGTTTACAAGTCTAAAATCACAACTGAAGGATTAATATGGCTAAAACAAGTGCTCTATCACATTACATTATTATTTATCATTTCCCTCTCAGTGAGTGGAATTTTTTTTTTGCCAAATTTTGTTGGGCTTTTTATTAGTTTCAGTGTCAATTAGGTGGGTTTTTTTCTTTTCATTTTAAATCACAGCTGCAGTAACGGACGAAGGGAAGATCACGTGATCCAGTCTGACACAAAGGATTGGAAGCATATTTGTGCCAATCATCTGACGGCTCCTCCGGGCGCCATGGCAACGGGTCAGCGCTGCCCAGGCCGGTCTCCTGGCTACATCAAAACTACACCACACTAGCGTACTCAGTAGTATAGCAAAAGAAGTGATAGTGTGCTGAATGTGTTAGCAAGCGCTGTTTTCTATTCAAATATAATAAAATATTAAGACTATAATAAGAGAAAGAAATGAGAAATGGCTAAGTTAGGCCAATAAATTGCAGAAAGTTAGCTACCTGGCTAACCGACCAACCAGCGCACTTCCTGACTCAGTAGTATCTAGCACCTGTCCTTGAATAAGAGCGCATGCGCGCAGAACTCCATTTCACGCGCTGTCATTCATGATTAGCTCTTCGCTTCGTTATAACTCTATTTCAAGTCTTGATCTTCATGTATAAGCTTTAGATGGAAACATTTCTCCTGATTTTACGGATAATTCTCTATCAACAAAATCAGAGTTCTGCATGGTTTATATTTCTCACAGTAAGTGTGTAGATGTGGTACAATCCACTTTTGTAGCTAATATTTGACTTAATTCTTATTTATATACAGTATATGCCTGTATACTGTATATTTTTCTCTGTCTACTGAAATCGAGTTAAGTGTGTAACAGCAGCACACTTGCATTTTGGGGGAAAAAAACTGCCATGCCATTTGATACAATGAATCTCATGGGTGGATCTAAGGAGTGGCCAGGGGTGCCCCATCATGAAGTATGGCCACCCCTCTGGCCACCCCAGCAGGACATCATTACTGTTATGATTAGATATGGAACTCACCTGAAACTCTGCATCAGTACTGGTTTCAGTACCGGCCAAAACCTGCAAAAATGGTGGATTGAATATCTTAGAAACCTTGTTTGACCTGTACCAACTGGAAAAGACTGGAACTGGATTTGAAAAATAAATTCATCTTTGGAACTGGAAATGTCCACACATAAAGAGACTTGACTGGCTTTTCTGGATATATGTAGCTATATACACTCTTTATATGTGCAATGTAAGTGATTTTGTGTGAACGAATTACACTCTGAAGTGCTCCAGGTTAAAAAAATAAAAAATAAATTAAAAAAAAAAAAAAAAAAAATATATAAATATATATAAAAAAATATATATATATATAAATGTAAAGCTTAATAGCTTTTAAAGAAAATATAGCCTCGACTTCATTATCGATATCAGAAAAAGAAAAGATGGCATTGTGCCATCGCTTATTATTATTGTTATTATTATTATTATTGTTGTTGTTGTTGTTGTTGTTGTTGTTGTTATATTTCAAGTAAATCTTATCTATGGGAATAGATATGAGGGCCGCACACATATGCGCTCGCCTGCACACACACACACACACACAGAATCCCCAGTGGGAAAACGCCTCTGCACCGCTTTTCCCTTAATTAGCCTCCCGGTGCCCCGTGGCTAATTACGGTAACGAGGCGCTAAAAGGGCCGTAATGAACCACAAAATCCCAAAATAAAAAACCCTCCCCCAGCTCCGCGCGCCTCGGAGCCCTGATTAATCTGTCCGTGATTTCCGAATCCAGCAGGAAAGGAGAGAAAAATATAAACCGAGAGAATAAAATTGGGAGGCGATTTTCCCTCCCTCCTTGAGAGCTCTTTTTTCTTCACGGTTTCCTGAAAAAAACACCCCCCGCAGCCCCCCACCCCGGGCGCTTGTCACCTCGCGCCTCCCCGCGTGCCTCCGGCGTGATTTACAGCCAATGATCAGCTGTAGGTGTCCGCATCGGCGCTTCCTCACCTCACACACACACACACACACACACACACGCACACACACACACACTGACACGCACGCACGCACACACACACACACACACACACACACACACACACACCGGGAGGAGCCGTCTACCCTTCCGTCACCCGTGCCCGCCCCCCGGAGGACGGTGCGTCGTGTCGTTGGCAGCGTCAATATTATTTATGATCCCCGTTAGGAGCCTCTCGGTGGGTTTTAGCGCCGCCGCCGCCGCCACTGATGCGCGCGCTAAAAAAAATCTCACATCCGTTTATTGTGTGTTGTTGTTGTTTTGTGCGTTTAATTTGTGTGTGTGAGCGTGTTTGCGCGGGTGAGTGTGAATGTGAGTGTGTGTGCGTGTGTGAGTTTTCCCGCGGCCGGAGCGCACCGATGCTCTGCGTTAAAGAGGCTTTGATCGCGAGGCGTCGGGAGTCCGGTAGGTGAAGCAGCTCGTCCATTTTCCCTCACACCCCCCCTCCTCCATCTCCCCTCCCTCTCCCTCCTCCCGCTCCCTCCTCCTCCTCCTCTTTCTCCCGCTGTTTTTCATGCTCTCTCTCTCTCTCTCTCTCTCTCTCTCTCTCTCGTGAGGCTGGCGAATTAATCCGTCGCCTTTAATTGCGCGCGTGTTAGCGGTGTCCGGCCTCGCGCCCTCCCCGGCGCTCCCCGTTAATGACCTCTGATCCGCGCGCGCGTGTCCTCCACCCCCCCTCGTGCCGCAGCAGGCGGAGAGTAATTACCGTAATTGATGCTCGAGGCGACGGGAGCGGGGCAGCGCGAGGAGGAGGGAGAGATTTGGCCGCAACTGCTATTTCTCTCTCTCCCTCCTTCTCTCTCTCTCTCTCTCTCTCTCTCCTTCTCTCTTTCTCTCTCTCTGTCTCTCTCGTTTTTGAGGCCTGCTCTCCGTAAACAATAAGTATTAGACAGGAAGTTGTAATGTCGTCATGATGTACATAATACAAATATCACTCCTATAATATTTCCTATCATCATTATATCAGTGTAGTAAGTGTGTCAGGACAGTGTGCGATCACTCATACTGATTACGTCCTGTTGTTTTATTACATCCAGTCGTACTCACATTTATTTCTGTTGATGGTTATTCTCTCTCTCGCTGTGCATTCCTGTAACCTGTACTCTACATAAGGCCATTTATACATCAATCTTTTCACAATTAAAGTTGTGTTTAAATCTTTTTTTCATGGTCAGATCAAATTAAACATTCCTGTCAGATTTACAGAAGTTTTAGTAACACTGATTTTTGTGCATATGTTGACAAACGTCAACGTTTATCAGCTGTAAATTACCCAAGCGTGTTCCCAGGACAGCTGATTTACATTTAGCCACATGCACAAAATGCATAAATGACAAAAATGGTGAGTAAACAGTGAAAGAACGCCTCCTAAGCACAGTGTGCGCTAAATCTTCCAGTAATGCAGCTCAGCCACTGCAGCGCTTCAGCTACCATAGACACACACCAACTCCTCCCATTAATTAATGGTTTCTTTTATTTATATTAATTTCTAGGTCAGCTTTGGAATTCCTTTCTTTCAGGTCATTAAGCAATTGAGCTTCACAAAATATCAAAGAAGTGATTAAACTTGACAGCGCAATCTGTTTATAATGGAGCAGGAATTCTACAGGAAAAAACATACACTAATTTACACACGTTCAGCAGAGGAATATTTTTCCCAACTAAGTGGATTTTCATGAACACAACATTTCTGGGGTAAATGAATAAATGTGCTAATTTCAGTGTGATATGAATCAGTCAGTTTTATTTATTGGCCAGACACACATGCTAGGAATTTGACATGGTGCAACAACAAGAACACAGCAATGAGCAGTGAAACACCCATCTGAGAGATCAGGCCACTGACCAACAGGGATCAGCTCAGTCTGATTAATCCCAGAGACAGGAAGTGACCCGAACACGCTGTGCACTCCAGACTGCAGGCACTTATTCATTTATTCACACAAGAGCTACAGAAATACTAACCAATAAACTCGTAATACAAATACTAAAAAACTATTCATGTTTAAATGCTCTATTAATATTATTATTTGGTCATAATCATGTTTTTATCTGTTTATAGTTAACTAATATATAAAGTATATTCATATTTTAGGGGAGTATGGTGCTGCAGCAGTTAGCATTGTTACCTCACAGAGAGAAGGTTCTGGGCTCGATCCCTGGGTTCGACTGGGGCCTTTCTGTGTGGAGCTTACATGTTCTCCGCGTGCCTGTGTGGGTTTCCTCCGGGTGCTCCGATTTCCTCCCACAGCCCAAACACATGCAAATTAGGTCATCCGGCTGCTCTAAACTGCCCACCTGTGTGTGTGTGAGTGTGAATGTCTGTGTGTGTCTGTGTTAGCCCTGTGATAGATTAGTGACCTGCCCAGGGTGTAACCCCGCCTTTCACCTGCAGTCAGCTGGGATTGGCTCCAGCTTATTATTATTATTATTATTATTATTATTATTAATAATAATAATAATAATAATAATAATAATAACTGTATGATAATTGTATAAACTTTTAGTTAAATTGTATAGAGTTCTTCACTTTCTTTTTTTGGTGGAAATGTTTTAATCAAAAAAGTAATCAAAAAAACTTTCCCTCTCTCCCCCCCTACTTCTCTCTCCGTCTCTCTCTCTCTCTCTCTCTCTCTCTCTCTCTCTCTCCAACTCTATGTCTCTCTCTCTCTATCTCTCTCTCGCTCTCTCTCTCTCTCTGCAGAAACACTTTCCTGGATGGTTGTGTTGTTAGTGTGAGTGTGTAGGTGTGTGTGTGCATGTGTGTTTCTGTGTGTGTATATGTGTTCCGTTTCCCATGGCGAACATGAGCAGCAGTGTGTGCATGGAGACTCCACACACTCACGGCCACACCCACAGCTACACGCCCACCACAGGGCGGGACTTTTCCCTGCAGATGGACTCGTGCATGAACCCAGTGCTGGACTACAGCGCTCAGATGGAACGTTACCGCTCCTTCGCTAACTTTTACAAAAATGGCGCTGCTCCATTTCCTCAGGCAGCAAAAATTGCTCGCTTGGCCACACCCATTTTCCCATCACCGATGACACCCTGGTCGTGCGACAATGGAATGCTCTGGGGCCGTAAACCACCTGCGGTGAACGTCAACGTCAATGTGAATGTCAATGGGGCTCATGCACATGCTCATGCACACCGGACCGCCATGCCTCGGGCGGAGCCACTTAACGTGCACATGCCCTCCAAGATGTCCGCTGACAACTTCCTGTCTCCACTCAGTCAGGTGGGTGGAGCTGAGTGCATGAATCGCCTCAAGGTGCCACCACAGAGCAGCGGGAGTGGTGGAGGGGGCGGAGCCGGTGAGGCAGAAAGGGGTGGGGCCACATTTGGAGGGTTCACGCTACCTCCTGGGGTTATCGTTATGACGACGCTGCACTCAGGGGCAGGCTCATCGGTAGCAACGATGACAGACAGCGCCTTTCAGATCGCCGCCGACTGCCAGCACAGCAACTCAGCATCCTGCTCCGGCTCTAACGCAAGCACTAATGCTACCGTCAGCGCTAACAGCAGCTGCAGCGGTGGAGCAGCAAAGAGGAAGAGGAAGCGGTGCGGTGTCTGCGCCCCCTGCAGGCGGCTCATCAACTGTGGCGTGTGCAGTTCTTGCCGGAACAGGAAGACAGGTCATCAGATCTGCAAGTTCAGGAAGTGTGAAGAGCTGAAGAAGAAACCAGGGAGCACAGTGGAGGTAAGCACACACACACACAAACACACACACACAAACACACACACACACACACACACACGCGCGCGCGCACACAAACACACACACACAAACACACACACACAAACACACACACACAAACACACACACGCACACACGCGCACACATATACATGCACATATATTTGTGTATGAGTATGTGTGTGTAAATAAATATCATTTTGTGCTATGCTCCATTCTGTAGGGTCCATACCAAGTAGGAAACTATAACCTTTTCAGTCATGGCTTCTCGTGCTGCACACAAAATGTATTGATTCACCATCGCTCGCTAGCTATAAGCGATTACCCGAGGACGGATCCTGAACTACAGCCAACTGACACTTGTTTCTTTCAACAGTGTGGGACATAGAAAAATCTCTAAGTGCATAGTTAGATAACTCTTTGTTGTCAGAGCTACAATTCTTTGGTTGTGTGCAATTTTACCAAAAATGGCTGTAGAATCATCTGTCAAAATAATCAAAATGCTCTTTGGAGATTTTTGGTTATTGTGGTGAACTGCTGTACCTGAAGAACCCGAAGAACTGAAGTAGTTTGTCTGGTTATCTTTTAAGTGTACAGCAAAAACACTGAATCACATTCATCAGTCTCTGTTCAGGTTAGGAATATTTGTCAAAACTTTCTTAAATTATGAGATTGCTAATGTGTGAAGAAAATGCATGATGCTGCTGTCTCATTTACCCCAAAAAGCCTCTAGAAAGAAGAACCCTAAGTGGACTTGATTGAAAGTTTTTATTTTATTTTATAAGTGTTAGAAGCTGCCCTCTGATTAGGAAGAACCTCGATAGACATGAAACTTCCTCAGTTACGCTCAATCACACACACACACACACACACACACTCACACACACTCCTTCTCCTGCTGCCTTATAATTGCTTGCGGCGATGCTGTGGGTTTGGAACACAGCCCGGGCCTGGCACACGCTGCGCTAATTAACCACCAGACATTCACTGTGTGTGTGTATGTGTGTATGTGTGTGTGTGTGTGTTGAGGGCACAAGTGGATGACTAGGACGTTTTCCCTGAAGGCCTTTAAAGCTGGATCACTGCCGGCACACACTTCCACTCTCCTCACACACACTAGCTCCCGCCTTTCTCTGCGTCTGTCTCACACACACAGGGAGGAGGAGGACTGTGTGTGTGTGTGTGTGTGTGTGTGTGTGTGTGTGTGTGTGTGTGTGTGTGTGTGTGCTGTGATGAGGCAATATGCTGTAAGCTGGCTGTAATGTTCAATCAGAGAGCCAGAGACCCTTTCACATACACAAGACAGAAGATCCTCGACTCATTGCTGTGTGTTTGTTGGGAGAATTTTGCCGGATGTGAGGGTGGGTATTTTGACATGGGGGAGGGGTATTTTCATATGGGGAGGAGTATTTGATGTGGGGCAGGGGCAGTTTGGTGTGGGGGAGGGGTCTTTTGACAGGGGGGAGGGGTTTTTAATGTGGGGGAGGGGCATTTTGGTATGGGGGTATTTTGATGTGGGGTATTTTGGTATGGGGTGGGGTAATATGGTGTGGAGGGAGGGGTATATTGAATTGGGTCTTCCGTTCCTAAAGGTGGAACTTTACAACTGTAGGCCAAGTGTGGTTGTGTGGTTGTGTGTGTGTGTGTTAATCGCTAATAACACAATATAATGAGATATACTTAATATTTATTCATTGTTGAAACTCCAAAATCTCGCCACATCCTTCGTGTGTCTTGGTAGGCCTTGTGTCTGCGCAGAGACGACGTTCCAAACATATTCCGAAGTCTGTTCCATTTGGAAAAACTTTTAGCAACATTTTATAGTGTGATATGTGAGGAGTAAAACACTCTGTGTTGTGCTGTTATAGTAAAATAATCAACAACGGTGTGGTGTGATGAAGTGGAGACACCGTTACTGCACTTAATTGATTATTTTCCTGTAACAGCAGGTTTTAACCCCAAGTGTTTTATTCCTCTTAGACCACAGAAATGTATCAGCAATTACAACTTTTGTTTATAAAAGAGCATCATGTCATACTTTTTATCTGTTTATAGTTAACATTATGGAAAGTGGAGCTAGTTCCTGTAGTCGCTTACGCTATAGCAGCTATAAACCAGCCTCTCTTTATTCTCTCTCTCCAAGTTAATAAGACACAAAATGCATCGTGTCATGTTACCGATAAACCATAAAGCGTACATTCTTTGTCCTGAAGATGGCAGAATAGAAGCGAATACAAAGCTGTCCATAACAATGATTGGTGTGCTATATAATTTCTGTTTAAATAGTAAGTTTCTGAAATATACAGCTGCGGTCAGAAGTTTACCTACATGGACATGAACATCACGACAATATTGGGCTTTTAATGACTTCTATGAACATTTTAGTGGCAGAATGATTATACATCTTTAATAGAATAAAACAAGAACGGGTGCCAAGTTTTAATCTGATTTCTGTGAGGTTCTGTGAGCGTTTGTAGGGTTATGAAGTTTTAGGAGATTCTGTGAGGTTTTGGGGGTTAGGTGAGATTCGGTGAAGTTTTCTGAGATTCTTCCATGTTTTGTGAAATTTTGAAGGTTCTGTGAGGATTTGGAGGCTCTGTCAGGTTTTGTGAGGTAAAAAAAACCCACCTCTCTGTATGACTTGCCAACAGAGTTTTTAGTGTGATGGTGTTCTTAGCCCAGGTCCCAGTGAGAGAGTATCAGAATATATTTACTGATAGAGACTTCAAAGCACCACTGTAAGTCGCTCTGGATAAGGGCTTCTGCCAAATGCTGTAAATGTGAGGTTCTATGAGGTTTTGAAGGTTCTGTGAGGTATTGTGAGGTTTATAACCCCCTCTATTTGAATGTGAAGTAAACTGTTTCTTTCTCTTTTTCTACCTCTATGTATATAATTATCTTGATTCCTTTCTCCCTCTTTCTGTTTCTTTTCTCTTTGTCTTTGCCATTATTTTTCTCTCACTAGGTTGCTCTTTCTTTCTTTATAGAATTTCTCTGCCGTTAATTTTTCTGTCTCTCAGTTCTATTTGTCTTTCTTTGTCTCTCGTTGTCTCCTGTCTGTTTCCTTCTCTTGGTGTCAGTCTCTCTCTCTCGCTCAAAATCTGAAGTTAGTGATGGCCGTGTCATTAGTGACGGCAGTAATAAAACACAACAGAGAACAGCATTATGATTAATATCATGAGTGTGTGAGCTCCACTAGTGCATCTAATGTCCCCCTTGTGTGTGTGTGTGTGTGTGTGTGTGTGTGTGTGTGTGTGTGTGT
>JAQQZU010000015.1:21019958-21024020 GCA_030068025.1 Parauchenoglanis punctatus | reverse complement strand
GTGTGTGTGTGTGTGTGTGTGTGTGTGTGTGTGTGTGTGTGTGTGTGTGTGTGCGTGTGTGTGTGTGCGTGCGTGTGTGCGTGCGTGTGTGTGTGAGAGAGAGGTAGAGAGAGAGAGAGAAGAAATGAAAGAAAGATGAGAGATGGTGGAGAAATGGACAGAGAAAGAGGGTAGAGAGAAAAAGAAAGAAAGACTGAAGGATGGAGGAAAGAGAAAGAGAGAAGAAAAAGAGAAAGGGATATGTAAAGAGAGTGGTGGGAGAGAGGAAATAAAGGATGGGTTGAAATAAACTGATGGGAGTGAAAGAAACAGGAGGGAGGAAGAGGGAAATAAAGACTATAAGGACAGGAAGTGATAGAAATCAAGACGAGAGGCAGAGAGGGGCAGAATGATGAGGAGAGAGAGAGAGAGAGAGAGAGAGAGGGAGGAGAAATGACTAAAAGGGTTAAGAGAGAGACAGAAAAAGAAAGAGAGAGAAAGTAAGAGACAGAGGGAAGAAAGGAGAGAGAAGAATGAGACAGAGTGAGAGAGATGGAGACAAATTTGCTGATTGGAAAATTTGTAGCATTATTAATGTTTCATATAATTGTGTATTTTAAATCTCATTTATTTATTTGCAGTATTTTCTATTTTATCTACTAATGTAATAATAATAATAATAATAATAATAATAATAATAATAACAACAACAAGTACAGCAGTACAGTGCCATGTTGCTCATGCTAATTCACTTTTTTGCTCCAGTGAAATCGTTCCTGTGTGAACATGAGAATGTTTTAGATGTTTGAAGGTTTTTTTAAGCTCTGCGGTAAAACATTGAAACTTGATGATAACAACAACAACAACAACAACAACAACAAACCAGTGTCAGGTTTCTGTGGAAAAACTCACACCTCTATAACTAGCTGGTTGAACACCGCTAATGGTGTTTGACAAATAACTTACATTAATGTTGGTTGAGGTGACCAACATTACACGTGGTCTGTATTTTGTCCTAAGCATTACATGAGCATGAGTGCTTTCACAAGCTAGCTAAACTTATTATAACATTATTAAAAGATTATACGCTTACATGTAATTTAAACCATTCCCTAGGTTTGTTTGTAAAGTTGCTAGCATTAGCCTAGGGGTTTTTAAAAACTTGTTACATAATTATTTAACATATCTTGTGTGATTTTTTTTTTTAAAGAATTAGCAAAAACATTTAAAATCTGACATTTTAATGTGGTTTTAGTTTAGCTACTGATCTTGAGATTAAAATGCAGAAATAATCACAAACTTTATTACGTGTTTAAAAACGTGACTGTCGAGAATAAGATCAAAAGGGTGTCACTATAGTGCACGTGTGTACCTGCGCATGGTGCCTTCTGACACTATTTGATGAAATAAAAAAAGTTTTACTCAGAAAATGGATTCAGCCAATCAGATTGCTGTATGTGATTTCAAAAACAAGAATAATGTAACAATATAACAAAAACAATGGAAAAAACCTCACAAAACCCCGCCTACCAGTGATGCCAAACATCGCAAAACTCAGTAAATAGTCTTAGTAAACATGACCCTATAATATTAACACAAGTGTGTGTGTGTTTGAGAGAGAGAGAGGGAGTCTGGCAGTTTTAGATGGTTCTAATCTCGTTTTTGTCTCTACGTTCTCGGCTCCCAAGTCTCCACCGTCATCTCCGTAATGTCAAACTCTCGTATGCGGAATGTGACATCACGCCATTTCCTGAAAACCTGCAGTTTCTTCGTTACTTGGTCCTGAACATTGAAACTGTCAATCTTCACCATTGGCAAATCCTACAAACACACATACACTCGATTTAATTTACAATTTTTCCATGTCTTGGACACTGCAGAATCAAAAGCTGACATATCCTGCATGTGTACTTTCACGCTATTAAATAAAATTAAATGGCCGGCCCCATTAGTGTTAAATTGCAGTTGTCAGCTAACTTGATGCAAATGTAAGGCACTGATAAACAAACAATCCATATTTAGCTCTAAGGCTATTGATGAGTGCAGAATGAATCTCCCACTGAAATCTTCCGTCAGCTTTACATTTCAGTGTTGCACAGCCCATGGAAATCAGTTAGCGCATGATACTACAGTGTAGTCAGAGTGTAACTGTAGTCAAACTGAGCCTTTTTTTAGTAATCTACCAACACAGCTGAGGTAAATGTTGATGTTCCTGATAATTCTGTGTGTTTTCCTCTGTAGCTGGGTCTTCACATTGTCTGTATAAAAGACATTTAAGAGTTTTATGCTAGCTTGCTGAATCATTGGTCAAGAATCAGGATGGTAGCAGTGTCTGTTGCTAATTAAGTGATTCTGCACATACATCTGATTGCGTCACGCTGCTACAGCTCAATCCATCAAGGCAGTAGCAAGTGGAGTCATAATTGCAGTATAAATTCCTGGTCATAGTATTATTTATTATTCTCTGAGCAGATGAGAGATGGAGACAAAGTAAGTGTCGATGTGTGATAAACAATAAGTGCCAGTGTGTGTGTGCACGTGTGTGTGTGTGTGTGTGTGTGTGTGTGTGATGTACCTGTATATTCATGTAGGTGGCAGTGATGCCCCAGTCGTGTTTACAGTCAGAACAATACATCTTATCCTTTTTGGTGATGTTGTTGAAAGTCTTGACTTTATTGTGAGGTTCAGTGGTACAGCGATTGAATATGGAGCGATTCAGCACGATGTGGTGACATTCCTGAAACATCCATTCAGTTTGGAATTTACGCCTCAGCACATTTTCACTTTAAATATTGTATTATTCCATTTTTATTCTATAGTTTATTAATCTGTGCATGTATATCCCTATCTCTCTCTATTAGATATTACAGTTTAGAGTAAGGGGTTTGGGGTTACCTGTAAAGGGTGTAGCATTTAGGGTGTAGGGTATATGATTTAGGGTGTAGGTGGAAAGTTTAGGGTGTATTATGTAGGGTGGAGGGTTTAGGGTATAGTGTGTAGGCTGTAGAGTTTAGGAAAAATGATACAGGGTATAGGGTTTATGGTTTAGGTGGAAGGTTTAAGATATATGGTGTAGGATGGAGGGTTTGAGATGTAGGGTATAGGGTATATTATGTATGGTGTAAGGTGTAAAGTTTAGGGTGTAGAGTATAGGGGTTAGAGTGTAGAATTTAAGGTGTAGGGTGCAGGAATTAAGATTTAAGATGTAGGTTGTAGAGTGTAGGATTATAGGGTGTAGGGTACCTGTAGCACACGCAGGTCATCACTACAAAAGGCATTCTTCTTGCACTTTCCACACAGGAACAGGTAACTTCCCTCAGTCCGAGGTTTCTCTGCACTCGAGTTCTGATGGGCTCTCAGGGCCATGTCCCTCTTCTGGAAATGTTCCACCTACAAACACACACACAGAACATGTGTGAGAATCTACTTGTATGGCTGGGGCAGATGAGACAGGTGAGATGATGTAAGACAGGTGACTGAGGGCAGGTGAGACAGGTGAGGTGAGACGGGTGAGACACCTTGGCACGCAGGCGTTCAGGTGAGTTCTGCAGTTGTTTAATGGCCGTCTCCACCAGCTTCTCTCTGACCATGTTCTGTTTCTCTTTATCAATGCGCTCCTGCTTGCTGGAGATCAGATAACACCTGCTGCCCTGAGCTCTGCCCCGACCTTTACACACACACACACACACACACACACACACACACACACACACACACACACATATACATGCACAAACACACAAAATGTGTTTTAATCAAATCCTGCAGAACGATGCTGCCACCTAGTGGCACTGTGTGACAGCGCATTATACATACAGTATAGTTACAAGGTTTTAACATAATCTACTACAAATATGCATAAACATAAGTGTGTGAATGTAGCACCATGAGTGTGTGTGAGAGAGAGCGTGTGCGTGAGTGTGCGTGTGTGCTACAGTACCTCGAACCTGCACCATCTTGACGACGTTGCCGATGTACTCATACATGACCACCACGTTGCATTGTGGGATATCGATGCCCTCATCAGCGACAGAGGTGGCGATGAGAATCTTACTCTGGTCAGAGCTCTTAAAGGACTCAAGC
>JAQQZU010000015.1:20981104-20993604 GCA_030068025.1 Parauchenoglanis punctatus | reverse complement strand
TATGTTGTTATATTATGTTACCACTTTCATGGAGTTCTGTTGGGTGTACAAGGCCACTGTATTGTACTGTACAGTATGCATTGAATGTATGCTTGTATAGTGAAGGGACAACATTTTGAGATGGAAAAGTATTAAAGTGTCTAGTGTGTGTGCGAGTGTATAAAAAGTTGATTTTGCAGAATTGGTGTCCTCGTGTCCTCGGCAGAAACTGAATTGCAGCTCTGTTCCTGAAAGTCTGCAGTCTGAATCATTACTGCACTCACACGACGTGCGTCAGCTCGAAGATTCACACCGACGTCAGGCGCTCAGACTGCAATGTCACTACAGTCACACACACACACACACACACTCACAGACACACACACGCTCCCGCAGTGTACCTTCCCACCGCATATATTCACAGATGTGCTACCTACCGTCAGTGCCATCAGTGACGTATACTCCCACACACACACACACACTGATTTTACTATCCTTGTGAGGACGTTCCTTCCCTTGACATAATGATTAATGTAGCTAATTAAAGCTACACCTGCACCTTAACCTAACCCTGACCTCTCTTTTATTATTTTCTTAAAAACCCAAAACAAACATTTTCCTTGTGAGGACATTGTCAAATCTTACTATCCTTGTGAGGACATTTGGTCCTCATAAGGGTATAAAACGCACACAGACATTCACACCTTTGCTTCACTATCCTTATGATGACCTTTTGGTTGAAATAATTATCAGTGCAAATAATTGAAAAATACACCTTTATTTAACTTTAACGTTAACCTGAGTAACCTTTTTAAAAGTAAACTTTTTAGTTGTATTAATTTTTCAATAAAAATGTCCCCATGTGGTCAAAATGATCAGATATTCCTGTCTTTCAGAGGGCTGTGTATTGGCAAGAATCTGGTGATTATGATTTGTATCATGATACAGGGGTTCCGATTCAGTATATAGTGACACTCTATGCACAGCGATATATTGCGATTTTTAAAAATCTAATTTTAGGAAAACTACCATAGTATAAAGAACATGCTACCATATGCATAAAGTCTGAGTAAAAGAAAGTTTACTTGTTAACTTGTTTAGCACTGCTGTTTGTTCAGTCTGAGCAAAAGAATTAACATTTACCTATATCAGTGAAAAAAATAAATAATAGTGCTTGTAGGATTTTTTAAGTAAACTAATTAAATAAATAAAAATGCATACGAACAGTGTTACAAACAGTACACACTCCTGGGAAAAGAAAAATGAGGCCAACCCAATATTGCAAAACATTAAGATTTTAATGGTCTCAACAGCAAATCATTGGACAGAAAATGAATCTGCTATAAATATATAATATAAATATATAAATATAGCAGCGCAGCACTGTGACACCGGGAGAGGACTTCAGGTGCCGTAGTTTCTCTCTAAACAAGCTTGAAAGGGAAGGAATGAAAATGAGTCGATGCTAACGCTCACTGACATTTCACATGTGCTGATGTTTTATATGCAAACACTGTAATATGTGATCACGTGAAAAACACGTGAAGGCGCATTTCACCACGCCATGCCCTGAAACTGAACATATGAACTCAGGTAAACACGTGATAAATAAAATCACATCATGCATGTGAAAAATTTATATCAATATAAATTAACTGTGGAAAAAAAACCATGTGAAACAATTACAATGGGAAAATAAACAAATATATGAAATAAAGCAGGAAAGAGAATTACCGTACATGTGGAAAAAAATATATGTACTAAAAAGCACATGTCCTACATGTGAAAATTCCAAAAATATAAATAACAATTGTAAAATATGACGTGCATAAAAACCCCACATGCAGCATTCGTGTCATTTTGCTGAAAGGGACTCGATCTTTCTATTAACGTTTGTTTGTTTGAATCACATAATAATCTGTGTTATATACAGTTACTGAGCTAGCTGTTAGCAGCAAGTCAGTATTTCAGTTAATTATAGTTAGCTAGCTAACTATAGCTAGGTAAGCAATTGTCGTTAGTTGCAAAAGATATAACACCATGTTAGCAGTTAATAGTAAGTAGCTAGATAATGCTAAGTAGGCTAGTAGTCAACTGAAACACATAGTTAGCTAGTGCGAACTATGTTAGCAACCATTTGTGCTAGTACAGCCTTTTAGTATGTATTAGCTATCTAATACAATACCTTATGCAATATTTATTCTTCAAATAAGTAGGAGAAATTGAATAATTATATTAGCTTAGCATGGTGGTCTGGGGTTTGTGGGCTGAACTCCTAAATAAATGTGATTCTTTTCAGGGACTGAACGTTACATAATATGATGATTAAAATTGTTACTTTACTGGCAGGTAATTCAGAGGAGGCAAAATGTCTCAGTATATAAGGTGTAGTCAATTTATAAGCTAGCGGCTACAACTTTAGTACAATACAAAATTATCTTTATAAGCAAGAAGCTTTTGACTGAAAGCTTCACCTGAACTGTCAAGCATAAATAAAGAAACACTATGTAAATATGAAAAAAAAAAGTTAAAACACTTGACCTAATTAAATATTAGTAAAAGCAATAAAATGGTTTAAAGTTCCTGTGGTGCACAGCGGAAGTGGTGTTTAACATAGCACCTTAGATGGAAGGAGTTCCTTTGCGTGAAAGCGTTCAACGGTGACACATCTTCCAAAATGAGCCATTACTCGTGTTAATAACAAGCAAGTGATGAAGGATGAGACATTCCGCCTGTGTGACTGGACGATGATGTCAGTGTGAGGCCGATATGAATGATAAACATTAAAGTTTTAAAGGAATACTCCAGTATTTACAGCGTGTTCTTAAACCTGTTGCATCTGTAGTATGTGTGATTAATACAGGAAGTAATTTTCAAGATAAGAATGTGATTGTATGGACAAATTAAGAATTATAGCTGTTTCCCTGGACCATTAAAGGTGTGAGGAAGAGACAGACATAAGAGAAAATCTTACCACAGCTTGTTCTTATGGAGTAACAACTTTCCAACACAGTGATACAGAAAGCAAATTTGTTACTTTACATTTTTGGCTAACTAATATACACAACCACGCTAGTGATTTTATAACCACAAATTCCTCCACTGGAAAAACTAATCCCATTTATTTATTTATTAATTTTAACAGAAGTATGTGCGTTGTATAAATGTTTAATATGAGTCCAACAGCTGCACATAATCTTCCATTAGAAGTTTGAAGTAAACATGTTTTCTTATGTTGTTCTTGTTCTTTTCTCATGCTATGTCCACACTAATATGTCTTAGTTTTAAAAGCCATCACGTTTTCACCTGGTGTCCATAATACTCCGGGGTTTTCGAACCCCTGAAATGAAGAGTTTTTCTGCTAGTCCTGTTTTAGTTAATATTTTAGTGTGGACGTGGGAAAACGTAGGCTTTTGAAAACGACCATGCAGACACACATGGCAAGCTATTATGCAACAGACTTACAAATAGGCAACCAACTGCAGAGTAGACAATCTGCTTCCAGTTTATACCATTGTATGTGAATGGTCATGTGATATGCGTTTCCAGATGTGTTAGTATGGATGCAGATTATTTCTGATACGGAGTTAAAACACTCATCTGGACGGAGATCTTTTTTATTTTCAAACTGAAATGTATTAATGTGGACGTAGTCCGGGGAAACATTAAAATTCTCATTGGTAATCACACACGCGCACACACACACACACGCACACACACACACACACACACACACTACAGATGCAGTGGATAGAGATTATGTTGCAATGTAGCATTCCTTTAAAAGATGTTTAAGATCCTCTTAAAGGTTAAAAGTCCATTCATTTCATTTAATTGGATATTATTGTTAACCAAAGTATTTCTTGTATAACACATCAGGTGTTTTTGCAAGCAATATTTTGTTGTTTTACTGAATATGTATGGTTTAGGCATAGCATTTATAATATTTGATCCATTACTATGATGATATGGGAGAAAACTGAAAATTACACTTTCTCAGCTAAAGCAGCATTCGGTCTGAATGTGAATAAAATTCACTAGACTCAAAAGCCTTTTAACTTAAAGGAAATAGACACAAGTTGTGAAATGGGCGGAGCCAGACTCTTTATAATGGGGTGGCCAGGTTAGCCCCAGTGATAGTATTGGGGTGGTAATATATAGGGTGGAGCAAAATACTACTCCATCTCCAAAGAAAATGACATAATGTGATGCTCTCTATCTATGTATGAGGACATAAATGTCATCTAACTATAAAAAGTCATAGCTAGCATAAAATTAGGCTATGTCTCATGAAGTTCATCATGAATGATGAGGAAACTAAGTTCAGTTTCACATTAAATGACACTGGTAACCACAAATACTATACAACTACTTCTACTACTACTACTATGACTAATTATGCCTTAGTGGCCACTTAGGGGTCAATTTTACTACCTTTAACTACACAAGACATCTTGCATATCCTGCAGCCATATGGAGTGTTGCAGCATTTATAGCACCATTTGACACTGTGTCCACAACCGACTAAATAAACTGACTTTCTGTCTCAAATCACATACTTATGCACTATTCTCTATCATTATTAAGTACTAACACTAACCAGTTTTCCAATTAGAGTTAGTGTTTGAATTTTAAAAACCGCTCTTGTCACCTTCACACCTACCAAAAGTTCGGTCTTCTGGATTATTAAATGGTCACTTTGTAAAATAAATGGACAATACAACAGTACCCCTACATTCTCTCTACAAATCAGACACCAACAGGACTTCCTGTGACCACCAGAACAGTGTGGGGAAAATCTGGTGTGACAGTGGAATAATGCCCATCGGAACTAACTATTGATCTCTGTGCAACTCAGTGGTGTCACGATCATTTAGTCTACCAAACGATCAGTAATATCCTGATTATTACACCAAATTGGGCTACATTTGGAACAAGGTTGGTGGTTGGTTGGTGTTTATTGGGCTAGTTTAGTATAAAAAGAGTCAGTGGATGCCAAGGTCTTGCTTTAAAGCAAAAAATCTAAATAATGTCTAATCAATTTCTGCAAAATGGGCTTTGGCACACAAGGGGAAAGTGTAAGTGCAGACAGTGTATCTGCGATGTACATAACCCTTTCTTGTAAATGAAGAATGAAGAAAGTTGACACATCAAGAGAACACGAGGGAAAGTCAGGTGTTTAAAACAATCACATTTACTTTTAGCTGAGGACGGTTTTGAGGTAAAATTTAGTTTTTGCTCTGTCTGATGTCGGCAGCTCTGACTATTGCTTCGAATGTTTGTCCACAGATAAACCTCTACATATATATTAAACAAGAGTGTATGCTTGGATGCTAGAGGATGCTGTGTGCCTGTCTGATAGGGGTGTGAGAAGTTTTAATTGCACGTTTTATGTGAATGTACACGATATATGTGTGAACTGTGCAATTTGTGCCTCCTTTGCTGACTGACTGTGTGTGTGTTTAGTTCTTTTATCTGTGTCCGTTATCAATCTGTGTGTGTATGTGGTCTTATCCATGATTCACATGATGTGGCTTCCATTTATAAAAATAGTGCGTGATGTGGAGGAGGAAAAGGCAAAAAGCATAATATTTTGTGTGGGATGAAGGGTGTAAGATGGAGGCTGGTGAGTTTAGACACAGTGGACGAAACATACTTATCAGGATTAATCAGAGGAGTAATCTTTTAAGTATACGATGAAAGACTGGCGGGGAAGAACACAAGCAATATAACTATGAACTGAAAAGCGAAACATGAATAAAGCCCCATTTCAGAGTGATGTTCATTGCACACGCTTGGAAAATACAAAAAGCAACACAAAAGTTGAAATTCACATGCTAACGAGGTGTATTGTTACGATTAGGTGGAGACGTTTTAACAACCATGGGAGCAGAAAATGAGAACAGGAAACATTTACCATATAAGGAAAGTGGTGCAGGAAAAAAATATGACATTTTGTGATACAAAATCAAATACAGTTTTCATTTCAGGTATAGTAGGACAGACCATATACGTAGGATATTTGGTAATAGACATGAAATTGAGGTCAGAAGTTTACCTACAGTCATCATGGACATGAATGACATGGTAATATTGGGCTTTCGATGATTACTTTGAAATGGTCTTTTACTGAGGAAGAAAGATAGTTTAAAAAAAAAAAACAAGAATTTGGTCCACAAGTTTTCATTTATTTTGGGTTTTCTGAAATCAACACAGGCTCAACATTTTACATACACCCATAACGATTATTATTCAAAGCTCCAAAATTGCCATGGCCAAGGTCTCTTAACTTCCTGTTATTGATCATGATTGACCACAGCTGGTAGCTTCTCTGTGTACAACATGAAAAGGGTTTATTTGACAAGTACAAGTTAACTGGAGATGGAGCAACTTTGCCAAGCTCTGGAAGAAGATCCAAACTGTCCCCCTTAGATGAAAGGAAATTGGTTCAGATGGTCAGGAACAACCCAGGAACCATCAAGGCACAGGCCTGCCATGAACTGGAAGCCGCTGTCTACAGTCAAGCGTGATTTACATCACCATGGACTGAAAGGGTGCCGTCTGAGAACGAAGCCTGCTCTAAAATCTACACCTTCAAGCTCCAATAAAGTTTTCAGCTGATCACGTGGACAAAGAAAAAGCCTTCTGGAGGAAGGTTTTATGGTCAGATGAGACAAAGATTGAGTTGTTTGGCCACAATGAGCAGAGGTGCAGAGGAACACTGTAGCAGGTGTTAAGCATGGTGGTGGTAGCATCGTGGTCTGGTGCTGTTTCGCTGCCAGTGGAACTGGTGCATTGCACAAAGTGGATGGAATAATGAAGAACTTCAGAATTCTTCAGCAGAACCTCAAACTATCAGAAATTTGGACACAACTGGGTGTTCCAACAGGACAATGACCCCAAACACACATCAAAGCTGGATGTGGAATGGATAACACAGGCTAACATTAAGCTTAAAACAAGTCCTGACCTTACTCCTGACCTTAGTCCTGAAATACTCGAGTACTTCGAAGAAACACACAAATGTAATTAAATTCCAGCAATTCTCCCAAGAATATCCAGCCAGAATTCTGCCAGAAGTTTGTTGATGGCTACCAAAAGCATCTGGTCAAGGTGGAACTTACTAAGGGACATTTAACCAAATATGAGTTGTAAATTAGTTTAGAAAACCCAAAATAAATAAAATCTTGTGCTTTTTTCCTATTAAAGATGTATGTTGACCAGTCATTCTGCAACAGAATGAGAACAGGTGAAAGAAACCTTCGGAGAACTAATATTGCCAGGACATTCATGTCCACGATGACTCTATGTAAAGTTCTGACTACAACAATAAGAAGGCACAGAAAAATTCAGGTAGCTGATATTGAACAGGGGAAATTCTAATTAACTGGGCAGTGGTAGCTCGGTGGTTAAGACATTGGACTAGTGCTCGGAAGGTTGTGAGTTCAAATCCCAGCACTGCCAAGCTATTGCAGATGGGCCCTTGACCCTCAACTGCTCAGTTGTATAAATAAGATATATAAGTGGCTCTGGATAAGGGCATCTTTTAGCATTTTACCCTTTCACACAGATAAGAGGCTCCTCGCTTGAGAGTGGGAGAAAAGAGTGAGAGATTTAAAGAGTGAACTGTGGTTAAATTTAGACTGGAGGTTATAACAGACCTCATATTTACCTTCAGAGCTTTCATGCCAAAGACGTCTCTGTGTGTGTGTGTGTGTGTGTGTGCGTGCATGTGCCCCAGTGCTGACTCATCATTCCTGTCATGCTCTCCTTTAGCTCTGTGGTGCGCCGCCGGTCCAGACCAGTGGGATTGTGGGTATATTCCGAGTGAAACATAATGTGCTCTTGCGTTTTGGCTCGGAGAGAAGACTCCAGACTCCAGACTCGGGTCATGGATACTCGACTCCCGCCCTGTTCTCCCTCATTAAAATATTTCTCCTGTCACTTTCACGACCACCTTTTAAAGTGATTAATAGTGGAGCAGTATATTCCAGGCCAACAGTTGTTCGTAAACATAATGTTTTGTGATGTGATTAAAAAACATCTTTATGTACTTTTACCATGAGGAACATGCAATGCTTATTTCCCCCTGATGTTCCAGCGCCATTTTTATCTCTGTAAATAAGCAACTACGTTTTGAAATCTTCCTGTCCTGGGCTTGACCGGTGACATAACGTAAGACATGCAAACTCACACACACATGTATACACACATGCGCCCACAAAATAACCCATTTCCAAGTCCAGGGTTTTCCAAGAACATTATGAACTTTTGAACATCTGTTAAAAACACATTCCCTTCCAGCTGGCTCATCAGAAAGAGAGAGAGATAGAGAGCGAGAGAGTGGAAGAGAAAGACAGTAGACATACTCACTCTCTGGATCAAACACTGCTTTTCTTTTAACCTCCTATTTTCCTCGGAAATCTATTATCCATGATTGCAGCTCGTATGAATGTCTTTGTGTGCATGATTGCTTTTTAATGATCTTCCCATGACCTCTTGTCTGTCAAAACACACACGTGGCCCATGGTCCTGCACGTGCTCAGTGTGTTTTCATAACTGTAGGGCATGTGTGGATCTACTTAATGTACAGTTCCACGAAACAGACAGAATGATTATTGAACCAACAATGTTGTGAGTCAAAGGGGTCACTGGAGACATATGAGGAAAATGCACGAGGCAGAGAGGCTGGGGATATTAGAGTAGGGATGGAACCAAATACAAACCCATTATTCAGAATAAACATACGTGTTCCAAACAAATACAAATACAGATGTAAATAGGAGGCACACTATTATTACAATCCTTTAAAAAAAACTTGGTGCAACAAAAAAGCCATGTGAAAGGGAGGTTTTTACGTTCATCTGGGTGAGTGGTGATATACAGTGGCTTGCAATAGTATTTAACCCCCTGATCAGATTTGTCTGAATAACAAATGATAAATACACATATTCATCCAGTCCGGATTTTATTGCAAACCTGTTCTCTTACAGTGAATTTTTTCAGTGAAAGTCTTATTTAATTACTGGCCAGCAAATTATGAAAAGAAATTCAAAAGCTGAAAAATTCGGCTTGCTTAAGTATTCAATCCCCCAGGATCTGGAAACTCCAAATAAAAGATATTGTGTTAACAAGATCATGAGCTCCAATTTTCAAACCACCTCGGTTGAATTGAATTGTCAGTGAACAGACGGTCAGTCTGAAGGAAAGGAGTGGAAATAAAGGATAATAATGCATTATAAGGAAGTTAAGGATAAATTATACCTAGGAGGTTGGACATTCCAGTAAGCACTGTTGGATCAACAGTGAGGAAGTGAAAGCTGCATCACACCACCTAGACAAGGCCGTCACGTTGGTGAGGCCAACAGTCACTCTAAAGGTGTTACAGAGTACAGCGGCTGAGAGTGGTGTGAAGGTTCCCCCTGATAACCATTTCAAGAGATTTGCATAATTGAGAACTGAATGAGAAGGTGGCTAGAAAGAAACCGGTGCTCAAGAAGTGGCCTGTGAAAGCATGAAAGTGAACCAATGATGTATTTGTTTTGATGTGATCAGCCCACTAACGTTAATGACTAACGTTGGCGGTGTCGCCTCACAGCAAGAAGGTTCCGGGTCTAGCAGGGTACCTTTCTGTGTGGAGCTTGCGTGTTCTCACCATGTATGCGTGGGTTTCCAGCTACTCCAGGTACTCTGGTTTCCTCCCACACTCCAAAGAGATGCGGATTAGGTTGATTGGCTACCCTACATTGCCCATAGGTGTGAATGTGAGTATGAATGGTTGTTCGTTATTGTGTAAGCCCTGCGATGGATTGGCAACCTGTCCGGGGTGTCCCTCACCTGAAGTCAGCTGGGATTGGCTCCAGCTTCCCTGTGACCTGCAACGAATAAAACAGTATAACCTAACGTGGGTGAGTTAACACCATCCCTACAGTGAAACATGGTGGTGGCAGAATTGTGTTCTAGAGCTCCTTTTCATCCAAAGTAACCTTAGCTTCTTGTCAAAACTGAAGGGAGAATGGATGGAGGAACATATAGGGAGAAACTTCACTTTTCAGAAGGACAATTGTCCAAGTAGTAAGGCCAAAGCAATGTAAGAGTGGTTAAAAAAAAGGCAAATGTTCTAGAGTTGCCAAGTCAAAGTCCAGATCTGAATCAAATCTGTGGTACTGTCTGAAAATCTGCCAGGAAGAATTGGCAAAACAGATAGTGACATAGCCATATATTAAACAAAGAAACCAAAATGGAGACATTTTATTGAAATTAACCTCACCTAACATATATGATTTATTATCCATAGTTAACGCCAAGACTGTTTCTTCTAATTTTGCAGAAACGGCACATTAAACTTTTCCTGGCAGGTTTGAACTTGAACATAGCCTTTCTGGCAATCCTACACTATATTTCCCACACAGCAAGCAAGTGTGTAATTTCTCAGTAATGGCTCCACATAAATCACACCAGGTCCTGCCACTTCTCCAAACTGCTTAGCCTTTGTCTACCTTTAAAAATGAACTTGACAACACTCTTGTGGGCTTGCTCTGTAAAAGCTGTCCTTCTGCTTTCCTAAAAGCTAACCTTTTCTGTAATATAAACTACTATTTTGGAGACTATGGTGAAAATTTGTAACAATGGGCAAGTATTATATTTGGGCTGTACTAATGTCGACTTTCTAAATAAAGTATTTGCACATTATATACTCCATAACAGTTAATATTTCATAAACAGTTAGTAACCTGGTAGTCCTGTTATGGCCATCTGTACCTGCTTAACACCCAACACTATCATAGCAAAGAGGAAAACAAGCATGGTCACTAAGCAACAACCCCCCCCAACACGCCCACAACACACACACGGATAGTGACATTTGCACTCACGGTTGTCTGAGTTCAAAGCTTTAAAACTGACTATTACACAGCATTGTATTGAAATACTGATATAGCAGCTATGATCAAATTACACCCAGTTAGTTTACTCACTCCATTCGACGCACTTTCCTTTCGGTAAACAGTGTCAGTTCAATGTGGTACAATAAGACAAATCAGTATATCATGTTAGTTAGTAATTAATTTGGTACCATGAAGGTACCAAAGGTACCATGAAGGTACCATGAAGGTACCAAACCATCGATCTTTGCTAAACTAGTTACAGCAAGAAGACTTTATCATATTGTAGCAACTTTGCCTTGTCTAATTCATCCTCTTTTTTCTTTCTTAATTTTTGAGCTCTAATACATACTTACATATATAATCAGAATGCATGAGTGGGTAAAGCTCTGGGTTAGTGACTGATAAAGGCTTTTTCTGATACTTTTGCCCAGTAAGCTAGCACACTATTAGAAATAACAAGCACAAAAAAAAATAAATGATGTAATTGTACTACAAATACCGACTTCTAAATCACCTGTTGAAATTAAACACATCCTTTTGGATATAATGCTCATTTCTCAAACTTCTCACAGCTCTATAAACCAGGAACATCACAAATTCAGGTTCCACAACCCTGGCACACAATAATGCAATATTTCTTGAGGAAAACATCTCATTTGATTATAAATTTACAAATCCATGAAGTGGATTTATGAATTCTTTCTAAAGGATTTTAATTACAGATCATAGAAAAGTTAGTGCATCAGGAAGAATTAATTAATTAATTATAAAACTGTGATTATAAAAACTCATTATTTTCAAAATTGGGCTTAAACTGCATCCATTCAAAGCTGAATCTATATCTGGACAAATATTAACTTTATAGTTTGTGTGCAAGTGTATTTTATTTTTGTTGATCAAAGTGACTAAAATAGTTCCTGCAAGCTTCTTGTAGGCAGAATTTAAAATGGCACACCCACTCACGCACACACTCACACACACGCACACACACACGTCAGTGGAAAAGCAGTGAGTGTGACTCTGTCACAAGGAGAGACAGACCTACAGTATAGCTATGACCCTTCTCCTTCTGAGGAAGTGGAGCAGAAGGAGCTTGCGGGTCTAACTGGAAGAGAATGGCTCTGTAGCTGTGATTTTTACATGGCTTCCAGTATCCAAGCTTTATTTAGAAACTGACAGCTCATTCTTTATGACGAAACTGTGTGTGTTTGCGAAAAAGGGCAGCGAGAGAGGTGATGTTGGGTTCATAGAGGAATTGTGTTTGGTTTCCTGAATATGAGGGAAGAGGGAACAAGTGTTTATAGCTGATACAAGTGATAACTGGAACAAACTTGTCTCACTGAGGTTCCACAGCATTAAATGTATCTATAACTGGGTAAATGTGTATGTTGCGTCAGAATTTAAGAAATAAAAATATTAACTGTTGGCAAATTGTTGTCCTATAAAATTGATAGTGCACTTTTGGACGGCAGTATTAGTAAAATAATAACTTCGGGGGTGGTGCGGTGGTTAGCACTGTCGCCTCACAGCAAGAAGGTCCTGGGTTCGATACCCGGGTTGCCTTTCTGTGTGGAGTTTGCATGTTCTCCCCGTGCATGCGTGGGTTTCCTCCCACAGTCCAAAGACATGCAGATT
>JAQQZU010000015.1:20915780-20937188 GCA_030068025.1 Parauchenoglanis punctatus | reverse complement strand
TGTGTGTGTGTGTGTGTGTAGGAGATCGCCACTCATCTGGAGAAAGACTCAGGGAGACATGCAGTGGTTCAGGAGGCTATTGACACCATGCAGAGGGTCGCCTGGCACATCAACGACATGAAGAGGAAACATGAGAACACCGTCAGACTGCAGGTAACACACACGCACACGCACACACACTCACAGACACACTCACACAAGCGGCATTTTTTTTTGTTTTTTGGTCTTATTAACTTGGAGAGAATAAAGAGAGGCTGGTGAGTGAACGATGGTTTATAGTTTCTGTAACGTAAGTGAGAACGGGAACTTGCTTCAGTGACTTTCCACAACATTAAATGTAACTACAAATGGATAAAAGTAAGACTTGTCATTAATTAATGAATAAAAATAAATAATTGTTGGCAATTTGCTGTGCTATAAAAGGAATAAAACTGGTGGATGTGATTTTTTTGTGGTAAAAGGTGGTCTTTTACCTCTCTCTTTCTCTCCATCTCTCTCTCTCTCCATCTCTATCTCTCTCTCCATCTCTCTCTCTCTCTCTCCATCTCTCTCTCTCTCCATCTCTATCTCTCCATCTCCATCTCTCTCTCTATCGCTCTCTCTATCTCTCCATCTCTCTCCATCTCTCTCTCTCTCTCCATCTCTCTCTCTATCTCTCTCTCTCTCTCTCTCTCCATCTCCATCTCTCTCTCTCTCTCTCCATCTCTCTCTCTCTCTCTCTCTCTCTCTCTCCATCTCTCTCTCTCTCCATCTGTCCATCAGGAGATCCAGAGTTTGTTGACGAACTGGCAGGGTCCTGATCTGATCGGTTACGGTGAGCTGGTTTTGGAGGGAACGTTCCGGGTCCAGAGGGTGAAGAATGAGAGAACGCTCTTCCTCTTCGACAAACTCCTCCTCATTACCAAGAAAAGAGAAGAGACCTATGCCTACAAAGCACACATACTGGTAGGAAAACACACACACACTCAATCAAATATATTTTACATGTAGATCATGAATGATTGCAAGTGTTATTTCTGTCTCTTTACTGCAGTGCTGTAATCTGATGCTGGTCGAGGTCATTCCTAAGGAGCCGCTGAGCTTCAGTGTGTTCCATTATAAGAACCCCAAACTGCAGCACACAGTGCAGGTACGTACACACACACACACACACACACACACACACACACACACACACACACACACACACACACACACACACACACACACAGACACACACAAGCACACTGGAATGTCATGCCTGAGGGAAGTGTTTTGATGGATGGATCGGGGCTTGAACTTTGGCCCAGTAACACCACACCCTGTACACAGGAGCCCCAACATGCCTGTGTGTGTGTGTGTGTGTGTGTGTGTGTGTGTGTGTGTGTAAACCCACTCTAAGGTCAGCTATGTTACAGCTGACCTGCAGGTCTCAACTTGACAGCTTTAAAACATGAGTGTGAAATCTGTCAGATTAGAAGACTGATCTATGAGTATGGCTTTAAATTTCTATCAATATTAAATGTTTGTGGTATAAACTGTAGTATTACAATTTTTGGTTTTTAACAAACAACTGGTTTTGGTTGACTTGCTGGGTGTGTGTTCCAGTGTATGGAGTTTTTTTGTGTCAAAAGTCATTGGTTTATTCATTTTCATTAATTTTACGAATCACAGGCACGCACACACACAAAATTCTAATTAGATTAGTAAATGTGACCTCATTTCCAGATATAACATAATTGAGTTTTAGCAATATTGTAATTACAAATCCCAGTTTATAGTTTCACTCAAGTTTATGTCTCACAAATTAAAACTGACAGACATACAGGTTCATCCCTAAGCAAGAAATGTATTCTCATTTTAAAGTGAAATGCATTAACTTTAAAATGAGTATTAAAATCTAATTAAATTATTAATTTTAGAAGTAAAATGTGTATTTTGAAATGTGATTTTACATAATTTTTATTTTAATTATAATAACTAATTAACTAAAACTTATTGATATTTTTTGTTGTATTACCTCTGAATTTCTACGTGCATTCCCTGTATGCCAACGTATATCTATAATATATTGAGTATAGCCACCTTTTATATTACCTACTGTACATGCCCAAAATAAAGATAAATTATCCTGAAGGTTCATGTAAATGCCATCTACCTTCCGTTTGTAGGCCAAGTCCCAACAGGACAAGCGAACCTGGATCCAGCACCTGAAGAGGCTCATTCTCGAGAACCATCCAGCAAAAATCCCAGCCAAGGTCAGAACACTCAACAACACTCGCACTTAAACTCTTACACAGACTTTTCTGTGTTTTGTCTTGTCCATTCTGGTACTATATCATCTTGAGATCCAAACTTAAGAAGCCAATATTAGCCACAATTCCACTGTGAGGTTAAACCTGCTGCTTGAGTCTCTTTAACACTTGAAATCACCTTGAATGGGACTTTAACAGGAACTCCAGAACGAGTGCTCTCTAAGACTATTTGTGCTCATGGGCGTAATCCATTTAGACCAGTAAAGAATGAACTTTTAAAATTTATTTAAATTATGAAAGAAAATTACAAGATTTAGTTCCTGATGGGAAATTACTTCCACTTTCACCAAGGACCATAGGAGGACATTGGCTAGGCCTTTATTCATCTTTATTCCTAATATCTCAACTGTTGCATGATGATAACTCCATACACATTAGCTTAATACTAATAGCTAGCCATCACAAAATAAATACAAACTGCCATGATAAACACTAAGTGTACATAGCAGCAGATAGATTACTGATCAACTTCTTGAAGCTGCCTGATGCTAAAAATATACCTTATGATTTTACAAATATAACAAATATATTTACAAATATATGATTATTGTGAAGTTTGAAAATGTAGCAAATATTACGTAAGGAATTTTCTTATAATGCAAGTAAAAGTCAGGATTTAAGTAGAAGAAAAAAATGATTGCACTTTGTTACCTTTTAACTAAGCAAGCTTTTTTGCAGCAAGTTGTTAATATGATTACATAAATAACTTGTTTGTGCCTACTGATGTAACAACAAACTTAACATACTGCTTTTGCAGATATTTCACTATATTTAACAATATAAAGACAGACTTTTTGCCATGTATCTGGCAATTGAAAGCAGACCTAAATCCAGGCCCAAAGTTAAGCAGTTAAAGACCTTGTTTATGGTCTGTAGCTCTCAGTGGCTCTGGGACTTAAACTCAAAACCATCCAGGCAGCAGTTCAGAACATTACTGTTATTATTGAGAATTTGCTTAAAGGTGTCATTAACTGTTAAGTGTTTGAGCAGATCTTTTCACTTCTCACTGCTCACCCAGTTGATATGACCTGATTCCCGAAATAAATTTAGGGCTTCAAAAGAAGCTCTTCTAAATGAAGTTGTCCCCTGACATAAACGATGTCCTCTAAAACTTAAAAAAAAAAAAAAAAAAAAAAAAGATACATTATGTCCTCAAAACTGCATCACGGGGGCCAGTTTCCAGGCTACAGACTAATCTTAGCATTAGGCCAATGGGTATTTTTAACAGTGAATCACTTTGACCCTGTAAAAGGGAAGAAATTAAAAGTAACCGGATGTTCTTTCTTTCTGCAGGCCAAACAGGCCATTCTGGACATGGATGTGCGTAAGTATAACATTGAATATTAATAATTCTGTGGTTGTAACTGCATCATTACTTTTCTGATGCTAGTACTATGACAAACATCACAAAGCTAACCTTCTATCCAGTTTCCGTTGGTCAAATTTGTAATGAGATGGTCATAAAAGTTGGATGGATGGTTGTTATTTTTTTTTGTAGTGTAACGTTTGTTCACCTTCAATCCCTGTAGACCAGTATAGCCCTGAGGGCCAGAACAGAATCAACCTGAAAGAAGGTCCTTCCCCAAGAAGAGCACGCAGGAAGACCGGTACGATGCACAGGAAGTTGAATAAGCAGCTTTTGCTCCATTATGAATTTACTCTATATAACTTGTATTCTTTACCTTTTTTTCCCAGAGCCCTTATCCAAACTGCTCAAAAACAAACATGCAAGTAAGTAGGACTCCAAGTATGAAAAATTTAAAGCCTATGGTTGACCTTAATAATGGTATCTTGGCATCTGATATGGTTATTGACAGAATTCCCTTTTTTAATTTTTTAACAGTATCTAGTCCAGATATACAAAAGGTATGTTCTTTTTTGAAACACGCATTAAACCATAAAACTCAAGCAGTAGGCAAAAAGTATAATAAAATTGGGAAAAGGAAAGTGATTTATTCTTTCTTTATCTTTTTACCTTCATCTTTTTTCCTGAATTCCTTACAGCGAAGCAGTTTTGGTGCAACCCTTTTGTCTCCTGTAGTCCATCTGGGCACCATTGGTCGATCCCGCAGCCTTGTCAGCCAATCACAGGAGTCACTGGACCCTGGTGACCATGGAGACCACAGTGATATAGATGAGGGATTACATCCACAGGATGCTGATGATGAAGATGACAGTGGTCTGGTGAGCCCTGCTTTAACCTCTAACCTTCAACCATCAAAACTGGTGGGTTATTTGTAGCCTTAGTCTTTTAAAAAAATATATTGTTCATAAACATTAAATATGGCTTGTTTCTAATTTGCACCCTAAATTATCTGGACCAACTGTCCCAAAAGTAACATGTTGTAAGTTTGCAAGATGATCAATAGCTTTGAAATCTGTTTTTATTTCAAAAAGAGATGGGGGGGGGGGGGGTGTTACTCTGAATCCAGGCCTAATCTTCTGCAAAATGTTGTGGGGTTTTTAGGGTTCTGGAAGCAAGCTACGTGTACCTGGAAAGAGTAGCAGGAAAAGGCTAAATGCTCAGGTGTCAGTGGATAGCATCGACCAGTGGAAGAACCACAGCCTTGACCTTATTGATCTACAGGTGGGATAAACACAACCGAGAACCACACAAAAAATTAGAAACAATAATAGTAAAGTAGTAAAAGCACATTAATCCCTGGTTCTTCTTTCCCAGACGGCCAAAGAGTCTCTGCAGAAAGAGACGGTGCACACACCCATCTTACGGGTGACCTGTCCTCCTGAAACACAGGCTGATCACTTTTCTCAGTTGCTGGGCACAAGCAGTGGACATTCTGTTCCAAACATATGGGCAGACCACAGAGTGCGTCGAGCCATGTTCCCTACTCGTCAAAAGACTGTCCAAATCGATGACGATGAAGACATTTATCAGATGTTTGTACCCACTGAGAATGATACAAGTGGGCACGATGCAGAAAGCGATCATGACACAGTTGATGATCGTCCTGGACGACCATGCAGCTGGCATGTTGAACAGACGCAGTCCGTGCAGTTAGACCTCCCAGCCAGTAGGGGTAAAGTGTTACGCAGGGCAAGTAGTGTTGGAGAGCAGCAAAGTGAGCGACAAAGTCCTACAAAGAGAGCTGTTCTCAAAGAAGAAGTACACAATAATACAGAGTCATCAAGTAATGAGATATCCGGATCGTCCTCAGCAGAACAGCTCACAATTGACGATATCGAAAATGTTTATGATAATATTAGTTATGAAGAACTGCAGGCCATGGGACTGATTCGGAAGGATCCGGAGGTTAACCAGTCCTCTTCAGAGGTAAAACCAGTTGAACCTCCACAAATCTTGGTTTCTCCAGCTGAAATGGAGAGCTCATCTGAAAGCAACAGGTCCTCAGGCCAAGAGGGGGCACCCTTTGAATCTGCCGATGTGCAGACACCAGAGGAAGAGGAAAATGTCTACGATACCATTGTGTTCCGCGAACTGCCACCTCCTGTAACTGAAACAGGAAGAGGAAATGGACAAGCAGGCAAACAGGATAATATGCAATCACCCAAGACAGACTTGACAGTTAGCCAGAGCATAGCAACCGATGTTTTTGATGAAAGACCAAATCTGGATTACAACAAAGTAGCAAATCGACCCCTTCCTGAGATCCCCACTGTTTCATTTACTGATGATTTGGATAAACCTTCTGAGGAGTCCGCAGCTGATCATATGTCAGAGCAAGTTGACGAGATCTGGAATGATCTGGAAAACTACATCCGGGATAATGAGAAGAAAGCAGATAAGCTTCCTGCTGCATTCCCTGTCAATAGACCAGAATCACCACGTAAAATGTGTGATTCTCAAGGCAAAACTGAAAGTTCTTCAGATGAATTACACAGCTCTCCAACAAAGGCAGTCAAATCTCAACCAAAATCACAAGAATCCCAAGACAAGACAAGAAAATCGCATCAATCTCCCAGCAAAAAATGTAATTCAGGACGCAAAACTAGTGACTCTCATGTCAAAACAGATGGTGCTAAGAAGGTGAAGAAAAGTGCATCTTCACCCAGTTCTCCAGCCTTCCACCCTATTCCAACTTTCAAATTCCCAGTGCTCAGCGTTCCCAAACTTGTACGAGAGCCTACATTTGAGATAGATGAGCCTGAATCTCCTCCATCTACACCTCCTGCTACTCCTGTTCCACAGGTCTCTAGCCCTGCCCCCCAGGTCTCCAGCCCTGCCCCCCAGGTCTCCAGCCCTGCCCCCCAGGTCTCCAGCCCAGCCCCCCAGGTCTCCAGCCCTACTCACCAAGTCTCAAGCCCTGCTTCCCAAGTCTCCACTGTTGTTACACAAGTCTCAAGCCCTTTCCCCCAAGTACCTGTCAGCCAAATCTCAAGCTCTGTTTCCCAAGTCCAAGTCTCAAGCTCTATTCCTGAAATCCAGATCTCCAGCCCTGAACCCCCACCCGGCACAGTCAAGAGTATCCGGAACAAACTAGCCAGGCTTAGCAGTGGAAGCTTCCGTATGGATGATGAGGACCCTCCTATACAGAAAGATCCTGAGCTACATGCACTATTTGGTCGTCTGGACCCTTCATTTCTTCCTCTGGCATCCTCTGGTCTTCTCATGGCCGGGGATGCTGGAGACCAGCTGCTTGAATTGGGGGATAAAGGTAGAAACAGAGTTTTCCTCATGGCCAGACAGTACAGCCAGAAGATCAAGAAGGCTAATCAGCTGTTGAAGATGAAGAGCATGGACCACGAGCCCAGCTGCGCAAGACTCAGGACCAACAAGGCAAAAGATTTAGCTGATATTCTGGAAGAGAAGAAGCAAGGTGGAGCAGCTATAGGTGAGCTCTCAGGATATCTGTGGGTGTTCATCTCCCTGTGTGCTTGTATAGTTACTTTTTATGTCCTGTGGCTTTTCAAACGAATAGAATAAACTAGAATAAAAGCTTTTTATTTTTTGTTTTTCCCTGAATTTGTTTTAATTTCTCTCCCTCTCTCTTTCTTTTGTGTCCCCTTGGATCTTTCCAGGTGCAAGGATAGCTGAGTACTCCCATTTATACGAGCAGGTGATGTTTAAGGAGCCTCCTACCACTCCTCCAGTGCTGAAATCTTCAGCCAGTGTGTCAGGACCTCACCCATTTTCTTCACGTTCAGGCTTGGCTTCCTCCCCATCGCTGCCTGAGAGCGCCTTCCCAGAGACTGACTGGTTGAACTGCACCTACAGCAATGGAGAACTTGCTGGCTTTGTGTCCTGGCCTGCTGAAGATGGAGGGAGCTCTTCAACCCCTCAACGAAAATTGTCCCCTGCAATGTCCGTCCCTGCCTTGAAGAACCTTCCACCACCTCTAAGCACTCCATCCAATCAACGCTGGAGTGCCTGTGAGACTCCAGCTAGCAAAGATGACTCTGAACACATTTACAGCACATTTGGGCAGCACAGTTTCAAAGCTCCGCCCTATAGCCGCTGTCAGTCCTCGTCCTCGTTGGCTGAGCAGCAAGAGAAAGAGAACAGCGGGAACAAGGGTAATCTGGGACACACCGATCATCCAGCGGGGGCTGCGATCGCAGGCCGTGGTCTCGGACCTCGGCAGCACAGCCTTCCTGAGTGTCATGCCCAAACGTCCTCGGACCTCTCCCAGTCATGTGACCTCACACTAAGAGACTCTCAGCAAGTGCTGGTGCTGAACAGACAGTCAAATCTGAATGCAGTCAGCGCCACACAGAACTACCTGGCCAACTTCAAAGACAACGGTGATGATGATGATGATTATGTGGAAATACGCTCTGAGGATGAGAGCGACGGCATGGGAAAGGGCTGCACAGTGAGCTCAGAATCGGCTCTGCATGGCTACATCTGGAACAACCCAAATGACAGTCAGCAAGTGCTCAATCAGCCCAAAATTGTGCAGTCGCTGCGAGAGAAGTTCCAGTGTCTGGGTTCAAGCAGCTTCGCTTAAGGAACAGACATACAGCCAACGTGCACTCGATTGCAATAATAAAGGCAATTGCAAATTACCACATGGAAAATGTTACACAGTGCAAAGCACATTTAGGGATTACGGGATTACAACAATAACACCATGCAGTTAGGTTAAATGTTTCACATCACAGCTTCAGTGGATCTAAGTCCAACACTATATGCACTATCGCAAATCACTCAAATATGACACTTTGTATTTTTCATTCGTATAATGACTCATAATGCACTAAACACAACTTTGGCCATTTTGCCATAGGCATAGATTCAAATAAAAATGTAACTATTTAAACTTCTTTTTTGACATGGTATTGCTCTTGACTTGAACTTGCATGATTGGGCTGAGGACCGTCTCTCGGTCAAAAAGAGTGGCTTTTTAAGTGTTAAAGTTTTTCCATCAGATTTCTGCTTTGGGGTTTTATGGCTCCCTTGTCACTTACACTTATTCCCTTACTTTTTACTCTCTAGTTGCTCCAACCGGTTCATTGTCAATACTCCAGCGTTACCTTCCTAACAATTCCACTGCAAAGCATTTAAGGTAGCATTTGAAGAATTTTAACGCACGTTGTTTTCATGACAATGTAACCATTGACGCGCAAATGATATATTAATGTCCGTTTGTAATTAATCAGGCTGCCTCTACAATTGCTGCATAATGAAAATTAGGCTGATATCCACAGTTACTGCATGACTCTTTCTTCTCAAAGGCCAAAAATACATTAAAAATACACATATATTTTACTAGGAATCAATAGGAATCTATATATTGTATATAAGTCACAGATCTATTTTAGAAAGTTTGAAAAAGGAGGCCTAGCCATGCTTGCCACTGGTTGGATAAAGTTTTTTTCCTTTATGTTTTCGTTTGCCTCAGATTTTCACTATAGAGATGACTACTTCAGTAAGCAACAAAAATTATTTAAGACTGTCATAAACAAATAAGAAATCGTAATTTTAGGCTCATTTTTAATCATTACTGAGAGGACCATGTTAGCCACAGGTTAATTCCAGGCTCACAGTAAGATCAGATGTATATTTCATTTAGATTTTTCTAGTTCAGTTCAATTTTTCCACAATCACTTGCTCTCACTACTGTCAAACACCACACCAGATTTATCACTAGTTAAACTACGTTAACAAAAAAGCACTGGTTCTGCACTCGCACGTCATTCGTCACACACTTTTAGAATCTCATTCAAATATTTCGGATATTTTTATCTATTTATTATTTGCTTTCATTACCATCCTGTTGAGCTATTCCAAGTCTGACATAATGATATTTATTTATCTACCGTTGATAGTTTGCAATAATTTGGTTTAAGCTGTTTACTGTGACTGTTCATTATTTTCCCCCATGAGCACTGATCAAGGATATTGCCATATTGAAACAAATACATAAATATAAAATTATTCAAAACCAGTTGTTATTATTAGTGTAAATGTTCCAAATTGGCTAAAAATATAAATGAAGTATGTTTATAAGTTTTTTTTCATTTGTACATGTTGATTCTTGTTTCACTGGGGACTGTTATCATTCGTTCATCTGGTTTGCACTTTTTTATTTGTATTTTTTATTGGTATTTTTTTATTTGCTAAGATGTAAATTTTAGTATGTCAGTAAGTGTTGCCATAGATTTGCTCTGTCTTCATTTTAAATTAAATGTACTGTACTTTGTTTTTATAAAACTGCCTAGTTGTAACTGTTCAAGGAAACTAATGTATCAGAGGCAATAAATAAATGTTCAGTTCAAATATGTTTGTGGTCATCATGCATTTTTTAAAAATAATTATATATAATAATTATATACTATAATTAATGCCTTAGCAGTAATTAGTACCGTACTGAAACGAGAAATAGCCATGCTATAATGTAGCATTTGGCGCCATCTAGTGTATGTTAACAGAAGAACGTGGTTGAAAAAAAACCGCTCTCCCTGACGTGTCTGACACGCATGACGTTTACACACTTTAAAGCTAAAATGGGAAAGATAACACGCATGCATTTCCATTTACTTACCATTTCAGAATATTTTACATACTAGACGCACCTATTTAGTGGTCCCTTTCCACTGATGCCAATACGGTGCCAATACTTTGTGCGTGCTGCAGAAGGACCAAAATCAGTAATTATACACGTACAGAGTGGTTACATAATTATACATGTACCTGTGTGGTTGTTGGACTGAATATCCTAATAGTGGCGCTTGAATTGTAAGTTAACGCTAATTAAAAATGATTAGGGCGATAACCAGAGAGTCCCCAACCCACTAGAGGCGCTAATGAGTTGAGAAATCATACTGACAACAAAATGAAGACGGAGGTCTTCGTTTTCAATGGGAATTGTAGTTCATGGTACATAAAGAGTAGTGATAAATCTTATCGTTTGACAAAAATATACATTATTTTAAAGCGCACATATACTTTTAAGGTGTGTCAATGTATTTTATTTTAAATACGAGCACGACGATATTAATGTGAGTTCTTTCCGTTATCAGGTTTGGCATTATCTCGAACGTTCCAGAGAAGGAGGCTTCCGGTTAGCCTTTACCCATAATGCAGCGCGGCTCCTCCTTTCTTCTCTCGGATCAACATGGCGGGGCTGGAGGGTCCGTTAAACGTGCTGGGGCAAAGAAGCACCGGCGAGTCCGTGCGGACTCAAAACGGTAACGTTTAACCACGCACTGTGCTTAAATTATTAATTTTTAATGAATGAATGGAAGTAATATTTTAAAAAGTTCACGTTTTACTTTAAGCTTGCTAACAGGGTCGCGTGCCGGCCTCACGTGCGGTTTCATAGAAACCGATACATGTTGACTAAAAATAAAGCGGAGAGATAATTTAATATTTTTTTCTGGCATGTTGTGTAGTGGAGGGTTAGTTAGTTAGTCAGTTAGTCAGCAAGTCCGTTAGCTAGTTAGGCACTATGTTTGCAGGCTACGCCCGTTATTGTAAGTAGCGGCTAATGAGCTAGCTTAGTCATGTTCAGTGAGGTTCACCCAAGTACCGTGAAATATCGCGATGTTTTATTGTCTCGGGGAAAATGCACTGAACCCCGGTATGAGCTCCTTACACCGTGAGGAATATAAGATGTGTATGAAGTTACATGTTGTGCACTGTTAAAGCTCCTCCTAAAGAGAGTGGAAAGAGGAAAATGTGGGTGGAAATGGGAGTAGAAAATACATAAATCTCCGAATAAACACAAAAGGAGAGTATTCTACTGTATTTTATGCAGTTTGGCAGCAGAACTGTTTTGACAGAAAATGCTTTTGAAATGTACAATATTCCCTTTGTTTAATCATATTTCCTGATATTTAGGCTTATAGGTGCTCCATCACTTCCATCATTTAAATGAGAGTTTTATCATATCATATGGAGCCCTGAGTTAATTACATGTACAGGGCGTGTAAGGGGAATGAGAACGTGCTGGCCGTCCCGTGAAACTAAATACCCGTTTGTGTCGCAGTGATGGCCGCGGCGTCCATCGCCAACATCGTGAAGAGCTCGCTGGGGCCTGTAGGACTCGACAAGATGTTGGTGGATGATATCGGAGTGAGTGTTTAATGCGTTCACCTTGTACACTTTGCACTCCGTCACAGTAAAAAACCGTCATGGTTGTAATTAACGTAAAACTACACGAAGGTATTTTGTGCAACGTTGTAGCAAAATAATAATGATGCAAAAATACATTTTGATTTCAGGACGTGACCATCACTAACGACGGCGCCACCATCCTGAAGCTGCTGGAGGTGGAACATCCTGCCGCCAAAGTTCTGTGCGAACTCGCAGACCTGCAGGACAAAGAGGTCGGAGACGGGACGACGTCCGTGGTAAGACGCTCCCTCAGCGGTGCGCTGTGTGTTTGCTCGAGCCTGCTTTGGGACACGCCCGCAGTTGGCAGGTGGTGTTCGCCGTGAGACTGTGTATGTCCTGTGTTAGTACCTCCCCCTGTCGCTAATCAGCGGGTGTGGCTATGCTAACAGGACAGAGGAAGCGTATCGGCGTCTGAAGAGGCTGCAGCGTCTCTCCTGCTGTCTCTATATGAACTGATACTACATTAATCACAAACATGTTCAAACTCATGAAATTTAACTTAGCTTTATATTTAACTTTGTGTGTGTGTGTGTAGGTGATCATCGCTGCAGAGTTGTTAAAAAGTGCAGATGAACTGGTGAAGCAGAAGATCCATCCCACCTCCATCATCAGCGGATACAGACTCGCCTGCAAGTAAGAGCGCACACACACACGGCTTTTTACATAATCTCTCATTTCTGATTTTCTAATTCCTGTGTTTTTCACTTGTTTTTACATCCATTTGTTTCCCTTTTCTAGTCTGTTTCTGTTTTTTTTTCCCCCCTTAGATTAAAATAAAAATAGTTTTCTTGCCTAAGTTTGCCTAGGTTTTGCCAAATTTCTTTCTCTTCTTATTTATTTATATTTTTTTATTCTCGTTGCCTTGGTTTTGGTGTTTCAATCTTATTTTCCCCCTCCTTGTTTTCTTTTAAAAGCTTGTTTTGATTTTTTTTTCTTCATTCGTTATTTTGATCTTTACCAAATTTCCCAGCTTTCTTGTTCATGTATAAATTAGAATTGTTTCATTAGTTTATTTCTTTTTGCTCTTTTGTTTTCCATTTCTTGTATTTTATTCTCGTTTCGTAGATTTTCCTTTTAACCATATTTCTAATTTTTTCTGTTTGTGTTAATTTCTCCACTGTTATCATTAGTTCTTTTTTTTTTCTGCTCATTTTCTTATTTTGAGGTTTATTTCACTTGTTCTTTCATTATATTAGTTTAAAAAGATTAAACCAATTTTCTTTTATTTCTGTTTCATCTTTGTCTTAACACACTTTTTATTGGGGGTGTGTGTTTCAGGGAGGCGGTGCGCTACATTAATGAGAATCTGACCATTGGAACAGATGATTTGGGCCGAGAGTGTTTGGTCAACGCTGCTAAGACCTCCATGTCCTCCAAGATCATCGGAGTGTATCCTCTCTGCTCCCAACACACACACACACACACACGCACACCACAGTGTCCTGCTATAGTCTGCTGATCATTAAGCAGGTTGATGTACCCCGTGTCTAAATGCAGTGAGTTGTTTGACCCTTGACCCCGACCCTTCAGTGATGCGGATTTCTTTGCTAACATGGTGGTGGACGCTGCCATGGCGGTGAAGTTTGTGGACCCTAAAGGCGTGGCTCGTTACCCCATCAACTCTGTGAACGTGCTGAAGGCTCATGGCCGCAGCCAGAAGGAGAGCGTCCTCGTCAGCGGTTACGCCCTCAACTGCACCGTCGGCTCACAAGGTGCTTAATCAGCACGTCGCCCGCTGTTAGCTCGCGTCTTCCCATTTCAATTGCTGCCACACTGACGGGGTGTGTGTGCAGTTATACGCGTGGGATAAAACACCGCTGACTCGAAGCCTCACGCAGACAGACTCACTCTGTCCTGTGCTTCTGTTGTGCTCAAAGTCGTACACATGGCCGTTTATTAACACTTCTGTTCTGTTCGGGTCAACATTGCTCATTTTAGAGGAGTAAATAAATACCAGGAGAGTTTATTGCTGTGAAACGTTGTACTTGTCATGTTGCAGTAACACAGGAAATAAATGCGTGATTAAGAAAATTTTACATTAATGCAATTTCATATACATGTGAGATTGTGATCTTAACTGTGTGTGTGTGTGTGTGTGTGTGTGTGTGTGTGTGTGTGTGTGTGTAGGGATGGTGAAGAGGGTGCAGAATGCCAAGATTGCGTGTTTGGACTTCAGCCTGCAGAAAACCAAGATGAAGCTGGGAGTGCAAGTCGTCATCAACGACCCAGAGAAACTGGACCAGATCAGACAGAGGTGAGTGTGTGAGAATATTTTAGACACGTGTGTGTGTGTGTGTGTGTGTGTGTGTGTGTGTGTGTGTGTCCCATTTCAATTGCTGCCACACTGACCGCGTGTGTGTGTAGTTATACGCGTGGGATAAATCAGAGTCGACCCAAAGCCTTGTGCGCAGATACACGCACTGTTGTGTTTCTGTTGCGTCTGAAGGCCGAACATACACTTTAGTTCTTTGCACACTGAGTTTTAAGATTCAGCCTTAGCTCTTGTGTATAATTTTAATAGTGAAGGTAAAATACAAAGAACCTTTCAGAAAACAGACTTTTTCTCATAGATAAAAACAAAGCTGTGTGTTACCTGTAGAGTGTTTACGTTTGTTGACTGTTTCTACGCTTCAGAGAGTCAGACATCACTAAGGAGCGCATCCAGAAGATCCTGTTGGCGGGGGCGACCGTTGTCCTGACGACCGGTGGGATCGATGACATGTGCCTGAAGTACTTTGTGGACGCTGGAGCCATGGCAGTGCGCCGTGTGCTGAAGAAAGACCTCAAACGTATCGCCAAGGCAACCGGCGGTAAGCCACACCCACTCAACTTTTTTTGTTTAAAAAGAAATCATATAGGCTGGCTAAGGAAATTTAAAACCTTTAATTTAAAAGCTTTCAAGTCAGTCGTTCAATTTCACTCTGCAATATCTGAATGAGAATCACTTTCCTTTTCCTGCAGCCACCGTCTGCTCGTCTCTGTCTAACCTGGAGGGTGAGGAGTCATTCGAGGCGGCCATGCTGGGCCAGGCGGAGGAAGTCGTGCAGGAGAGGGTGTGCGACGACGAGCTCATCCTCATCAAGAAGTAAGAGCCAGATGTCTTGTACACACCGCTCCCTCCACTCTACACGGGTAAATAATTTCACCACTGATCTCATTTCCTGTGTATTAGTACGAAGGCTCGCACATCAGCCTCTATAATCCTGCGTGGGGCGAACGACTTCATGTGTGACGAGATGGAGCGTTCACTGCACGATGCGCTGTGTGTTGTGAAGAGGGTGCTGGAGTCCAAATCTGTCGTTCCAGGAGGGGGTGCTGTAGAGGCGGCTCTGTCCATCTACCTGGAGAACTATGCCACCAGCATGGTGAGCATCAAGCTGTGTGTGTGTGTGTGTGTGTGTGTGTGTGTGTGTGTAATTAGATGCTTTGACTTGGTTCGTATTTCACTTTAAGCACTGTTTAATAATACGTGACAGAAGTCATGACCTGTCTGCATGTCTGAATATTTTCATTCATTATAAAAATGTCTAGTAGAAGTGAAAGCTGCTGAGATTAATGTCCAAGGGTTTTCATTATTTAAGAATTTATCCTTCATTAAGTCCTGAGGCCTGTTTTCATGATTGTGTGGCAACCTGCATGTATTTAGTTAAAGCTAGAAATTGAGATGAATGTGAGGTTAATTTGTCTTGTAATTGTGTGTGTGTGTGTGTGTGTGTGTGTGTGTGTGTGTGTGTAGGGTTCACGGGAGCAGCTGGCAATTGCAGAGTTTGCTCGTTCGCTGCTCGTCATCCCCAAAACGTTGGCAGTGAACGCAGCGCAGGATTCCACTGATCTGGTGGCCAAACTGAGAGCTTTTCACAATGAAGCGCAGGTCAACCCCGAACGCAAAAACCTCAAGTGGTGAGTTACACAACACCGAGAACACGTCGGTGAGCCATTATTCATCACTGCGTGTGTTTTACAAATTATAGTCGAGCTGTTTGACACTTTGAATCAGTTCAGTTCTTTGGATATTATCATATTTGACCACTTGTAACTGTTTCTAAGCGACTTTTTAAAGCAATTTCCATTTGATTCATTGAGCACTGTTGTATTTTACTGTTTTGGTTTTATTTATTAGTGACTCAGAATACGCGAGGAATCAAATAGACATAGACTGGAAGAGTCACAGATAAAGACTCGGATATGAAAAACAATGAAGAATCAAAGTTGTTGGACACGTTAAAGGCATTTCTAACGACTCTTTGAATCTTTTCAAAAGCAGACTGTTTAATAACTGATCCAAATGGCTAAATATAGAATTACATGAATAAAATACAAACCTCTTGTGTTTGACTCTTTGTATCTATTTCTATTTGATTCTTTGGAAAATATTTTATTTGACCATTTTAATTTGTTTATATGCAGCTTTCACTTGACTTTTGAAACCTTTTCAAATAATCAGACTAATACATTGAGTCAGTTCAGAGTTGCATATAATTGTATACAATAATATTCATAAAATCTAATACGTTCCTGTCTGCTTCTATTTATATATGACTCTTATTGGCTCAGTTTGATTCTTTGAGTATAACTTTTAAATCTGTAAATGAACTGTTTGAATCTGTTCAAAGAATCCTATCAATTCAGCAGATCAATTCAGAGTCGCCTATCGATAGGACAACATCAAATAGGACAATGCGCAAAGAGTCAAACAGGACAGATTGTAAATATACACATCCAAACAGTCTAATGCAGAAATAAGTGTCGCACATTTTCAGCGGTGACTCAAAGGAACAAATGCAGATAAAGTCAGAGTTGTGTAAAAATGGATCCAAATATTTAAATATGCTAATACTCAATCAAATACAAACATTTTTGTGTTTGATTCATTCTAAGTGATTATTTAAACATTATCGAACATTTGGATCTGTTTGTATCTGGCTCTGAGAACACATTCAGATCACAGCTAATTGATTGCCTTTATTAGTATTTGTTTTTAAGGAGTCCATCTTTTTAACTGACTCTTTGAATCTTTAATTATGATTCTTCGACTCTACTGCTTTATGGTAGTTTTACATTAAACATGTTAAACACAGCCTCGGCTAGAGGCAGTGATTCTTACAGAAACATTGAGAGAATCGTAGGCAAAACACAAGACAAGTATGATCATTCGTAATTTTAAGGAGTCTTACGGATACAGGAACAAGCCAGCAACATTTTTTAATAGATACCAGAATGTCACTGTGAACTGTGTGCGCTTTATCCTTGTCCTTGTTTGGACTAACACGGGTTTTGGATGGCTCCGTGCATTTGTGACATGTTTAGAAAACACTTCTGCAATGTGAAAACTAAACAGAACTCTGTGTGTGTGCGCGCGCGTGTGTGTAGGATCGGTTTGGACCTGGTGAATGGAAAGCCGAGGGATAGCAAGCAAGCGGGCGTGTACGAGCCAACGATGGTCAAAACCAAGAGTCTGAAATTCGCCACTGAGGCGGCCATTACCATTCTGCGCATTGATGACCTTATCAAACTCTTCCCTGAGCCTAAAGAGGGCGGGCCTTCATACCAGGACGCCGTCAAGTCGGGCTCTCTGGAGGAGTAAAGCCCCGCCCACTCCATATTTATTAACATCTCACCCTGTTATAGCGGTTGTAGCTTAGCCCATGCACTTAGCTTGTATTTGTTTTTGCTACTGCAGCAACACGGCTTGCTGATAAACGGCCTGTAGTTCATGTTCTCTGATCTGTTTAAGGAAATAAACAGGAAGTGGTTGTGTTCGACTGATTCGTCTGTTCACGCAGTTCGTTTGTTTAAAACAGAAGCTCTTTACCAGACCTAAAATGTAACCGTTACACACAATTTCATCTATTCTGAAATTAAATCCTATTCTTTAGCACCATTTCGTGATCTGTTTGAGTATATGGTTATTGTAAACAAAAGATCACCACCTGTGTTCAGCTTGAAGAGGCTCCCTATGTAGGCAGCACTTCTGACCTAGGAACAAAGCTCTAAGGTGCATCTCCGCAAAGGCAATCCCATAATATTCCCCAGCCAGGGGGTTCTATGAAAGTAAAAAAAACAAGGACGGACCAAACTGTTGCTTGTGTACAACTTGCTAATCATATTGTGAACAGGGATGATGTTAATTATTTAAAAACAATTTTTATTCGTAAATGCATTAAAATAATAAGTCTGAGATTAGCACCAAAAATGTTAACTAGTCTTCCTGTTTGAACAGGAAGTAGAGCTATGCTGCATGCTGTTCAAAATGACGCACTGAAGAATCAAGGGCACTATGTAGCACACTAATACAGGGGACACTGCGCAGACGTGTAAACCCCATCAGTGCGCCGCAGCGTGGGCGTGGCCCAAATCAAAGCACACCCATTCTGCAATCTTCGTGGCTCTGTGAGATCATTGTGTGTTCTGTATTTGTGTGCTACACAGGACTCCCATGATTTAAAATAAAATGTTTGATGTGTCCCTTAAATGTAGTCAATCTGTCCTGTCTAGTGTCTGAAGTTTGCTTCTTTGGTTTAGCACTAAAGCTATGATGCTAATTTAGCTAACATCCTCAGATGTTGATGTGGTTTAGGACACAGTGGTACTTCCTGTCCTCTATAAACAGACGCTAAACTGCATGTTGTTCAAACACGTACATTATACTTGTAGTCTTAAAGTCTTTAACCCAACGTACCTGCTAGCAAGTGAGAAGTTGGACTTGGAGATTAGTAAAGCAAGCTAACTTTACTAGCAACATACATTTGCCAGAGCCACCAATGAACTCTGCTACTTCCTTCCCAGATTTTTTCCCCTCTTGTAACATCTCTAATGGGAGGTTGTATGTGACCAGATAAGATGAAACCATGGTCATGGTTTTCTTCCATTTTTGCGTCAAACAGGAATGAGAATTGTAGGTAGGAGCTAAAGTTACGAGAGGGGAACTGAAGAAACGTCAGATCGTATGTGCAATTGGATTAGATTCATTCAGACCAATTATTTGCTTTGTTGCTTTACTGTGTCATATCTTGCATGAAATCAAGAAAATCTCAAATCCCATGCTGTTGTGGCTCTGTGTAGCGACGTAAATAGACAAAGAATAATCGTCTGTCGCTTGCTAACGGACAGATGCAGAAGACGTTCTACTTCAAGTTTAAACATTTTAAGTAAATTTCTACTTTTATATCATTTTGATCAAGTATATGAAGGCTGGGCCATAAATTTCCCCAAAAAGATTGTGGGTTAGCAAGACTCGTGGTCCTAGTACCAAACTAAAGAACCAAATTCAGACACGTGGCTGATGGACTGCGATGCAGTGGAATACCGCATAAATTCTGTTTTTCACCTGGAGGAAGTTTTGGTATTCGAGACATTACTAGCGTCACTTGGAGGTCGTCTCAGTCTGAAGCGCACTGCTCAGCGTCTCCGTGGATCCAAAGGCAAATTTGAGCGAGCTTTGGCGGCGTGATTCTCACTGCTACGTTGTAGTCTGTGTGCGTGCCGTTCCCATCCTTCACGCTCCTGTGTCCCGAAAACACGCCGATCACTTTTCTCCTCCACGTCCCCTTAGCATTCGTCGCTCCCTTACGGAGTCTCACGTACACTCCTGCTCCACTCGAGCCTCTCTGTGCGTCACAGTGCTGGTACATCAGATCGCTGGACTCCTGAGTCACCGAGCAGAACCTGTACACCACCTTCCCTGCGTGGTCATCATCAAAACCGGAGAAGTGGATCCGTGCGACCTGCGGGACCACGCCCAGATCCATGTGCCTCGCCTGGAGTCTGCGCTTCAGCTCCAGAAGGGCGTAGTCGTAATCGAGCGTCACCTCATTACCCACGTTGCTCATCCAGCCTCGTGGTATGTACGTTTGCTTGACACGTGTCCAACGGAAATTCGGCTGCTCGGAATTTTCAAAGGTTTTCAGTTTACGCCGATTCTTCCTCTGCTTCCCTTTTCTCTTCTTTTGAATCCTCTCGCTTTCTCCCTCAGTTTTGTTTCTCCTCCTCCCAGCATTTCTCCGCCGCTTGATCGCCCCCACACGCAGCCTCTTTAACCCGCTTCGGTATCCATGACCATCGTGAACGCAGTGTGCCGCCGTCAGCACGTGTCTGGGAGACACTAAAATCCCAGAGCATCCTGTTGAAAGTTTCACCGATGCGGAGAACGGGAAGTTGGTGACGTAGCGCTTGTCTGTGATCACAAAGCGGCCATCTGTGCCATACACCTGCCGTTTCCTGCGTGAGAGAATGGCGGGAGAAGCGGACGAGGTGTTCACATCCTGCAGCTCCACCTCTGTCAGAGTCCGAGTTCCGTTCTCATAAAACGTCTCGTAGGCGAGAAGATGCTCCAGTTCCCTGGTTCCAGGTTCTGGAATGTTCCTCTGGCATTCAATCCCGCACAGAGTGTCCAGTTCTCCAGAATCTTCATCGCTGAATTTGGGACTCGGGAGTCGCACCGTGTTCCTGTCCACCAGCAGAGGCACATTACGGTCACGCCAGCCGTGGAGCTCTTTATTTACTGCTAATGAAAATGGAACCCAGAGCGTGATGGTGAACAGGAGAGAAAGAGGAAGAGGAAACATTGTTCTTCCTCAACCTGCAAGGCAGCGAGAGAGAGAGAAACCATGAGAAGAGCAAATCCACATGACATGTAAGCAGGTTAAACCCTACTTATAAACCCTAGGTTCCATGTTTAAAATCACGTTAGTGAGCGTAAGCGTTCACCACAGGACGCTGTTCCAGGACGTACAGGGGGCGGAGCTAAGTGTACTGGCAGTTGGTCAAACTCGAACGTCAGTGAATCGCCAATAAAAACCTGTTTGTGTCTAAAGTGTTTTGAACATCACAAATGTGAACTTCTTCGAATGTTGCCTACAGTGCGAAACAGACTCAGCATGTCAATAAGAGCACAGATGTTTCACGTTGTAGTTTTTGCCTAAATAGAACTCGTCCAGGAACCTCATGGTTCTCTTTAAGAGTTCCCTAAAAGGTCATGGAACGCTGGTTGAAACCTAACCTAAGCTGAGAGTTCATATCAGCACGTCTGCTCGGCTCTGTGCCGCAGGATCGGATTTGACCCGAGGTATAAATGTCTGAATTAAAGTGTCCACCGAATGATTAAAAGCAGTACGGCGAGGCGAAGACGTCTCACTTTGTGACCTGAAGTGTGCTAGACTGGTGTTTACAGGGACGCGTCACGTGTCTGTGCTTCATCTTTTACAAACGTACATGTCATGATAAGATGATGTGATAAATTAGCTAAAAGCAGTAAGACTGTAAGAGTTGAAGAGATTATGACAATAATGTCACAGTTTATCTGCAGTTCCCACAGCGCCCGAAGCAGCCCCAGCTAAACCAATGTGCTTTATGTCGAGTTTGTGTTGCTGGGATGTCGACTGTGCTGTTCACTGAAGTCCAGTCTGAGTTTTTACATTTTACTTTATTTTAGTTGGATTCATGGAAAAGTTTCATTGTGAAATCAGGAATTTGGCAGCTGTTTGAGAGAAGTGCTGTGTAGTCGAGATGTGTTAATGGATGACAAAGGAAGTAATAGAAGTAAATAGAAGTGACCACACACACACACACACACACACA
>JAQQZU010000015.1:20804131-20814280 GCA_030068025.1 Parauchenoglanis punctatus | reverse complement strand
ATCCCAACATCAGCGCCTGACCTCACTAACGCTCCTGTAGCTGCATGAACACGAATCCCCACAGCCGCGCTCCGACAGCTAGTGGGAAGCCGAACAGAAGAGTGGAGCGCGTTATAACCGCACAGGGGGATAACGGCATGATAATGGCCATGGGTTTGGAGTGGGCTGTATGATGGTCAGTTGTGTTTAGCCATATAGTGAATATTTCTATTAATAACACAGAGAGGTATAACATGACTCTTAAAGGGCCAGTGCGTTATTACTGCATGTAGAAGATGAGTCCGCTGTGTATGTGTCCCAAACTGCCCTCATTTTCACTATATAGGTCGTGGGTTATTTTCATATTGGACACCATCTATCGACATGCTTTGTGGGATTTCAAGATGGCTGCACTGGGTATTCTGACAAAACAGTGCATTATGTCGTGAATAAGTTGTATTTTTAGACATGAGACAGACTTCTATGTTTTTATATATCGCTGCATCATTATTCAAGCCGTGTTGCTGTCTTCCTGATTTCCCCCCTTTTTTATCTCATTCCTAGACAGCCCCAATCAGGTTACCAGGGTAGTGGTTGCCATAGAAACCCTGGATGTGAATGACAACCCCCCTGAGCTGGATGGACCATATGAGACGGCAGTGTGTGACACCAGCACCGCCGGACAGGTCTGACCTTTAACACCACCTGAAATAAGGCACATCAGGAAACCTGTGTGGAATAAAAATGAGAATAAATATTACAGTCTGAGCCAAGCATAAGAACTGTTAAACCTGCCACCCGAGTCAATAATAAAACAGTAACGATGATCACTGGGAGACATGAAACATGTATACCATGATCTGGGGAAAATAATGGCACCCCACATACTGATTGATAATATGTTGTTTTATTTACATTTCTGTAAGTTTTTCTTTGTTAGTTTTTTATTTCACCTTCTATTATTCCATCCATCCATCCATCCAAAAGCTTTTTATTCAAAACAAACAAAAAACAATTATCCAGTTTTTCTTCAACAGAATGAAGCATGAAAGACATTCAAATTGGTCATGCTATCACTTTACAAAGATCTTTCTGTTTTAATGTCTGTGTGTGTGTGTGTGTGTGTGTGTGTGTGTCAGGTGGTGCAGGTGATTCGAGCCATAGACAGAGATGAGATTAGCTCCAGTACCCCCGTGCTCTTCAGTGTTTCTGCACACAGCAGCCTGTCGCTGAACTTCACCAGCCGAGCGAGAGGCAGTGAGTTTCTCTCTTCCTTTTATCTGTCTCTTGAAGTTTATAACCAGGAGCTAACCCTGTGCTTATCAGAATCTCTTACATATTTACATTTTTTTCTGCTCTGAACTCAGCTTAGAAAGAAGAGAAAGAAAATTAATTTTTTAAAGGTGAGAAAAAAATCATGTGAAACAAAAAGCAAATTTCTTTCTTTTGTTGTACTTCAGAGAATTTCTTTAAGCAGCGATGAGCTGGAAATTTAAATAAGACAAGCGCTCTTCGACTGTGATTGACAGGTGGCCACATTATATAAAACGGCCAATTTCAGTACGAGCAGGACGACAAAAATATTTTTACAGAGATTAACAAATAAAAAAATCAGTGTGGTGTGGAGTTATTCGTACCACTTTAATGTTGATTATTTTCCTTCAGCGGCATGTTCAGAAGTTAAAAAAGTCACACCTACTATTTATCCATTTAGAGTTACCTTTAATGTCAGTGATATAAGTTAGTTCCTGTTCACACTTACGTTATAGCAGCTGTAAACAGTCCTTCCCTCTTTTTTCTCCAGTGGTTCAATGCACTAATTATCCTGCTAGCTAATGTCACAGCTGTTTGACTAGCTGCTTGTGCACACGACTGCAACTTGGATTGTTTCTAAAGAGTTTGTTTCTATGGTAACAATAAATAACTCGTCAACATAAATCTCATAAGATTTGGCCTCCTAGCCGTGACCTCTGGAACCCTCTCTCTGTAATTCTCTTCTCTCTTAAATCAGGTTTAATAGCTTATAATAACTCCGCCCCTTTTCTTAGATCACACAGCCAATCTGCTGCTCCTGTCCTCTCTGAAGCCCCTCCCTCGCCCCGCCTCTTCTCCTTTACACACTGTAAAAGTACCCATAATCCTCCGGGACAGAGCGTCGGAGCTGAGCAGCACGGGGACGGTGACGGTGACGTTGTGCCCCTGTCAGAGTGGAGGGATGTGGGTGGAGGACAGAAGGAGAGGGCTGGATGGAGGGAGGAGTGGTGATGGAGAGACGCTGATGGAGTGGGAGAGACAGAAGGTGTGTTCATCTCTGCCAACTTCCTCATTGCTGCTGGGCTTCAGCTCGGCCGCCATGTTGGCCATCCTGGCCTGTTCCTCCGTCCTCATGGGTACGGCCGAGATTTACACTTCCTTTTTCTTTTTTACTTACTTGAAAGTTTCTACTTTTCTTTCTTTGTTCTGTTTTCTTGTCCTTCTTTTTCTTTGCTCAGTTTGTTTATTTGTTTGTTTCGTTGTTAGTTTTTTTATTTCTTTCCTTTTTTCTTTTTTTCCTGTTTTCCATTATTTATTATTTTCACCATCTATGCACTCATGCATTCATCAATCTGTCTATTAAACCAGCTTTCTATTTATCCATCCATCCACATCCATTTCACTTGTCCATATATTTATTCTTCCAACCATTGATCCATTCATCCCTCTACCATCCTTCCATCCACAAATCAGTCCATTCACCATTCTCACCCTTCATCTATCCATTTGTTCTTTTATTCTATAAACCGTGTTCCTATTCATCCACCTATCCATTTTTCTTTTTCTCCATCTATCTGCCTATCTATCCATTTATATTTCCATCCATCCATCCATTTGGCTTTATTCCCATCCACCTTACCCAGCCATTAAGCCATCCATCTATCCATTCATCAAGCCATTTCACTTATCCATACATCTGCTTATTTATTCTTCTGTTCCAGCCGTCAATCCATTCATCCATCTACCATCCTTCCACAAGTCAGTACATATTTCAATTCTTTTATCCATCCATCTGTATCAGAGGCTCATAAATATTCTCTCCCTCTCTCTCCCTCTCTCTCTCTCTCTCCCTCCCTCTCTCTCTCTCTCTCTCAGTGGTGGTGGTGTTGTCTCTGTCCATGCGGAGGAAGAAGAGTGACTCTCTCTCTCCGGTGGAGAACGATGAGATCAGAGAGAACATTATTACATATGATGATGAAGGTGGAGGAGAGGAGGACACAGCTGCGTTCGACATCACTGCGCTGAAGAGCGTCCCACATGCCATACACACGTGAGTCACAGAGTGTGTGTGTGGGGGGGGATTTTTGTGTGTGTGTGTGTGTGTGTGTGTGTGTGTGTGTGTGTGTGTGTATGCTAACTATATTATTATTATTCTAGGCGAGGTGTGGGTTCCGTCCCTCTGTACGGCCCTCTATGCTACAGCATACACACGAGCGGCAGCCCATTTGGCCAGTGTGAGTCTCGGCTGGACCGGGATAAACCTGCACACACACTCCCCAGTGGATACACAGTGAGCATCGGGTTGTTAGAACCGGGTTCTGCATTCACGGAACTGGATGAGGAGTGTAAGAGATCAGATCAGAACAGAACTGAAGACTCTGCTGATATCATGCTGAAAAAAAGCCAGGCAGGAAGTGATGTCATCACTCAAGATCAGGTAATAAAATGATATTAGCTAATGATACTCTTTCTTCTCATTTCGGTTTTATCCTCATCTCTCTCTTCTCACTCTCCCTTACTTTCTTTTCACATTTATGTTTTTCTCTCTTTTGTGGGGATTTATCTCACCCTTTACTCTTTCTTTCACCTCCATTTCTTTCTCCCCCCCCCGTCTCTCTCCTTCTCTCTGTCTGTGATCAGGCACCGTTAGTCCTAAATGACCCCACAGATCATCCGGTCGCATCACATGCAGCTCACCTTCACTCCTCCATCTCCTCATCTGTCGCTCCAGATGACATCACGCCTCCGCACAGCATAGGAGACGGCGCAGCGCCGTTCAGAACCATGGAGGGAACTTTACTGAGAGCTAATGGAGGGGTACCTCTGACTGGAGCTCCCTTTTTGTACCTGAATACAGGACAGGACTATGTTCAACACCTGGTCAGGCTACACATTGGAGGACAGAGCTTCTTTAGACCCGATTTAGGGGGCGTGGCTGTCCCTCTGACACTTAGGATAGATGATTTACTGCAGCACCGACTCGCTCGAGTGACATTTGACCCCATGCAGCCTCCGTACGATTCACTGCAGATGTATGAGCACGAGGGGGCGGAGTCAGAGACCGTCTCACTCAGCTCTTTGGAGAGCGAAGGAGATGGAGGGATGGAGGGAGAGGGGTTCATTGATTGGGGACCCAAGTTTATCAAGCTGCTGGAGATCTTTAGAGAGAGGCAACAGGAGAAAGTTGGAGGAAAGGAAGAGGATGAAACAGAGCAGAGACAAATATGTGGAGAGCAGCAGAAGAGTATGGAGGAAGTGGGCAGAAAACAAGAAGTACAGAAGGAAGTAGACAGCACAAAGGATAGAGAGAATGAAGAACGATTTCTCTTCAGAGAGATAAGAGAGGGAATGATGAAGGAGAAAGAGTGATATTTAGTAAAGGAGCATAGGCAAGAAAAGGATGGAGGGAATAAAGAGGAGAAGTGAATCTGCAAGGAAAAGGAGGAGGAAATGAGGAGGTTAAGCAGAAAGAAATGAGCTTGAGTGGAAAAAAGTGAAAAAACAGAAAGAAAGAGGAAGATAGAAGTGTGAGAAGATGAGAAGCAGATGAGCTGGTGGACCTCATTATGGGTGAAAGTGAGGTGAGATGAAAAAAGAAAGAAGAATTGAGGTGAAGGGAAGAATGAAAGAGAAAAAAGGAATAAGGAGGTAAAAAGGAATAGAAGGAGGAAGAAAGAGACAGAGGCAGAGTAATGGAGAGAGAGCGAGAGAGAGAAAGCACAAATTTTAATCTAGCGAGCATAGCTACTGTGTAACATGGAGGTTGAACAAAGCTGGAGGCGGAGTCTCAGAGAGCTGTCAATCAGGTGTGCTCATTAGAATATTAGGTCACGCCCACATAAATACTGAGTTCAGCTGCTGCTTGAGCGTTTTATGACACGTCTGTTCTGTCTATAATATAACACTGAAGTTTGGTATCACACAAACACGTTTAATATTTTACACCTCTTTCCTCACAGCTGAGAGATCACGGACTGAGAAGTTACAAAACAGCTGAAATATTGATTTGGCCTTGTGAGCTGCATTGTGTTAAAAAATTAATAAATAAATAGGCCTCATAAAAAATACACAGTCCTCTGAATCTAAACACACATGTCTCTCCCACAGGACAGAAACAAAAATCAGGTTTTAGGAAGAGCGAGAATAAAAGTGTTTCTTTATAAAACGTCACAAATGAACTCAGATTCACACACACACACACACACACACAGACACAAACCCAACTCTTGTGCATAACTTGGTAAAACTCCTTCCAAAATCCTTGTGAACGGACCGAAACTCCAGACGTTACACATCACCAGTGAATGCGTGAGGAATCAAGCTCACGCTAAATCATTTAGTACGCAAGAAAAAATGTCTGACAAAAAAGCCTTTCAGAACGTCTTCCGTGCTTCCTTCCGGCCTTTACGTCTCTCCATTCAGCTGCTTTTGTGCTGTGATTGTTAAGCAGCGTTTGAATAGCTTTAGCTTCCGTCATTGTTCTCCATTTCCATCTTGAGGAACAGACGGAGGAACAGGAGTGAAACAAGAGAGGCAGCAAAATTCACAAACTGCTGCAGATTTCTCTTAATCCTCTATTAATGCAATATAAATGCATTCACAACATGCTATACGATTTGCATAATTACCTTATCATGCAAGCCCGTATCAATGTGTAAAAATTGTAGCTACGATAATTGCACTTTATAACACGAGTGTATGACTTCATCATGCCCCGCCCTCCACGTAACACATTATAATATCACGTAGGACGTAAGGACATTTAACGTAAACAATGATGTTATAATATTCGTTATGGTTTCTAAAGTAAAAGCTGATTCACGGCTCGTGTACATTGAACACTCCACTGCTAATAAACAGATTAAAAATGTAGTGAAATCTTACATAAGAAGAAATGTGTTCGTGGAAAGAGTCTCCAGACGTGCAAGCCGTAGCTTCATCTTCAGGACAGTGGAGTTTACAGCTTTTTGCGGTTTCTTGGTGACGTGACAAGCTGCGATTATTTTGTCTAATTAACTTTCCAAAGAAAGAAAAAAGTGGTATCCGGAGATATATGTCAGGATATATTTGCAGTGGAGTCATCGTATTTCTACCTTGGCTATGTTTTGTCAAGATGTGTGGCATTGTTGAGTGCAGCTTTCCACCAAGGCCATATGCATGTCTTATCTCACACGAAAGTGAGACTGATTTTGTGGATCCAACCATGACTCTGAGATCCACTCCACACTGTAACGGGTTCTTCCTTGGCCCATGCTGCACCCTGCCACCAAGTTTAATGGAAATCGGTTTGGTAGCTTTTGTGCAATCCTGCTTAAGCACAAACAGACAAACAAACAGAAATATAATATAATCCCCTTGGTGGAGGTAATTATTATTCAACACCTTCTAACCAATGAGATTCAAGTATTCAACAGCACTATGATATCAACCGATTTAAAGCCCTGAAAGTCGGCCACTCCAACAGAGATGACTTTTTTTTATATGACGTCATGATCGTGATTCCACTCAATGCATGTTTATCGCGCAAACAACAAGCTGCGGCTGAGAATCATGCTTTCACTGTGATGGTTCATGAAGTATGGAGTTTCCTTCTGGTCTTTACAGGTTCCACTTTCGTGTCATGAGTTCATATAAATGTTTTCACTGTCAATGAAAGCTGCTCTGCATGAAATGAGCAGGTGAAAGATGCGATCCATTTATTCAGTTCGTCTTTGTTTATCAATTAAAGATTGGACTATTTTATCTCATCACCTGGTCTTTGTCCTCTTTGACATCTACAAGCTGAACAGTACAAATAAACCACAACAGACTTTATGGCAATGACTGAAGAAGCAGCAACTTGAAATGTTTACCAGAGATTCAGGAAGTCAAAAATATGAGCTATTACGTAAGTAAATTATGAGTTGTACATATACTGTATATAAATCTGTGATAAGCTTGCGTCCTGTTCCCATTGACCATTTCACCCTGAACATTTTGCGGCGTATCTATTATGAAAACTACAGCTGTTTGGTGTTTCAAATTTAAGACTTGCATCATCCACGTGACAGCTCAATCTCGTGCGTTCCCGACACGCGTCTCGCACGGGAGTAAGCCCAGGAAGTAAAACAAAACAAAGGCTTTTGAGCTGTCAGCTGAAAATAGCGGCGCTGCTCGGTCCAGTTCTTGTTTACCGTCAATGATTCATGGAATGATGCATGCTGGGAAATAGGGCTTAGGACTATACTTAGCCATTTTTCTAGAGGCTAATATGATATGCAACATCGTCTGTTTTGCACCATTACTTTTTATTTTCTTACAGTTCTGGCTCAGAATTTCCTCATGGTGTGTAAGGATGATGATGATGATGAAGTCAGAAAATGCCACGCCCTGATGTTATTATGACCCTCATTGGGTCAGTGAAGCTGGACCTTCTTCTAAATCATTCAAATTGCTAAGTATAAAACCCTGGATGTAATTACACACAATAACAGTTTAGCAACATTAGCTGTTAGCCAGATACCAAAATTCACCGCTATGCTAACTTGAAGTTAACCTCAGCAGTAGCAACTATCTTAGTGCAATAAATTCCTTGCTAACGTTTTTATTTAGCAGAATATATTCTAAACCAGGACGTTTTCTACGTATGCTGGGAACATCTTTACATAATTTGTTAATTTTTTTTCGCACACTGTGATGTGACCGAAGACAGCCGACGCTAAAGTATCGGTCAGTGTGAGAAATTTGTGACTAAAATCTGAGCGCTATGATGCTAATATTTAAACTCCACCAGTAGGAGAAATGGCCAAATGCAGTGACACACGCTAACGGCTTTCTTTGTTCACGTGCCCGTTTTCCAGCTGTTTTTCAGGCTGATTGATGATTTCTTTAATTGCATGTCTACATTGCAGCTCTGACACAGAGAACATACGCTTTAACAGTCTGTTACAGATCTCAGCCCAGATTTTATTGGGATCTTAGTGCAGTGTGACAAGTAAATAATATACTGAATTTGCGCACACATACACAAAAAACAGCTTAAGTCAGTTTGGATAAGAGTGTCTACCAAATGTCATAAATGTAAATGTAAATGTAGATAAGGCCTTGCTCCATTACATGTACAAATCGAATAAGGGTAATCAACGCCAGATTGCTAGGCTAATTACAAACCGCACTAATTACAAACGGCTGATCTCCATATTTTCATCCTATACAACAAACACCTTCACATGAATGAATAATATCACAATTTGCACATCAAAGCAATTAATTTTGATGACTGCTAGACACAATGAGGGAATAAACCTGGATAATTATGAGGGATTATCATATTTTATTTCAAACTCACACACTCAAATGAATATTATCATGACTCCGAGCCGGAAAAACACAACAAACGGTCCATTTTGATGAACACACTGTTCACTGAGCGGCGAAAAAGAGAGCAACAGTGTGTGATGTTTATCCTGCAGGGGTTTCGTCTCAAAGATAAAGATAGAGTGTGTGTAGAGGCTCAATCACACACACACACACACACACACACACACTCTCACAACTCCAGGCTGTGTGGCCTCTGACAGCATCACAGATCACAAAAGAATTTCTGTCTGCTTTTAGTTTCAGCTTTTAGCGCTGCAGATACACACTGATGTGACGGAAACCGTGATAAAGAATCTGGAACAGTTCTGAAAGCAGCACCGGCCCTCGTTTATCACGCTGGATGCGAAGAAATCTATTCGTAAATTGTTCTCAGGAGCGTTCACGCAAGCAATCTGGTGCTCATGCAAATATATCTAGAGCAGAAAAAAAACATTTGTATCGTACGTTTCTGTCCTCAGTGTGTGTAAGAAGACTCACTGCAGCGAACCTCGATTAATCGGCTTCATTCAGCTTCAGGTCGTGAAACCGATGACTTACTCAGGTTTCAGGTTTACTGAGGACTTTAACTCAGAGATGTATCAAATTCAGTCATTTCATATTTTTAAACAATCCATAAATTAAGATGAATAGACCAGCTGTTCGATTAGAACAAAAGTAATGGCCCCCTATAAAAGAGGAAGGGTTCGTATGGTGCTGGTGCGCTGCGATGGCTGAGCTGCATCACTGGAAGAGTTTCACTGGTTAGGCGTTATTTTCTGATTTTCAGCTCTCTGTGAGTTTTACCCTGGGAGTTTTGTGGGTGTGGCTAAATGTAAATCAGCTCTACTGCGAACATGCTTCATTATTTACAACTGAGTGTTGTTTATCAACATACACAGTGAGAATATCAAGGAAATCTGCTGTTCCGGTACTTTCGGTCGCTGCTCTTTCCCCATTTCTGCAGTGCCGTTATGTCCTTGAAAATGTGAAGTGGAAAATGGTATAACAATAAAAACTGTTTTCCTGCTTTACAACACTCACTCGAACACGGAAAGAGATGTTAATTAGACGATGAGTTGATGAAACACTAAACTGTGCAAGGCAGAGGTTCTCCAGGCTCAGGGGTGAAACCCAAAGCACAGACCTGTCTTTAAGGATTCTTTAAGGGTTGGTTGGATAATCAAAGGTTCTTTGCATCCAAAACACAATTGTAGAGTTCTACACAGAACCATTAAGAGTTCTTCCATAGAGGAAACCCAAAGAATTTTTTTTTAAAATGTATACATTGAATACTTAAATAATGAATAATTCTGACCACAAATCCAAACTTTGGAAATTTCTTCCTAGCTGTATTTTGGTATTTAAATGAACACATGGATGAATATGTGTGAGACGTTTACATGAAATAATCAGTTGACAAGCTGTATCTGATATGTGAGAGATAACACTTTATGACCGAACTGTCAGAGCATTATAATTCTGAGATATTAATATGTCAGCACTGCAGATTTATGATTTATATTCGGATCATGTATAGTGACTTTTGACAGTATATAAACTTCATATTTATTCAGAGTG
>JAQQZU010000015.1:20762473-20777670 GCA_030068025.1 Parauchenoglanis punctatus | reverse complement strand
ATGTGCTCTGAGATCTGAGCTTATAGCAGCTTAAACATTAGACGTACCTAAATAGGCACACTCACTTAAAGAAACACACACACACACACACACACACACACACACACACACGCACTTAAAAAGACACACATCCTTAAAGTAATACATGCATATACAGGGTTGGTAGTTTCCCACAGTTCAGTAAATCCTGATACCATCACATTCACTGCTGCATAGTGGTTTTCCCATTGCACGCTAATCCTAAACACACACACACACACACACACACACACACACACACACACACACACACACACATACAGCATGTCCTGAACGTGTATAATCCACACCTTGAACAGAAATTTTCCAAATGTTGCTACAAACTAACAATGAATTTATATTAATATATTCTATATATCATTCAGACGTTTACAGAATTCAGTGTGTGTGTGTGTTTGTGTGTGTGTGTGTGTGTGTTCCTGTAGTCCCCATAAGCTTCCCTTTCTCCTCCACTGTCTCTCTCCCTTTTTTCCTGTGTGTTGCTTTGCCAAAGTTAATATTTGCGTCAGTATAATGTTTGCTGAGTGACGTTTCGTGTTCGTGAGCTGAGCTGAAATAATGCTGACTTTATTACCTGACTGCGTGCAGTGTGTTCTTACAGCTTAATATAAATATAATATGCATTAAAATATCTACAGTAATATAGAAGATCTGTGTGTGTGTGTGTGTTTGAGCTCATTCTCGATTAAACTCCACCAGATGTCTTTACACACTCGCTGCAGGAATGGAAAAACCAAACAACGACCTCTCCCTCACTGTGTGTGTGTGTGTGTGTGTGTGTGTGTGTGTGTGTGGAGAGAGAGTTAGATTCTGAGATGTTCAGAAACCACATGTGGAAATGCCTTATACTTTTGTTGTTTTATGAATTACTGATCTTAGCAGCTTAAAGGCAAGAATGTAGGATTGGGTTTAATTTAATTTAATATTGATTTAAATTTGGTTTAATTTCATTTCATTTAGTTCCATCTAATTTCAGTTCATTTAGTTGAATATTGATTTAATTTGATTTAATATCAATTGAGTTTGATTTGATTTCAGGGTTAATTTTATTTAATCTTTATTTAATAGTATTTAATTTCTGTGTCTTATGTAATCAGGATTCAAATAACACACACACACACACACACACACAAGAAGAAATGCTGCCATTTATTTTGTTTTATTTTATTTATCTGTGAATAAACATTTTCACTTCATAATGAAACAGATACTTTGTCTTGCAGGATGTAATGACACAGAGTCACCACTGCATGTCGCTGTTGATCACATGAACATTTAGACGAGACAAGGAATCTGGGATTTGAGGGATTTTATACATTTTATGCGACTTTATAAACAAAAATCTTATCATTCATTCTTGCTAATTCACTAATCAACATGTGGATCAGATTGTCATCACTTCCAGGTGTTTAAACTGTTCTTGTTTCTTGCATTCTTTGTTACTGAAGCAAAGGGAAAACAACATCAAGCCAAAAAACAAAGAAAAAATGAGAACAGAAACTGACATACACTCAAAAATTGTTTATTAACATGCATCTCTTTTCCCAGGATTCCACGGTGCTCTCCCAAAGCCACACCCCTCAGAAACCAACACGCAGAAAACTCCACTCGGAAAGCCAGTGCGCCAATCATGCAGTGGGTGTGGCCTATCCAAACCCCGCCTCTTCATCAGTGCCCAAACTGGGTCAAAAGTTAGTTATTAGTGTTTTAAATACTAGTGTGTGTGTGTGTGTTTACTAAATTTACTGCTGAGAGATACACACACACGCACACCATTAGTCACCTATTCAGTGCTGTGTGTGTGGTAAAAATGCATATGCTTGACCTTTGTCATTTGTGGTAGAGAAAAGTTACGGTCACCTTTACAGGAATGTGTGTGTGTGTCTGTCTGTGTGTGTGTGTGTGTGTGTGTGTGTGTGTGTGTGTGTGTGTGTGTGTGCATTGCAGGCAGAAGAGAGAGATTCAGATGGCCATCAGGAAGAATAAAGAAGCAAATGCAGTGCTGAAACGCCTCAACAGTGAACTGCAGCAACAGCTAAAGGTCTCCCACACGCGCACACACACACACACACACACACACACACACACACACACACACACACACACGGAGACTTACGAGGATTGAATATCAGCACTTTATTCAGATTTTTAAAATATTACAATATGGCGGAGTTACTCTGGACTCTAAATGCATGTTGTTTATGTGGATGTGGGCGGCGTCATCCTGGAAGAAGCCACACCCACCAGGATAAAGCTGATTGAGCAAAAGTAAATGCACCCTACAACTTAACATAGCACACACACACACAGACTTATTTTTATCTGTGGCACACATTATCTCTCTGTCTCTCTCACACACACACACACACACACACACACACACACACACACACACACACTCATGCACACGCACAAGAACACATGCTGCATAGCTCTATACCCTCTTCTCATGTCGGATTTAATGACCTACACACACACATACACACATACACACACACATACATACAGAATGTATTCCACTTCTAAAAATAAATTTAAGTCTTTGTGTGTGTGTGTGTGTGTGTGTGTGTGTGTGCGCGGATACATGTGAGACAGAGAAAAGGTGTATAGTGTGTATGTTATTAATTGTTACAGATATGAAAGTGAATGTCATATTATTGCATATTTGCAAATGGTGTGTGTGTGTGTGTGTGTGTGTGTGTGTGTGTGTGTGTGTGTGTGTGGTTACAGCACTAGCATTACAGGTTAGAGAATCACCAGTGAACCTCTGAGAACTCTGACAGTCTTAACTTTAGCTCTTATTCCAGTCATGACTGAGTCTCATCAGATTGCTGAAGTAAATACGATGATCAGATGATCGCTGAAAACTGATTATCAGATTGTTGTGTGCACGTGAACTCGTTATTTCTGCTAGAGAACAGGGCACAGTAGTTCTGTAATTTTCTGTGTTTGACCATTTGGAGCTCAAAGCTGCATGCATCTAAGGGTCTCATAGTTCCTGACCTCTGACCTGGAAAGAAAACACCCCCTTAACTCGGCATTCCTACTCATTAACTTGTGACAGTTTCCTCAACACCGAGTTCAGCACGTGACGTCAAATCAACACAGAGAGGCCAAACATGACACAAGTTCCCATTTCCCAGGTAATTCGGACGCAGAACAGAGCGTGATGAGATGAGTGCAGGTCGATGGTGTCGCTCTATAATGACGAACACAGATGCTCAGAAGTAAAGGTCAGAGGTCATCTCTATAAAGCTAGCCACGTGTGAAAGTTCACTTCACCCGGATTCTGTAGGGGGTTCAAAGGTCACGAACCAGACATCATTCAGAGCTGTGTGTGTGATGCTTTATGGCGTTCCAATGAAAAAAATATTAAAAAACTAAATTGTGTTATTTAATTTGATTTAATTAATCCTGGTTTATTTAATCCAGATAAATTATTAATCTCTCTGTCTCTACAGGAGATTCATCTACAGAGGGTTACTTTAGAGTCTCAGCTGGACCTGCTGCGTCCATCGGCCTCTACCTGACCTCCTGAACACACACACACACACACACGCACGCACACACGCACGCACAGACATGCACAAACAGTCTGAAACATGGAATAAACACACACCGTGTCAGAGAAAAAAGGGGCAAAAATAGTATTTATATGGAACTGCAATATCTTAAGATTTGATTTGATATGATTAAAATCTGAACAGCAGGAACTGATCTCAGATCAGCAGCGTCACTCTGATTAACCTGGGCAGAGTTCAGCCAGAGTTAATAAACACAGATCCACCATCAGATCTATAGGGCTAAAACTGGAGGACACCAAGAACACAGACGGCTTGAGAGTGGAGGATGAGGGGAACGTGGGGAAGGAGGAGAACCCAGTTAACCAGGAGAGCAGGAGCAGGAAAGGGAACGTGGGGACCAGAGAACTGTGTTCAGAGTTGGGTTACGCAAACACAAGGAGGATTTCATACCGAAATGGTGCACGCTCCTATTCAGATGTCCGGTGACTTTTTCAATTCAGAAGTAGTGTGAGTTACACACAGAGTTTGTCCAAAACAGAGGTCTCTGAGTTACGCACGATTCTGACCTTCAACTTGAGCTTGTTATTGCGCTCTTTCCCACCATGATATCGAAGCCCAGGAAAGTGACTTAAGCCGCCGCAGAACCCGACTCTGAATACCAGGAACTTTCCCCATGTAAATCTGGAATTTATGGATGTAAGTCACTGAATCTGAATTCAGGAATATAATCCTACTCCAAATTATTGTCCTTTACTTCCTTCAGAATAACGTCTGCTACTTGGTTCGAGGGTTCTTTAGGAGTTCGTCTGATAATTAAGGGTTGTTACTGCAGCTTCCTAAAAGGGAAATACTTTGATTAGGGTTCTCCATAGAACCTTTAAGGAGTGTTTGTGCCACAGAAAACTGGAATGTAGCTGCTGATCATGATTTATTGAATGTCCTTGAAATTCTTCTTACTGTGAAACTGCTCTTTATACAGATTTTCCTCATATAATGTTTATTTTTTATAAACGGAACAGAATTAAATTCACAAGTTAATAAAATTACAACTGAATTCTCTTTTTATTATTATTTCTATTTGCACTGCGTTAACATGACATCATAGCAACATCCTCCCACCGCTAGTGTTTATAACTCAAGCACTGTGGATTTGATTTGTTATTTATGTTTACTGTGATATAAAGATGCAATAGAACTAAATGCAAAAAAGCAAAATGCGAAATGCAAAAAATTCCGACTGTTGGTTTGTCGTGTTGTGCGAAATAACTCCGTCTGTGTACAAAAACACACTGCTGCAGCTTCACGTCCTGTTGCTGCTGATGCTGTGTTCGTTTTTATCCTGAGCCAAATTCACATCACACACACACACACACACGACTCATTACAACACACCTGACTCAATTACATGTTTCATAATGTGTAAGTGAAACCTGGAGCACTATAAACACTTCTCGTCCACTGTTGTGTTTTTCTTCCTTATTTTAATTTGCAGTGAAATGTATGTTTTGTATCATTTCTATAACACACTTAAACACTAAGCAGATGCTACTGAGATCCTGATGTTTTTCCTGTTTTACACACAAAAACTTAAATCATTACAGGTAATATTTCATAAATAAACACAGAATTCCAATTTTAAAAAGTGTATGTTATCTGTTATCAGTTGAACACTGACATTCTCCATGAAACACCAATAAATGTCAACACTCACCATACAGCAGAAGTACCTTTAAACACCTAGATTCACCATTAAACACCATGAAACACCGTGATAATCAATTAAACACCAACATTCATTATCAAATACCAGTGAAAGACAGCAGTCTCCATTAAACACCGAAAACACCAACATTTAACATGAAGCACTAATTCTCTCAATCAAACACTCCCAAACACGTAACACTGTCAATCTCAATACCAACACCAAGGTTCTAACACCTACATTCTCTCAAATACAAATGTTCTCAAATCCACGGCCACAATTCTCCATCACACACCATTAACTCGTTCCTTTTATGGAGTAAATCAGATTCACCGCCTGAGATTAAAGAACCACCTCACATTTCCTGTAACTGCGCAATTTATCTGCAACCACAGGGTTGAATTATCAAGCCATATTTAATATCTGTCTTAGTGAGCAGAACCCCGCCTCCACACACACACACACACACACACACACACACACACACACACACACACACACAGGATTTAGGTCACATGCATGAGCGTTTTAGCCGTATTCTGCCAGGATACAGCCCCATAAACAGCAACTACTGAGTTCAGCTTGGGTTCTCATCCACTTCTCACTCTCTCATTCTCTCACTCCTTACTCTCCCTCACTCCCTCACTCTCTCACTCTCTCGCTCCCTTTGTGAAGTGATCCAAAAACTCATCAAATAAGTGAAGTCATGGTCATGCCTCACAGTGAATGGTTTGGCATAAACATAAATTCATACTATGATTGTAAATAAATCATAACATTGGTTTTTATTTGATTATTGTCAATGTTCTAATATTGATTCTAAAATAGTTAAGTTTACTCATTTTCCTCTGACTTTTTTAATGTAATAAAATTTATTTAAAAATTCTTTTTCTATGGTAATAATGAGAGAGTGTAGACGGGCAGGATCAGCTGGGGAACACACACTACTCACATTACTGTATACTGTATACACACACACACACACACACAGAGAGAGAGAGCGACTCACAGAAAGATAGATATAGACAGTCAAATTTGTTCATGGCAGCTGACACACAGGGGTCAAAGGTAACATGACTACTTGCTGCATTCTGTACCCTGACTCTCCCTGTCTATTTCACACACACACACACACACACACACACACACACGCACAAACACACACACACAGTGTGAATTACATTTGTGTGCCGTAGCTCATCACGCTGTCTGACTCTTTCACATTCGCTGAGTGTGAACTTCACTAAATCCATCGAGCCAAACCTAAAGCCTCTTCCTGTAGAGAGAGCGGCTGACGTCAGCGCACACACACACACACACACACACACACACACACACACAGAAACATGGCCACAGGGAATCTGACTTACGAACTACACACTCCAACGTTCTAATCACACACATTGTACATCAGCATATAACTCAGTTCTGCTGTCTTCCTTTCATATAGGGAATAAAACACTCTGCGTGTCGTGCCGCTATAGGAAAATAAATCATCCACAACATGGTGGAGTGATGAAGCGGAGTTACTGTTACCTCCCTGAAGGTGATTATCCTCCCTGACCTGACACATCATTCTTTTTATCCATTTATTTTTACATTTAATGTTGTGGAACGTCAGCAAAAAAAGTCAGTTCCTGTAGTCGCTTATGTTATAGCAGCTATAAACAGTCGTTCCCTCAGCAGCCTCTCTTTATTCTCTCTCTCCAATTAATAAGACCAAAAAGCAGTGAGTGTGCTTACTGATATTACTGAACACTGATGTTTACTCTGCTGTAGTGTGAATGATCCGCTCCGGTCCGCTCCGGTCCGGATGTTAGGTTAAACTCCCCGCGTGCACCCGCCCCCAGTTTAAATCAGTGGTAAACAGCGCGCGCAGCACGGCTGTGTCTCACAGTGTAGTAACTCTCACGAGCTCGGCGCGGTGCTCCGGTGCGACCAGGATGGAGCCCGAGCCGCGAGCGCGCTTCGAGCCTCCGGAATAAGTCTCGGGGTCACGCAGGTGGAGAATACATATATATTTATATATGTATACAATTTTGAAATTCTTCGCATAGCATTCACAACTTCCAGGTGGGATTTTATATTTGATCGCGCGCTGGTGGGAAAAATAAGAATAAAAGAATACTATTAAAAACATCATGCCCTTCGCCAAGCGGACGGTGGAGCCTCAGCGGCTGTGCAGGAGCGCGGACGCGGGAGAGTGCGGCTCTGCTCCGGCGCTGCTGGATGACCTGTGCGCGGTCAGTAACGCCGCTCTGTCCCGCACCGTGCGCCAGCTGTCGGATGTGGCGCGGCACGCGGGCTCGCTCTTTCACGAGCTGGAGCGCGAGCTGGCGTCCACCGACAGGCGGCTGCGGGATCTGCGGGAGAAAGTGCACCGCATGGAGAGGAGCACCGAGAAGCTGGACCACAAGCAGGAGGCAGTGCGTGAGTGAACAGACCTGCTCCTCTTAATGCTGTTATTGCTGTTTAATAGTTGTCTTTAAACCGATTGAACTCTGTTTGCATTCCGGTGCACCATGGCAACAGCTTGGCTGGAGAAAGTTTTCCAAAGTTTTGTGGAATATCGCTTATCCGTATTCCCTTGTTGCATTGGGCACATCGGAATTTGAGGATAAGTATTTGACAGAAAAACCATCGCTGTATCGCATTACACGGTGATGTACATTATGAGTCATGTGACTGATTCGATTCTTGCAAACAACTATCCAGTCAATGGATGAATTGATTCATTTGATTCAGATCCTGATTCAGGCTACAGTTTTCTGTCCACTGTTTCTTCGTACACCTGCTTTATAGAACAACATACTTTTAGCTTGTGTAATGTGAAACACCCCCCCCCCCAAACACCAGCCCCCCCCACCATATATCCATTTGAGTGTCATTGCTGTACTGAGAATGAACCACCACCCACATCATATCAGCTCAATGGTGAGGTAGAGGGGTGCTAATACTTTGTGCTGAGGAACAGATGGACTAAATTTAGAAGGTGAGCAGTGTGACAGGTGAACCTAATCAAATGGACACAGGGTATGTAAGCAGGAGAAAATAAAAGAACTAATGTTTGTAATTTGGATTATTATAAAAGTGCTTGGTGCTTTTTGATGACATCATCATAACACAACCTGTTACTTTGTGTTTCTTTTTTAGAAATTCTTCAGATATGTACACATTCCAGTGCAAATACTCGTTTAGGATACATGCACACTGCAGAGGCTGGCCTCCCTTTTCTACAGAGTGTGTGTGTATTAGTGTGTGTGTGTGTGTGTGTGAGAGAGCATGTGTTTAAAGTGATGATGCTCCATTAGACGAGGGTGTGTGCGTCAGTGTTGATCTGGAGTGTGTCATACACCACTGATCTGTTTATACACTGCTTCCATCTCTCTCTCTCTCTCTCTCTCTCTCGCTCACTCTCTCTCTCTCACCCATAACAATGTTATTAAACAATTATACAACACCCAAAACTGCACATTCCTTTTCTTCTCTCTCTCTCTTCCTCTCCCCCTCCCCTCAATCTGTCTATCAACTGTTTCTCATTCTATCCTTATTCCTTTTACTCCATATCTTGCCTATTCTATCTCTCTCTCTCTCTCTCTCTCTCTCTCTGTTTTTCCTTTTTGTTCTTCCTGTTTTCACTCTCCATGTCTTTCCTTTCTCTCTCTCATTCCTTGTTTTATATTCTCTCTGTCCATCTCTTCTTTCCTTGCTATTTCCCTTTCTTATCTCTCTGTCTTTCTTTTTTCTCACTTCTTTTCATTTTTCTCCATTCCCATTTCCAACTTTTTAGCTCTTTGTCTTTTCTCACAATTTTCTTTACACTCTGTTTCTGTCTTTCCTTTGCCCATTTTTTCTTTCCCTTTCTCTGAATCTCTTCCTCCTTCTCTTTATTTTAAAAAAGCCCCTCTCCCTCTCCACATTGCCCCACCCTTCTGAGTGATCACAACACGCCCTCCCGGGGCTCAGTGAGAGAGTCTGGCCCTGTAAAAGGTCAGAGGTCAGGGAGCACTGCCAGGCTGACGCTGAGCACCTGTGGATGCAGGAATTCCCACAATGCCCGGCTCTTTCAGCTTTCAGGAAGCTCTGATTGGGCAGTGTTTTTATTATTATTTTTCCTGCAGGCAGCATTTTATGCAAATGTCAGATTGAGACATGACTTCCATCTTTCGAGGGCTTCCTTCATCAGCTGCTAGTCTTTTTCAAGTTGAGACACTTTGCCTGTCAGTGTGTTATCTAGACATTGGATTAGGACACGGCACGTCACTCTTGATTTTATTTTTTTCCCTAACAGGCCCCTCAGCAGGGATTTTAAACCAGCATTGAATTAGGACAGGACCCAATGCCATCCTGTCTCTGACTGCTTCCTTATAAGGCAGTGTTGTCTTTATTTCTGTTTCAGACAGCAAGTAGTGCACATGTCACAATGGAACACAACCCAATGCCTTTCTTTTTCCAAATCCTGCCTTATTACTATTAGTCAGCATTTCATTTGGGACACGACCAACTCCTTCCTGCCCTTCTGTTTCTGAGTAAATATTTAGCATTTTCACACACCTCTAAAGAGTGCAAAAATTGTATTGAAACATGACTGTGCTTCAGAGTACTCCTTATTTAGCAGCACATATTTTGTCAGTTTTGTCCTCAGGCCATATTTTATGTGAATAGAGACAAGACTCTTCCATATTTTACTTCGTTCCTATGAGTGTCGCCTAAGTGGGCGGCATTTCATATTTTCCATTCAGACTGGGAACACGACCTAACATGTTCGAGCGGCCCTTTAATTTTTCCCTTTCGACGCCTCATTAGGATTGGGGCACGACCCTGATGCCATCCGTCCTCCGAGTGCGTCCTGATTAGAAGTGATTTTTCCATTTGAAACACAGCCATAAATCAGAACACCTCTGCTCAGACTCTGTCTTTTATCTCTCATGTCCTGATTTTCTGAATATGTGTGTGTGTGTGTGTGTGTGTGTGTGTATGTTTCAGTTTGAATCAGACCCTGTAATTACAGTGAATGAGCAGTCAAAACAAAACCTCACAATTATAGCACACTGTAAAACTGTGTGTGTGTGTGTGTGTGTGTGTGTGTGTGTGTGTGTGTGTGTGTGTTTTCGCATGTATATGTTTGCTAAATTCCTCTAATTGTTGTGTTAATGCTCTAGTGAATGCACCTCCCCCTTTGTTTAACAGTGTAGAGCCTAAAGGCACACAGAGCTCATCTCAATCACAATCACTGCTAATGTGTGTGTGTGTGTGTGTGTGTGTGTGTGCGTGCGCGCGTGTGTGTGTGTGTGTGTGTGTGTGTGTGTGTACGCCAGGTTACTCTACAAAACTGTAGCTACATTAAAGCTATCCAATAGAGACCCGCAGCTAATTACACTTTCAACCAGGGTCTCGTTACTGTTACCACCCTGAAGCTGATTACTTTCCTGTAACCGCACATCTCCAGGTGCTTTATTCCTCTTACACCACAGCAATTCAGCAACAATTACAAATGTAATAAAAATTACAAATTCAATAAAAAACAACACAAACTTTTATCCGTTTATAGTTACATTTAATGTCTGTGAAACAAGTTCTCTTACGTTATAGCGGCTATAAACAGTCGTTCCCTCACCAGCCTCACTTTATTTCTCTTTCTTGAAATTAATAAGACAAAAAAAATCACAGCTTGTCATGTTACAAAACTCTTCTGTTGTGAAGATGTGGGAAAACTTCAAGTTTCAGCTTTATCTCTGAGAGTTACAAAGCGCTGACACCGGAGACTCCTTCCATAAATGTTAAATAAAGCGAAAACAGTTAAATACATTTAAATGTAATTTTTTAAAAATCTGTTTATGTGGAACTGTCAATGAGCTGTTGCTATAGAAACGATAACGTATTAGAATGAGCACATTAATATAAAGCTGTGATGTGCAGCATAAAATTAATTTTATATCATTAAAAAAGTCAGAGGAAAATGAGTAAACTTAATTATTTTATAATCAATATTAGAACATTGATGATAATCAAATTTAAAAGAATATAGACTCATGTGTGTGTATGTGCGTCTCTATGTGTGTGTGTGTGTGACGTCAGACATGATGCTGACAGAATCAGGCCACAAAATGCTGGAAGCTCTCTTTGTATTTAGACCTGCCATTTTCACATGAGTCACTGTGTACACGCGCTATCCCTGTGCTGCATGCGTGTGTGTGTGTGTGTGTGTGTGTGTGTGTGTGTGTGTGTGTATGTTGCATAACCAAGAGATGTCCCTCTTTATCTCTGGGTTCTGTTTACTTCAACCATGCAGCTGAGAAGCTTGCATAGGAGCCCATGTGTGTGTGTGTGTGTGTGTGTGTGTGAGTGTGTGTGAGTGTGCATGTGCGTGTGTGAGTGTGCATGTGTGAGTGTGTGTGTGCGTGTGTGGTGCACGTGCCTGGCTCTGTGCCTTAGTCAGAGTGGATGTTGCTTTGAGGGGAATCTGGAAAAGTTCAATACTTTCTCCTCCCTTTAGGCGTGTGTATATTTCACTAACTCTCTCTTTCTCTCTTACACGCACACACACAAACACAAACATTACTGTCTGTGTGGAAACTGTTGCTAGGAAACTTGGAACTATGGATGCTAAGCAGAAGCTTAGCTAGTGACTGAGACCGAGAACTTAGCTAAGTCTTTTTAATAGACAATGTAAAGGTAGAGTGATGGTGTAAATCAGCCAAAAGTGTTGGAAACATCAACATTTACCTCAGATGTGTGGTTAAATTCGCAAGAAACATACAACTTACAACTTGAATTACAGTGAAATTACACTTAGCATTGAACGCTAACTGAACTACTCCTGTGTGTATATCTCAGTCACTCACACACACAGAGTACTGTCTGTGTGGAACACTGTTGCTAGGAAACCTGGAAAAATGAACGCTGAGCAGGAGCTTAGCTAGTGACTGAGACTGAGAACTTAGCTAGCTTTTATTTTATTTAAGTTTTCTTTTATTGATAATGTAAAGGACCAGGGACACTGGAAATGAGTCAAAAGTGTTGGAAATATCAACATTTACCTCAGGTGTGTTGTTAAATTCACAAGGAAACACTCCAAAATTACACTTAGCCTCGACTGACCACTGAATAAACTTTTATACATTTTGTTATCCAGAAAAAAACATCGTTACTATTACAAAATGTTGACTTCTGATGTTATGAATGTTGTGATTAACACAACAGCAGGAATGTAATGTGGAATCTTTTTTATAAACACACACTGACCCACGACTCCATTTTGATTATAGCATTAGCAATGGGAGCAGACGCTCCATAATCACACTAAACCGTTTCCTCAGTCATGTTCTTCTGGCAGATGGTGAAGTGATGCAAAGTGAAACAAAACACACACACACCCACACACGCACACACACACACACACACACACCTCCTTTCTCTGTTGTGGTAGTTGCGCAATGTTTGGAGTAAGACTTAAAGCAGAACTCTTTCTGTTTCTCACTAGCAGTGGGAATCTGATAAACTGACTAAACGTGAACTCCAAGCTGAGATTAGCATCTGAGCCTGTGTGTTTTAACTCCCAAACAGATTATTTACACTCTGTAATGAACAGTCACGTTAGTTTTAGAGAAATTACTTCTGTTCTGTAGAAGTGCCTTATTTGAATGTGATGATGTAACTTATGAAAATGGATGTTCAGGTGCTGGTAATGAGACGGAGCCATGTCCCACACAGGGAGGTTTATAGCTGCGTATAGGCATCATATGGACTGATTGAGGCCATGGAGGTGTTAGTCACCATCTGAAAACGTCCACTGAACTGAAAGCCATTTGTTTTTATATACACCCACTGGCCACTTTATTAGGAATACCCGTATCCTGCTTATTCATTCAGTCAGCCAGTTAATCATATGGCAGCAGTGCAGCACATAAATACCTGCAGATATAGGTCAAGCTTCAGTTAATGTTCATATCAAACATCAGAATGGGGAAAAATCTCTGATCTCAGTGACTCTGACTGTATGGTTGTTGGTGCCTGTTTGAGGATTTCAGAAACTCTAGAGTTTACACAGAATGGTGTGAAAAAACGTCCAGTCATGTGTGTGGAAACACCTTGTTGATGAGAGAGACCGACTGGGACAGAGAACGGACAGACTGGTTCGAGCTGACAGGAAGGCAGCGGTAACGCAAATAACTGGGTAGCAAATAATCAGGATTCACTCGCTAATAGTTTATTATAAGCCATAGTTTATTTAATATACACAGATATATAGTATCAATAGCCTTGCATATTTTTGAGTGTGTGTGAATGTGTGTGTGTGTGTGTGTGTGGCTGGTTGGCATTCTAGTGTAAAAGGTGGAGCTTATAGAATAAAGCATTAGACCTTGAGAAAGTTCATGAACCCTAAAACTGTGGTAGAGTGACGCACGTAGATAATAAACTGGAATTAGTGGTTTTGTGTGTGTGCGCTTGTGTGTGTGTGCGTGTGTGTGTGTGTGTGTGTGTGTGTTATTTATGTTCTAAAATAAATGGCATGAAACTTCCCATGGCACAGCTCAGACCTTCTCAGACCTTTAACCTTTACAAAGCAATTCCAGCACCAGGTTTATTTTAATGAGATTTCCACACCATGAGCAGTTCTGTAAAGTTTAAAAAAAAAATAATTATAATCCATGTATAAAACCGCAGTAACTCATCACCTGTTATACGATTAAAGACAATCCGTTCAATTTACACAAACTCAGGAGTGAAATTAGGATACGTACCATTTCCCCTCAGTAACTGGATTTTCATTAACACTGTAAATGCTCCTGCGAACGATTTACAGATACATTCATTCATATCCAGTTTGATAAATGAGGCCCGTTGATGCTTTTGTTTAATCTGTGTAAAAGTAAATAACACTAATGGGGGAAAATAAAACATTCTGTTCAAAATTGTTTTGCAATTATAACAATTTTAACACGTCACTCTGCTACTTTTAATCAGCCATAAAACTACTGATGATACCAGTGATATCTCGGAAAAGTGTATTATATAGCTCTATTATATCATCATTTAAATGAACCAGAGAAATTTAGCAACAGAAAATAAAGATAAATAAATCAAACTCTTTTACGAAGCAGTTGTAGTTCTTCAGAAATTGTCTGACAAATCAGTGGAAATTTTACAATTGCTATTGTAAAAACAACAGCTGATTTAAATTAAATACATTATAACATTCAAATGTTGTAGCCAGTGTTACGTCTTTCATTTTGTGTGTGTGTGCGTGTGTGTGTGTGTGTGTGTGTGTGTATTATGAACTTCAAGGGGCAGTGAAAGGTAACACACTGTACCTTAAAAAACATTTAGAAAAATCACTCAGCTTTGATTTCCTCAGAAAGGCATCAAAGGCATTCCTTCACTCTTAAACCATTCTTGGATGAGCTGTTTCCCATCCCTATACAGACTCACACACACACACACACATGCACACACACACTGAAACATCCACACGCTGTGATTTCAGAGATGAAGCATGCTCTGGTGTCCTGTCTTTGTGGACGAGCTCCACCACGTGTGTTTATGAGTCCTCAATGATAATCATAATAATAATGATAATAACACCACTTACCTCTTCTCTCCTCTTTCATTTGGAACGCAGGTAGTAGGTTGTGTGAGGCCACTAATTTGGTTCTGATGAGAGAGAGAGAGAGAGAGAGAGTGTGTGTGTGTGTGTGTGTGTGTGTGTGTGTTTGGGTCGTAAATACAGTGTGTGTAATCAGGGAGTGCTTTGTAGTGGTTGCCAGACTCCTGCAAAACATCTAAAGAAGATTGCAGCCATAAACACCCCATACAAACCAGATTGACCTCTGTACTGCTGGATATTAGCCACCTGATTTTTCTCTGTGTGTGTGTGTGTGTGTGTGTGTGTGTGTGTGTGTGTGTGTGTGTGTGTGTGTGTGTGTGTGTGT
>JAQQZU010000015.1:20752613-20755882 GCA_030068025.1 Parauchenoglanis punctatus | reverse complement strand
TGTGTGTGTGTGTGTGTGTGTGTGTGTGTGTGTGTGTGTGTGTGTGTGTGTGTGAGTGTGTGTGTGCGTGTGTGTGTTTTAGGGTTATGTGGTATGTGGTTGTGTAAGTATAATTGAAAGCAGCTTTGAATGGGTTCATAGCTACAGCAGCCCATATCTGTCTCATGGAACAAGTGTGTGTGTGTGTGTGTGTGTGTGTGTGTGTGTGTGTGTGTTCTCTGTTTGTCTAAATGTCCTTACTTGATTAAAACTGAAAGTGTGTGCTTATTTAGAAGCATCAAGGCTTCCATTAGAAGCCCATTTCATCATCCTAAAGCCTGGAGTTTGGTTGTCATGGAATCCATGTTGAAGTTAGTTGCCTAGCAATAACCTCCTGTGGTTACTTAGCTATACATTTAGCTAGGCTAAGTACCTAGTACCTGGTGTAGCTAGTGCACTCATTGATCACCTGAGCATGTGATATAGTTTTTTTCCCGCCTTTTAGCTCTGAGGTAACGCCACAGATCAGAGCTCGTCCCATCTGATAGGGTTCTTCTTCATTCTTGTCATTCTGAAAAAAACTGAAAAAAATATAACGACTAGATTACCTCAGACGTTTGAAAAACCCCAGAGGGAATCTGTTAGAGTGATGAATGACTTTCGCGAGGGAATTATTTAGCTAGTTAAAGTTACTCAATTAGATCACTGCTAGCTAGTGAACTTAACCACGTGCCCATTCTGCCTTTATTAGCTGTTTCTCAACTTGCTAACTATATTAGACATTTCTCTAGGTGTCATACTTTTATTTGATTTTTTTAGCCAATATAATAACTAATGATACGTGATAACCGGCTGCGTGTTCTATCGCTATTCCATTACAATTGGCTTTTTCATTTCAGTTTCATTCACAAGCTGCTCTGAATATTTGCTTTTTATTCTGAAGGTTACAGGCAGGTCAGAATGAATGGTGTGTGTGTGTGTGTGTGTGTGTGTGTGTGTGTGTGTGTGTGTTTTCATAGCCCGGATATTTTTGGATTGGACTAAGTGTGTGTGGCGTTGTTGTCTGCGCATGATTGAATAACAGCCTGAAAGTGTGGGTCATAACGAAATGTGTGTGTGTGTGTGTCTGCTCCATCTGAACTTCCAGATGGTTATGTTGCTGAATGAACTGCTATATCACACACACACACACACACACACACACACATATCCCCTGTGTGGTTTGGGACACGCCCGCAGTGGGGTGATGACGGTGTTTATGTACACTATATAGTGAATGGGGCGTGTGGTTTGGGACACGCCCACAGAACACTTGATTTTGATCATGGTTAGCTTTTGGAGTTTTGGTACTTAATAACCAGAGAGCTTTTGATCACAAAGAGTGATGCATTCTGGGAGATTTCCGGATTCCGGGTGACTCGGAGCGGCCGTCTCACTCGGTAAAGTTGGGAGTGTGTAAATGATTCTAGTGTTTTACGGAGCGTTTTGATGGAGGTCAAGTTGAGGGCTTGGGAGACACATGCTAACTCTGATTGCGAGCCATGAAGTGTGACTGAATTTGTGTGCAAGCGTGTGAGTGTGTGTGTGTGTGTGTGTGTGTGTGTGTGTGTGTGTGCGTGTGTGTGTGTGTGTGTGTGTGTGTGCGTGCGTGGCTCGGGTTACACACTCCTGCCCCTTGGCAAAGACACCTGATACACTGAGAACCATCACAGGGATGCATCTTCTTAGTATATCTCTGTGTGTGTATGAATGTGTGTGTGTGTGTGTGTGTGTGTGTGTGTGTGTGTGTGTGTGCATGGGGGGGCACAGTTGGAATTTTCCGGAAAAGACTGTATGTATAAAAAGAAAGATAGATAAACTGAAAGGTTACAGATACAGACAGACAGACACAGATAAAAGGCAGGCAGGCAGAGAGACGGAAAGACAGACGGACAGAAAGACAGACAGACAGAGATAAAAGGCTGGCAGACGGGCAGGCAGACAAGAATAGCCAGACAGATGCACATAGATACATACAGACAGACTGATAGACAAATAGACAGACAGCTGCAGATATATGATTTAAGTCAGAAACTGAAGCCTTCACTTCACATTATCTTCTCCTTCGTCTCACACGCTGTTGGCCAATCACGCGCAGGGATTATGAGGCTCGTCCAATAGCGTGGCACGACTTCAGTCGGGGTTTAATCACTTCACGGTCACTGAACATCACCTCAGATACTAAACACTCATTCATACCAGGTCTGACAGCAACTGGCAAAGCTACAGGCAGTACATTCACACACACACACACACACACACACACACACACACACACACACACATACACACACACACACACAGCCATTTTGGTAGGCACCATATTCTACTCACTTACACAAACACTTAAATCAGGAAAATGTTTCTGTCACATCCATGGACACTTGTTCACTTTACTGAACGGAAAGGAAACACAAGCTGTGATGTCATTTCCTGTAATCTGCTGAAGCTACTTGTCCAGGCTAGGGGTCATGACCCTGAGTGTTTTCTTCACTACTGGGATGATTTTATCCTTTCTCCATTCACTCCATTTGTCTTCACATCCAGCTGTCATTCCATCTCATTGTGTTTGCGTGTCCGTGTTCTTGAGGAACTCTTCTTGATAGTGGACTCGGATTTTGCTATGCAAATCGAAAGTCCCCGATATGCAAAATGCTACTCGGAGTGTGTTTTATAATAACAAACACACACACACACACACACACACACACACACACACACACACACACTGGGATTAAAAAATGTTTCTCTGAATAAATTGGTTATGAAATCGGGTCTGTGCCTGCTCTGCTTCACCAACTCACCAGATACAAACGTGTTTTATTTTTTTCCTGGTCCATGCCACACACACACACACACACACACACATATAGACATAAACACATGACCTTTCAACACTTTCCTCTTCTTATCCACTCTAAATACTGCAAACTACATGCGGTTCTCGTTTTGCTAAGTGACAGACATGCCTGGATGAATTGGGGCGGAGCTTAAGTTTAAATTTTGTTTGCTTCTTCAGATTTGCATAAAATGCTAGTTTTAGACATGTTCATTTAGCAATATTACCTAATATCATGTTAGATAGCCTGCTAGCTTAGGTGATTAGCCATTTAACTGGTGAACTAAGTTAACATTAACATTACCTCTTCAGGAGTGGCTGTCTGGCGCTCTGATCTCTAACTAGCTAAACCGCTATTCTAATTTTTCTGGCAATCGAACCAGCGTTCTATAATTATGGTGTATCTACTTGA
>JAQQZU010000015.1:20745113-20750113 GCA_030068025.1 Parauchenoglanis punctatus | reverse complement strand
AGCAATTAGACTGCAGTAACTCATTCTGTTGATCAGTCATTAAAAACAAACAAAGATGCTGGATTCTACGGATGAACGTTATTGGCGTTGGCAAACTGACAAAAACATCATATGGTTTTTGAAGGTATTTCTACGATACACGATGTGCATGATGATATAAACCGCTAGCAATACCGTAGCATCGTGTTTAAGAAGACAAAACTGTACTGTCCTTTAACCAATATATACAATTTATAAACGAATTTTTATGAACTAAACGATGAATTATTAAACTGAACACTGAAAAGAAAAAAAAAGCATTTTACAACTTTAAAGAATTATAAAACAATTAGCTGCTTCCAGAAATGTATAATTTTTTAATCTCAGAAAAGTGTAATTTGATGTCATTCATCATAATCTCCATGTCTATGGGAGATATTAAATCATTTCTTTGTTGTTTTGTGCGTCTCCCTCTCCGTTTTATTTTTATAGTGAGATTGAATCCAGTCCGTGACTCGGAGATTCCACCCGCAGTTTCCCAGCTTCCTCTCCGTCTCGGCAGACTCAACTCCAGCCGCAGCGTGCGGGGAAAGCCGTACAGCTCAGCCTGGCTGCAATTACTCCCTCTGAAACACCCTAATTAGAAAATGAGTCCATTTAACAAGCGCGGTTCTGATCTTTACACGCTGCTCACCTTCAGACGGCAGTCTGCTCAGACCTGTAAAAATTTCCTGTTCAGGTTTAGGCCAATTAAAGACATATTTCCGTCGTCTGCGCCCTCCCTCCCTCCCTCGCTCGCTCGCTCACTCGCTCACTTAATTGCAGTTGTGTGAGGAAAGCTGCCTCTAATAAACCAAACAAGGGCACTAGATTTGGAGCACTGCGGCGTTAATGTCAGGTGGTAGTTGCTACGATAGGGCAGCAGGGAACACTGTGTGTACGTGTCAGAACCATATATAAAGTAAGAAGTGCACTATTTTCCTGGTCTACCTGAAAGTCTAGTGGACTATATCTACTGCGCATAAATAGGCAGTATGCTAGAATGTACACTGTGCTGTTCAGAGACCTCGGTTTGGAACGCACCCACAGTGGACTGATAAAGGTGTTTATGTAAACTATATAGTGAAAGGGTGTTTACAGTAATAATGGTGTTTATTGATAGACAAAATAAAATAAAAGAGAGAACGAGACGTGCAGAGAAAGAACGTTGGAGAGGAAAAAACGCAGGAACGTCAGATTTTCACAGACGTGAGCAGAGAGGAGACGAACGTGACAGACAGAGAGAGAGACAGTCGCGTCACTTCACTGTGTGTGGGAGTGTAAATGAGTAAACAGACGGTTTGGTCCAATCTGTGCTGCACTCACCAGACAATACACACACACACACACACACACACACACACAAAAGCAATGCTGAGCTTCACCACCACCATTGGCTGGCTATTATGCTTCACTGTCCAATCATGATGTGTTTGGGTTTAAATCAGGACACAAGGAGTGTGTGTGTGTGTGTGTGTGTGTGTGTGTGTGTGTGTGTGCGTGTGTTTGTGAGCCATGCAGTCCAATAGAATTCACTCCTTTCTGTTGTTTGGGTTTGATTTTAAATAAATAACGGACACTAACAGTATGTGTTATATTGTAGTTTCCACTTACACACATAATTTGTGTCTGTGTGTGTGTGTGTGTGTCTGTGTGTGTGTGTGTGTACAAATTGTAACATACAGTGTGGATTAATCAGTTAGTAATGTTCATGAGCTTCTTAAATGTTCATATTATTTTTTGTTATTATTTCTTGTTGCATGTTTTTTTATATTTTGGATGTTAAAGTGTCCTTGAGGTTCTGCTATGACAGGACCACGTGTGTGTGTGTGTGTGTGTGTGTGTGTGTGTGTGTGTGTGTGTGTGTGATCTGGTTGCTGTGTGTACTCTCCACCATGAGCATTCGTCTGTGTACCGTATAAAATTACATACTGTGTGATTTTGCAGAAATGAAGCCTTCTAAGAGCGCAAACTTCAACTCGCGACCGAACAGTTATTTTATGTCGTGACACCAAAATCGAAGCAAATATCATACAGTGGAAAGCGACTCCAAAGAAGATACACATAAACAGTCTTCCGGTAGCTATTACGAGTCTGTGTGTTAACTTTATATTGGGATTGTTTTATAAAAATCAAATAAAACACGTCACTCTCTCATATCTTGCTCTGATACATCACGTTCTTTTCCCCTTTCTTTTGTATTCTTTCCTATTTCACCTGCTTGTTTGACAGGAACACACACACACACACACACACACGCACACACACTCTTTCCAGCTCCAGCTCTTACCCGGCGGGACGGGCGAGGTCCAGGAACGATTAATGTAATAACTGAGCTTTTGTTGTATTTGTGTACCAGGTTGTTGAATTTCCAGTCCATAATACGAGAGCAGAATGTCGTCTTTATTTTCCAGGAGGTTTCACAACGTCACTGAGGTTTTAAACAAAAGAATAAAAAACCCAACAAACAGAAACAGGCACATGTAGGAGTTTGTTATTGAAATGTGTTTTTTCCGGAGCAGACGTGATTGCTTTCGGAGATTAAATTACTCGGCCTTGAGATAGAAACCTGCTCAAGTCTGTTTTTCAAAATATACTCCGATACGGAATAACAAGATTTATTACTTATAACTCTAAATAACGTCTGTTACAATACCAGAATGTTGACCAGTAGTAAATGTTACATCACGAGTGTCGATCCCTAAACCATTTCATTTTACCCCAAATTACTGAAGGAAAATAATAAGTGAGCAAATAAATAAAGAATTAAATAGATGAATGAATGAATAAAAACACTAAATGAAGATACTGTTATTCTGTTAGATATAAGATAATATTGTTATTCCATGTTATACAAAAACTGAGGAGCTTAAATAATCAAACTTAAATACAGGTTGTTAGAGACAATATCAGATTAAAGAAGTAAATTATTAAATGTCACTTGTTTACTATAAGGTTTTTGGGTATAAATAGTTTTCTATTTTTTATGAATATTTATTGTTGTGCTGAATAGGAGGAAAGTTTGACTGCAGTGACAGAAAACAGACTCGCTGAGGTCATTCATCTCTTATAAGAGCACTCACCAGCAACACACACACACACACACACACACACACACACACACACACACACACAGAAGCATGTATGCTTGTCTGTTAGAAATCAGGTGATATGTTGCAGTAATCGAGTTTAACGCACAGAAGTGTAATCTGTCCTGCTGTGTGGCCTGCGATGTTTATCACACTGCAGAGATCTACACACACACACACACACACACACACACACACACACACACACACACACTGTCTCACCGTGGAATAACTTGCTACAGCTGTCTCACCCGTCTCCCTCTGACCCGTCTCCCTCTGACCCGTCTCCCTCTGACCCGTCTCCCTCTGACCCGTCTCTCTCTGACCCGTCTCCCTCTGACCCGTCTCTCTCTGACCCGTCTCCCTCTGACCCGTCTCTCTCTGACCCGTCTCTCTCTGACCCGTCTCCCTCTGACCCGTCTCTCTCTGACCCGTCTCTCTCTGACCCGTCTCCCTCTGACCCGTCTCTCTCTCTCTGCCCTCTCTCTTTGCCTGTCTCAGCACTGTTTTCCCGCGTGTGTCTCGGCAGTGTGTGAGGCTACCGTTAGACGTGGTGTCTCCTCTGTGCTATGTAAATCCTACTCTCAATGCACATACTTTCCCCGTGAATAATCTCTTTCCCAGGCCGCGCTTCAGGCGAGCTGCAGTCCGACCACAACCCCAGCCAGGTGTGGACGCTTCGGATTTATTAAACTTTATTCTTCTTCTCAGTAGTTTCCAGACTGTGGCTGTGATTCGCCTGCTAAAGCTGTTAGCATGACTGAGCGTCATACATCGGCACTTTTTGGGTGACTCCTGAAGGGATTAGCGGTGAGACGTAGATGCTGTAGACTCTGGAGGCTGTAAGACCTGAGTGATGGGAACAGCGAAATGAGATCATGCTGAGATTTTATGGTTTTAAACTGACAGGCAGAGAAAGACTCACCAAACTATGGCCGAGCTGCTGAAATTAATTCTATAATACAACAAGTTATTGAAATCAAGGCAAATATCTGTCATCTCAAACCTGTAGAGGACAGCAATGGACTTCTGGGCGTATTATCTTGCATCGTACATAAATGCAATCATGAGATCATAATTCTGTTACTGTCAGATTTGTTAATTTGTGAATGTAATTATAACCTAAAAACTTTTGCACCTGCTGCGAATGCTAATTTGTCTTGTACAATGCTAATGATACAACTACAGTTTACACTTTAGAACATTTAGAATGTTCATCACAACACACACTATTTTTAACGTGTTAAGGGGCGGGGCCAAGTGTCTGTGTTGACAGAGCTGAGGGGGCGGGGCTCAGGCCAGGTAGAGGACTATAGAGAGCCACAGAGTGCAAGGTTATGGACAGGTGGGTGACTCCAGAGAGATGAGGGGGTGGGGTTAAATGATTGAGCGCTAAGGAGGTGGGGGTGGGGTCAAGCTGATGACTGTAGACAGCTGAGGGGCGGGACCAAGCAAATGACTCTAGAGAGGTGAGGGGGCGGGGCTGAAACAATGCTTTACAAGCTGTGTGTGAATGATGATTTACAAACTATTATTCATGATAATTACATGCATAAAAACTTTACAAATGTGACTAACAAAACAGAATAAAGAACCATAAAGTTCAGATTTTATAAACCTTTTATTAATCTTTAACAAACAAACAATGAAACCCCCATCATCTATCTTCCTCACTCTGACGCAGACATGTTGTGTTTCTCACTTGTTCTCACAGTGAGTAAAATCGTTCCGTCTCCATCTGTGTCCGCGTTTCCTAAATCCTGCTTCATATGGGGGCCTGATGGTGGGATTGAGATGGTGTGGAGAGAGAGAGGGAGGGAGGGAGAGGGAGAGAGAGGGAGAGAGAGAGGGGGAGGGAGGGGGAGAGAGAGGGAGAGGGAGAGTGGGAGAGAG
>JAQQZU010000015.1:20693694-20705160 GCA_030068025.1 Parauchenoglanis punctatus | reverse complement strand
AAATGGCAAATCTTGCATGTTTGTTGAAAAGCTTTGGGATTGGTCGTCTGACATGTCAATCAAATGGCCCTTTTTTGACAGTTGGCTACATTAATTGATTCTCTCCAATTCTCTACTGAAACTACACTAACTTTAAACTTATCCGGAAAAATCGTAAAAAAAGGCAGCAGACAGCTGTCTTTACCTCAGGAGTACAAACGCTGTTTAAAATGCTGATCTCAATACCTTTAAACACCTGCTGTGGTGTTCAGAGCTGTAAAGTTCTAACATTTGAACATTTTTACCCTCATTTCTGCGAACTCTGAGGTGTGGTATCTCTGGAGATGGACCATCATGTTGGTGGTGCATCCTCTCGGCGTGCTGACCTTTCTGAGACACAGTTTACAGATCGGGAACCCGTCCGGTACGACCACGCCCTTAGAGTTCCTCAGATATCCAAAATGCTTCCAGACTCCTGATTTCAGAGCCATTTTGGGCGGGTACAGCTCGTCCGGGTTGGCCTGAATGGGCGGGGCCCGACTTCTCTCCTTATAAGCCCTGTACCTGCGCCATCCGGTTCTCAACTTCAGCTCCTCGAATAAGGAGTCATGGTAGAACTTCAGGTGGCGCAGCATGTTGGATAAAATGCCCTGCTTGGAGACGATGGACTGCCGGCAGGCTTTACACTTGGGCCGTTCGTTCTCCTCGATCATGCCATCCGCGTTTTTCGGGTAGCCAAAGTAATCCCAGACGGGGGACAGCGGGAGGATGCTGGGGGGAAACAGCTCAGGCAGGTCGTTCCCTTCCTCTGGACGATTCAGAGGAAACGTTTCATTCGCCAGCTGGGAAAAAAAAAAAGATCTGCTGTTAGATCACAACGACGCCTCCGACAAAACACAATGCAGCGAGCGGCAGTTTTACCTTCACTTCCTCATACTCGGCCTGGTGGTGGCGCCGCAGGTGGTTCAGCATGTTGGACGTGGTTCCATCTTTAGCCGCCACTCTCCGATGGCACATTTTGCACAGCGGGAATCCGTCCTCCTTCAAATCGCCCTCGGTGTTTTTAATAAATCCGAAATATTTCCAAACAGGCGAGTTTCTGCGTTTTACAGGAGGGTGGAGCTCTGTGGTGTCCGAGAGGTCCAGTCTCTGCTCCGCTCCTGCAGGAGCCATCGTGTGCTGCAACAGGAACCGATTCACAACTGATTCACAACTGATTCAGACAAAAAGATTCAATTTAAACAGTTAACAGTTAGTCGGAATTAAATAAGTTTAAAAAAATATAATAAATAATATAGAAGAAATAAAATAATGAACAGCTGGGTGGAGTGATGAAGAAGAGTCACTGTTACTTCCCTAACAGCATCCAAGAGCTGCATATTAAAAGGAGTAAATTAATTAAGCAACACCTTGTGGCCAATCAGAATCCAGAATTGAACAGCGCTGTGGGATAAATCAAGTAATTCCCTGAAAAGCTGCATTAACGGTGCTTGTGCTATGATTCTTGTGAAATAAAGATAAAAAGTGATGAACTTCTGACGTTAAGGTCAGGGGTCGGCGTTTACCTTCAGCTCCGCGTACACGGCTTGGTGATGGTGCTGCAGGTGGCTGTACATGTTGGACGTGTTCCCGTCTTTGGATGCGACGACTTGATGGCACAGCCTGCAGATGGGGAAGCCGTTCTCTTCCAGCACGCCCTCGTTGTTCATGACGAAGCCGAAGAGCTTCCACACGGCGGATTTGCGAGGCGTTGTGGGCGGATAAAGTTTAAGCGGCTCATCTCCTTCAGGTAACGTTATAACAAGACCAGCAGACTACAGACATACAGACAGACAGAGAGAAATACATCACCAATGTTATGTAATAAAACATGAGGAGGCGTGGCCTGTGCACCTGTCAGTCCCACTGAAACATCTGTTGCCTCTATAAGTCTTAGTAAAGGAGGTGTGGCCTCTATCAGTCTCAACAAAGGAGGAGTGGCCTCTGTCAATCACAGTGAAGTGGGCGTGGCCTTTCAACAAACGCTAAGATCATTTTTAGTGCTTTAATTGAATTGTACATTTGAACACACTGGTGTAAAGGTCGTGTCCAGGTCAGACGGGTCAGAGTTACACTCCTACCTTACTGAGGGGACACACGATCTGATGCTGGCTCTGAAGATGGTGTCTCATGTTGCTTGTGCTTCCTGAAGAGCCTGCAGTGAGTTTCCAGCTACAGATCTTACAGCTCGGTCTTCTGTCCCTGTCGTAATGGAAGTACTGCCACACGGCCGATCGGACCTGCCTCTTCCGCCTCGGAGTGGTCGGGACCCTGTGGTCAACGTAATCCGCATCGCCGTCATCATCGCCCTCGTTTTCTTCTTCCTCGCTCTGCTTCTCGACACCACTCCAGTCAGCCATCGGGTGCTGCTCATCCGACTCCACCTTCATGTCCGAATCAGAGGAGTCCAAATCGAGCCACAGGGCATCTGCTCTCTGATACACAAACACACACAACCCCGAGTGAAGCAGCCACAGGCAACTGGGCATAGGGTTTATGGGGCCTTATAGTGAACAAGGTGTGTGGTTTGGGACACGCCCACAGTGGAGCTGAGGTTGGTGTTTACGTAGAGAATAAGGCGTGTGGTTTGGGACACACCCACAGTGGAGCTGAGGTTGGTGTTTACGTAGAGAATAAGGCGTGTGGTTTGGGACACGCCCACAGTGGAGCTGAGGTTGGTGTTTACGTAGAGAATAAGGCGTGTGGTTTGGGACACGCCCACAGTGTAGTGAGCTTGGAGATAATGTAGTGAATAGAGCGTGTGGTTTGGGACCCGCGCACAGTGGAGCTGAGGTTGGAGATAAGGTAGTGAACAGGGCATGTGGTTTGGGACACGCCCACAGTGGAGCTGAGGTTGTAGATAATGTAGTGAATAGAGCATGTGGTTTGGGACACGCCCACAGTGGAGCTGAGGTTGGAGATAATGTAGTGAACAGGGCGTGTGGTTTGGGACACACCCACAGTGGAGCTGAGGTTGGTGTTTACGTAGCGAATAAGGCGTGTGGTTTGTGACACGCCCACAGTGGAGCTGAGGTTGGAGATAAGGTAGTGAACAGGGCGTGTGGTTTGAGACACGCCCACAGTGGAACTGTGGAAGTGTGGTGAGATGTGAAATGAGACACAGCCGTACCTTGGCTTCTCGGTAGGCGAAGGCGTGATTTTCCTGCAGGTGCCGCAGCATGTTGGACGTGTTCCCTCTCTTACACGCCACTTTCAGCTGGCACAGTTTACACGTCGGGAAGCCGTAATCCTCCAGCTCGCCTTCTGGATTTATAAAATACTCAAAGTATTCCCAGACTGCGGAACGAGCCTTCTTCTCTGAGGGGAAGTCCCAGAGCGTGGATTTGGCGCATTTCTCAGGAGGGGCGTGGTCAGGAGGCTCGTCTGTGTCGTCGGTTTCCTCCGTCATGTTCATCTAGAACATAAAACTGGATCGAGACCTCATCTTATTTGGGAAAGTTAAACCAGGATCAGAAGGTTTAGTAACCCCACCACCTGCTCCTAACTCGCTACACCAGCGTGATCAGGTGACTGCACTAACTAAAATCAGGATCAGGTGCTCATGAACCTCCAAGACCAAGAGTGTCCAAAAAATTAAAAACTAGTGTTACCTTTCACACACACAGCACGTCCAGCACGTCAAATCCGCACGCTTCCGTCTTTTAATCCTGTTAACGTTCCCGTCCGCCGCCGCGCGCTCACACACACACACACACGTGTTGTTCTACATTCTGCACGTTCTCCTTCACCTCCACGTGGTCAGTGTGTGCAGCCTAGTTTTGCTCTGGAGCTCGGAGGCTAACACAGCTAACACGTAGCTACCAGTTTAGCAATCGGAGGAACTCATGAGTAACTCAAAATATAACTCAAAATATTTTTGCAATTTTAGAGTTGAAACTTGAAACTGAACGCTGTTAGTAATGAGTGTCGAGTTTGTGTAGCTTTTTAAAAAACTTCATTAATTAGATTTCTGTGAAGTGTTTTTTTACGTCTGCGTTTCAGTTTCTTATAATGTTTAGTAAACGTAACACACCATGACATCCATAAACACACACACAAACCCTAGGATGGGGCAGGGTGGGGCGGGGCGGGGCGGGGTGGGGCAGGGTGGGGCAGGGTTGGGCAGGGTTGGGCGGGGCAGGGTGACGTCTATGATAAAGGCAGTGGGGTGTGGCGCCCGAGTCGGGTGTCGGTGTTAAACCCCATCATTACCCTGGACACAGCCGCAGGATTCCGCCGCCGTCTCGGCCGAGTGCGTCTCAGCCGCTTCCTGCGTCCTCTCGGGCGTCTCTGAGGAGGACCGGCGTCTTCATCCTCACCTGGGGAAACAAACAAACAAGCAAATCAACAAACAAGTAAAGAAATAAACACAGAGTAAACAATCGTGAGAGATTTCAGATAACGTACACTGCGCTAGAAGGCTCTTTGCTTCTGCTAACGTTCCTGTGAATATTAAATATTACATCAACTTTAAAAACTATTTTTAAAGGAATTTGTCTTTGATTTGGTAAATAAAACAGCTAAAATAAAATATCAACATCGCGATGAATTCTGTAAAATTTTGTTCTGAGATAGTTATGATATCTTTTAATTTATTAAACTAATTCAGTTTTTTTAATCACAAACAGAATTGTGCATCTTGAAAATAATAAAATTAGAATTATACATTTATTATAAATATGTTTATTCTAAACAGGATATACAGGATCGACATCGTGGTCATTTTAGTGTTTTAGATCAATTCATTCCTTTACACACTGAAAGCAGCGGATTTCATTTTGTATTTAATCTAAATATTTCTAAAATATAATCTAAAAATTTAAATTTCAGTTTAGTTTTCTCCTTTTCAGTGGAAATTCTTTTTTAAATATTCTTATCTTTCATGTCCTGCTGTAAAATGCTGTTTTCCACCCACATTAAAGCTGCAACACACCCATTAATCTGTGATCATTTTTCACACCTAATCAAATGTATTATTTAAAAACAGTTGAAGCAGGAGGTGAACACATGCAGCCTTTAATTCGGACCCGGTGCGACTGCTGCCGACGGGAACCGTCACAGCTACGCCACTCTAGCTACTTTGTTTATTGTAACTATCATGAGCAGCGTTACAGAGGATTAAACTTTTAGACTTGTGTTACTAACTTTGTGTTTCCAAGATAATAAAAAACAGCTGCATCAATATCATAGCATAGCCATGTCATAGTCACAGCTACAGCTACACACTATTGTAGCCACCTAGTGGATGTGTTTTGAACTGCAATGACAAACAGTTTTAAATACTGCAGAGAATTATGAAATGCTAATATTATTAAGGACTTTATTGAACTTAATTGTGTTTTAACTCCTGTGACAGTGCACTTTCGCTCAGGATCAATAAAACGTGTCGGTCTCTCTGCGTGAAATGGCCACGTCTCTGCAGCAGATCAGATTTCCTGTCTGAAAGGATGCTTTTGGTTTGTGCTGTATCTTCAGTGCATGCATTATGGATATCTGCATTTCCTGCAGCTCAACTGATAACCGGAGCACGCTGTTCGTCAACCCGACACACACACACACACTCCGAACAGAGCAACGGTCAGGGTCAGAAATCAATGTTATCAACAGTGCATGGAGAGACACTAAAACACGTTACATCACAGCACTGTCGAGTTCTGGGCTCTGATTGGACGGCGTGTGACAGTAGCGCAGCTGCAGACGGATGACTCTGATCATGGACGTCCCATAAGGTTAAACGTAAACAGAAACGGATAAAAAGCACAACGTGGTGTTCTTTAATGATGAACAATCCCTGCAGTATAAGAGGAATCACACACTTCGTTTACAGGACATGCTGTGACGGGGAAACAGCAGACGTCTGCATGGTGACGGGGACGCCGCTTCATCACACCTGCATGCAGCATGGCGTGGATTAGTTTACTACAACAGCACTACACACAGTGTGTTAATGAGGAGGCTCTGGGTTCGGATCCTCAGGGGAAAAGATTTAAAGAAGGCTATAATTAGTATGCAAATGACCCAACGGTAATATGACGTATGCAAATGATGTCGCCTGAATTTTTGCATATGCAAATTAGGCTGACAGTAGCAGAAAAGACTGATCCGTGCAGGTTGTTCAGAAAACAGCGCGCGCGCACGCACACACTCTTTCTCACTGCATTATGAGGAAGATTATGGTGCGTTAGTGAGTAGGGTGATGTACCCGGAGCACAGGGCCAGCAGGCCGGGGGGGTGTGTGTGAGAGAGAGCGAGAGCGGCCGCGGTCTCTCCTCCTCCCCGTCCTCCGAGGAGTCTAGCGGGGCGAACAGGCTGATGTCCAGCGCGGAGCCGCTGCAGCCGGATGACCGCTCGCTCCTCTCCACTTCCTGTCCGTCTCTTTCGTCTTCCAGCTTCACCACGACGAACGGATCTCCGCAGACGCTTTTCTCTTCCTCCTCCTCTTTCAGCGCGTCCTCCTCTTCCTCCTCCTCGGTGTGCGGAAAACTTTGGAAAAACATCGCTTTCTCCGGTCCGCCTTTCATCCTCTTTTATCGCGTTGACAGTTTTAAAATGCCGGTGAAATACATGTAAAGTCGATAATCAGCACTGTAGAATAAAACTGCTCGCAGTGGTGAGAAAAAAAAGACGCGAATAAATGCTTATTTCCGAGGCTAGTAATGGCTTCTTGCTAGCCCTATATTACCACAGCGATATCTCGCCTCAGTGGGCGTTTCCGCTTTCACCGGAAGTCACCTGCTAGTCTATAAATGGCGGTTATTTCCGCTATGATCGTAATGGCGACTCGTTTATTAGTGCCAGCGTGCACTACTACATTATTCATCACTAAAATAAGAGGCTTCTGATACAGTATAGCTACCACCAAAACAAACATCACTCCACTGGGGGCGTGTCTCAAGACACACACACACCCTATTCACTATATAGTGCACATAAACACCATCATCACTCCAGTGTGGGTGTGTCCCAAACCACACACCCTATTCAATATACTGTATATTGCACATAAACACCACTGTGGGTGTGTCCCAAACCACACACCCTATTCATTATACTGTATATTGCACATAAACACCACTGTGGGTGTGTCCCAAACCACACACCCTATTTACTATACTGTATATTGCCTATAAACACCATCATCACTCCATTGTGAGCGTGTGCCAAACCACATGCCCTATTTACTATACTGTAAATATAGTATGTATGTACAGTGCACATAAACACCATCATCACTCCACTGTCTGGAGTTTACACATTCTACCCCTGCCTGTGTGGGTTTCCTCCAGGTGTTCCGGTTTCCTCCCACAGCCCAAACACATGCAAATTAGCTCCCCTGGCTGCTCTAAACTGCCCGCAGGTGTGTGCGAGTGTGAATGTCTGTGTGTCTCTGTGTTAGCCCTGTGATAGATTAGTGACCTGCCCAGGGTGTAACCCCGCCTCTCACCTGCAGTCAGCTGGGATTGACTCCAGTTTCCCCACCACCCTGACGGATTAGAGGTATAGATAATGGATGGGTGGATGGATGAACAGTCCGCTATGGGGTAACCCAAACAACAGGCCCCATACAATATTTTGTGCACATATACACCCTAATCACACCACTGTGGGCATGTCCCAAACCATACATCCCAATCACTATATATAGTTATAGTGCCTCGGGCCCTCACTGCAAGATTCTGCAATAGTTTCTACCCTCAAGCTATCAGACTCCTAAACACCTAGGGACTGGACTAACATACGCATATATGCGTCAGGTATATACACACCAAAAAAAAACAAAACATGCTGCATATTTTGCACCTCATATTTAACATATAATATATATATATTATTGTCTTGTATGTAGCACCTTGGTCCTGGAGAAATGCTGTCTCGTTTCACTGTAAACTGTATTACATGTATATGGTTTGAAATGACAATAAAAGCCACTTGACTTGACTTGACTTGACTAGTACATAAACCCACTCAGCCCACAAACCATACACTATTTACAGCACTATGCACTTTTGGATAGAAAGGCCAATAGTCCACTACATAGTGATGGATTGAGACATGTCCCTTTTGTGGCAGCAGCATCAATGGATCTTCTATTGATTAAACGGCCTAAAGCATTTTACTTCCTCATTACTGATTGACAAAATAAAAGTATTTGTTCACACTGGGTCGGAATAATTATTTTTCTTCACTTGTGTAGTGTGCAATATATATACATAACCCACCTGAGATATACTTGTGTTGAAAAGGAATACAAATAACTTCTCTTTGTTAAAAATCAGGGAATTTACTAGATTACTAAATACAAAGTTTTTTTTAACATGATTGAATGTGACTGGTTCAAAACTTTAGATTCTAGTGACATCACAAGCTCATATTTAGCCACGCCCTGAATCAATTTGTTAGAAAACCACAGAGCATAAACAATTTTGTCGTTTATGCTTCAGATAGAACATTTAATAGTTTTAAAATGTATTTTCTAAAAGATAAAGATCTGTAGTCTTTGCATAGACATTTCCATAGATGACAAAATGACTCATATTTAACTTAATTTATTTCCTGCAAGAAACTAATGTTATGATGTTATCCTCCATTGCCTCCAAATGAAATAAATCTTTCTCCACAAATAAATCATTCATCATCTTTTGAAGGAGGAACATTTACATTATCTTACACTCTGGCTTCAGGTGTTAAAGCCAGAGTATATTTTTCCCTTTATATTTTGAGTAGTTTGGATTTTTATAGGACATTTAATAATTATCATAAATATCACATCACATATGTATGAATGATATATTTTTTTAATTAATTGTTATGTGTTAAATCATTTGATGATCAGACTTAATTTCTATTATCTTATTTAGACTAAAATCCATTTTTGTGGGGGGTTACGCGCTGATGTGAGCATATATTAACATTCCTGTGCTTCATTTGCAATTTTTATTTATAAATGTGTAATTTTTTTTAATAATACCTTATACCAAATAAATAAGTTCCTTAGATTCTCCTAATTTTATCTACATGACATGACTTATAAAGTACTTCATAAATTTAAACAAGCAAGCTTGATGGCGCCTACAGGTGACTTTTATTTTGTATCCTGATTAGTCAGGTCTGACTGGATTCTCTGAGCTGCTAAGCTAAAGGTAGAAACGTCCGTCCGTTTTGAGACAATTTGACAGCAACATGCATATTTCAGAGATTCCCAGGTGAGATTCATAATTGATTTAAGATCTTTAACAGCGGATGCATTTCTCTGAAGTCGTGTTTATCTTAAAAATCGCAGCGTTTTCCTTTTTTTATTGTTCAAAGGTATGAGTGGACTGTAGAAGGCGGAAGCGCCCGTTTTGCGCAGAATCACTCATCAAAAAAAAAAAAAAAAAATCTTTGTATGGAGTCGGGGCGCGTGCACACTGCGTGTATCAGGGAGCTGTGTGCGTAAATGTGACGCAGCCACAAATAAAAGATCACACAGCTGCATGAACTTAATATAATATAACTTAATCGCGCTAAGGCAGGGGCTGTGTCCCAAACCGCACACTTAAAATACTAAAATAGCGTGCTAGATAGTGCCCCACCTACCTGTAGGGTTTATAGCGACTTCTTTGGGCGTACTGTTTTAGTGTTAGTGATTTGGGAAGCAGCCCGATTCTGCTGAATAAACATTGTTTATTATTTTATGTAATAGTCCAAATTTACAATTAGAAATTTCACTACATGACGTGTCCAGTAGTTGCTTTGTGGAATTGTTTCAATCTTTATTTAAGGGCCCTAGTTTTTATACCCTGCGTTTAGTGCACTGTGTGTTCAGTAGGAAGCCTTGTTTCACTTTTGTATAAGTGCCCTGTATAGGGTATGAAATAATGGATCATAGACCCTATGTAGTGCACTGAATGTCCAAACAGAGGGCAGAACAACTGCCCTATATAGGGTGTGTAATAGAGCCTGTCAAGTGCACTACACAAATGTACTACCTAGGGTATAATAGAGTGTGCATTTAATGCTTTGCTTAATGTTCTGAGGAAAAGGTGTGTGTGTGTGTGTGTGTGTGTGTGTGTGTGTGTGTGTTCAGCAGTTGCAGACGGATTGAGGCTGTGTTCACTAGCGCCCCTGCTGGTCTGGAGAGCTTTAAGGCTCATGCTGTGTTTCAGGAGATCGCTAAAAAGCTGGAGCAGGTACGTGTCCTGATGTGTGTGAAGGAAAAACAGACACTGTCTTCATAACTAATAAATATAACAAAGAGATTGTGTGTGTGTGTGAGCGCAGGAAGGTGATCAGTACGTGAAGAAGATCGGTGGTGTGTTCGCTTTCAAAGTGAAGGACGGCCCAGACGGCAAGGAGGCCACCTGGATCGTGAACGTGCGTGACGGAAAGGGCTGCGTCCACAACGACACCTGTGAGTTTCGGCGCTGCTGAATTCTGGATTCTGATTGGTCAGAAGGAGTCGATTAACATTCTGTAACAGCAGCTCTGACGGGAGTGCAGGTTTATATTAATGTGCTCGCTGTAATGTTATTGTTTCTATAGTAACAGCTCATTCAGCACTGCTTATAGCTGCTATAACATAAGCAATAGTGTCATAAATCTGACGTGTAACTGGGGGATTGACGAATTAGGGATTGTAGATCGACAAAAATGTCATATGATACGTTAAAACGTTTCTATAATTAATGATATTGACCCTTGAGGAAAAACTCCTTATCCTCTATTTTGGTTTCTTTTTTCCAGCTAAGAAGGTGGACTGTACCATGTTGATGGCAGATTCTGACCTCCTGGACCTCCTGACGGGGAAGATTAACCCTCAGACTGTGAGACCCTAAAACATCTGTTTCATATCTGTACATGTCTAAAATAAAGAATTTAAATGAAACGAGTATTCAGCTTTACGTTCTTCATTTGGCACTTTTAAGTGTTTTAATGATTTAATTTAGCTTTACCTTCTACAACAAATCACTCACTTCCAACTCCGTGTTAAACACTGTTTCCTTTCTGTTGGAATATTCCAGGCATTTTTCCAGGGAAAGCTGAAGATCACAGGGAACATGGGAATGGCCATGAAGCTCCAGAACCTGCAGCTACAACCGGGCAAAGCTAAGCTGTGAGACTCCGCCCACGTGGAAGAGCGTCCCCTCCGTCAGCGGGACTTGAGTAGGGACGGAGAGTCTCGTCTCTTCTTTCTGTGCTTCAGTCTTCAGACCTGTGTTTAGAACACAACTTGGAGGATGTAGCTGATCTACAAACACTCACCACTAAACCTGAGATCAGCACGACTGAGCTCCGACATGTTCCCACCGCAACACCGGCTCGTTTCCCACCGCAACACCGGCTCGTTTCCCACCGCAACACCGGCTCGTTTCCCACCGCAACACCGGCTCGTTTCCCACCGCAACACCGGCTCGTTTCCCACCGCAACACCGGCTCGTTTCCCACCGCAACACCGGCTCGTTTCCCACC